>VXAC01008201.1:889875-915475 GCA_013399225.1 Rhipidura dahli | reverse complement strand
ATTTAATTTTAATTTTGATTTTTACCAATTTAAGCTCTGTTAAGTAAACAAATATTTTGTGGTGAACTATGCTCAAAAGCTGGGACCTAACCAGAATCTGCTGTTTCACTCAGATTAGAAGAAAGAAATTATATGTTGTTATCTTTTCACCTTAATCTAGCTAAATTAAGAGGTAGAAATCGTATGTATGCCATCGCCAGGATTATTTCACTTCTCAGAAATACTTTTTGCATGAAAGAGCTTCCCATTGTCATAAGTAGCTACTGACTTGCTGGTTCAGTTTCTATTTTTGTGATTTTTACTTTTTTTTTTTAAATTTTAAAACCTTCTGAAGTAAAGAAAATATACACAGGAAACTTCTGCAAGCTCGGAGTGCAAAGAGTAAAAGTCCCTCTACTTCTCATTACACTTAAATGGAAAAATGGCTCAAATCCAGCTGTTTCACCAAAGGATTGCTAAAGGTTTCTGTAGTTCATACAGATTGTTGTATTTGGCCCCTCTGCAAATACACTGAGTTTCATAAGTGGCTAAAACTGGCTCTACTCCCTTATGTAGTACACACAGTAGCTGGAGGGATAGTTCTCAGAAAACTGTGAGTGTTGGCTCTAACCCCTTTTTAAAAATATGTGGAACAGAAGGATTTACACCTTTTAATTAGAAATTTTCTCCCTTTAAGCTAAAAAATTTACATTCTTTCTGGGTGTGCTGGGTTTTAATATAGGATATCCAGGAACTGCATGAGAAGAGACATACAGCAGAAGAGGAGGTGAAGAATACAAGTTGAGATAAATATAAGACTTTATGCTGTGACCTGAAATTCTTCTGAAAAAATATATCAGATGAAAAGGTTGAGAGCTGGCAGGTATAGTAGAGTGGAAAGCTGTACTTATTCGTTTACTAGACCTACAGCATAGAGTATTAGCCTGAGGTGACCACTTATCCTGGAAACTTAAGAACCAGATCTGAATTAACAATGTAGCTACAGCTCATAAAATTAAGCAAATATTTCCTCAAACAGAAACATTTCCAGCCCATGTGTGGAATGGACGTTGCCATTGTCCACCCTGTGGATAGGAAAAAAGAAAATGTTTAGGTTACTGTAGCCTTCATGTAATTCCGCTTAAGGTACTGCAGTGATAAAATATTCAAGAATAATTTTAGTAAAATCTCAGCAGAAATAAAATTTATCTTTAGAATAATTTTTTTAAAAAGAAGCTATCTTCACTGATGTATTCATTTCCTTCTTTTTCTGGTCTCCTAACAGCCATATTGCTCAGAAGAGTGTCTCTGATGTGTATACATTCTATGAATACATCCATGTGGTTTTCTGTGGACAAACACTTCCTTCATTATAATGTGACATTTACATAACTTTACTTATGCATCACTTCAAATATATAGTTCAAATTAATGTCTGTTGTATTAAACACTGGACATGCACACAATCACATTACCCTCTATCCACAAAAACCAGAAGAGCATAGGAAAGTAATAGGAAATCTCAAATGTCTTCCACTGTCTCTGCAACTCAAATAATACAGTTTTGCTGGAACTTGGTTGGAAGTTTTATTAAATGTCTCAGTGTATGCAGAGTGTATGAAGGAATCCAATTTCCATGATAAGCATATAAGAAATGTGGAGAAGGACACTGAAAGACCCTCGCTGACAGCTCAGTCCATCGTGCAGTCTTTCCTGTGCTCCCTTTGCAGACAAGACAGAAGGCATTAGTAAGACCATCCTGGTTAATACAAAGAGATTGGACCTGAAGTGGACTCCCCTCTACAGTGAGCTGGCCTAAAGGAAAGTTGCTGGTGTGGCATCATCTCTAACAAAGAACAAAAAATACATTTAAGGAGTAAGTTTTGGCTACAAGCAGGCTATTCTGTTCCATGAGATCTCCAGAAGGACTGAGTTTTGCTGTGAGGGGATTGAAAGAGAAATTAGTATACCAAGTGTTGTAGAACATGACTGTTAACATGTTGCAGTGCTATGTGAAGATGAAAATACTGAAAGCATGATTACGATGTGTACCCCGAAACAAAGAGCTCTGCTGCTGAAACCTTCCTGCAAGAAGAAAGAGGAGTCAGAAGCCTTGAGGACAGATTGATTAAATTTTACATGAGGATTGAAGGTGGCATGGAAAAAGCAAAGAGTTTAAGAATAAAGAGTTGGTTTAAAAGAGGAAATGAATCTATTATTTGTGTTTTTCAAGGGTCTGATTTAAGTAAATATTTTGGTTCATGCCTGCAAAAAACTCCCCATGTACTGAGGAAATTTGTGGATTTCTGAATGCTGGCTGGCCATGCCAAAGGAAAGGCACAGAGTATCATGGAGAAATGCATGATAATAGCACTGAAAGTAGTAGAAGCTGGGTAAAATTTATTAAGTACCAAATGGAAAATTATACACATAAGGGAGAAAGTAAAATAATAAACAAAATTATGAAGAAATGAGGGTGTCTGAGACAGGGATTGGCCATGGATATCAAACACCAGATGATAGAATCCCTCCAAATTTTGAAAAAGACACATAAAATGTGTCAGGTGCTGCATTTTGGGTAGAAAAAAGAAAGGCAAAAAACCCACCTAATTTTTACAAAATAATAAAAAGAAGGAAAAAAACTGGCCTGAGTAGGTAGCAGTCTTAAGAGAAATCAACATACGCATGTGTGCTGCTATCATGGTGGCCTAAAGCTTTACTGTGTTCTGAATGGCAATATTTGTGTCAAGCAACAGGGAGAAGGCTTAAAGTGCACTGTGAAACCTCCTACACCAATTTTCTGATGTCAGTAGCACTTCTGGGTTTATGATAATTCCAACCATGATCATTTGGAACAAGAAAATTAAGAATCAGATTCTAAAAATCAAGGGAGTAGAAGATTTTAGGGAAACAACAAAAAACAAGAAAAAATAAGAAAGACAAAAAATTGCCATTTGTGGAATGAAAGCAGAACATTTTACAGAAATAATTCTAGGAGCTGTGCAACTTTGGTAGGCGGTCTGCAAAGCTGGATGATTGCTGTGGGTTTTTTTTCCATTAAATCAACAAGACACTTTGAGGCATTGATAAAAAAGGGAGAAGGAACCTTTTTTAAGAGTGAAATTTTGTTAAGTAGGGATTTCATGTGGTGCTTTTGCACTGCCCTATTAAATTTGGGATGAATATAAATGTGTTTTCTTTCTGCAGTGATTTTGTTTGCATTTAAATGTGAAAATTGTCTTTACATTGTTGACAATTATAGATAATTGTCAAAAGGAGAAAAGAAGGTCAAAGAGGTAACAGATTTCTAAGGGTCCATTTCTAATATCTGTTATGTTTGATGTTTGATTTATTGTCTTTTATAGCCTACAGAACTTCATCATAGAGCATAAGTTGGCCATCAATATAAACAATTGAAAATTTAACACTTTATTTAAATAGGAAAATATTTTTTGTTAATTTATCAGAGCTTTTTGTATTGTCTTTTGCTAATTATCTGTGAGATTTGCAATTTTAGGAATTTAGTCCCCCATTTTTAGGAATTATATTCTCTTAGCATGATTGAATGCCTAAACTCTTTGTTCTAAATCTCTTTCTTCCCTTCCTTTTCTATTCTCTAGCCCTCCATAGTAGTAGTTATTTTTATATCCTTTCTCAGAAGATAATGTTTTTATTATAAATGGCAGAATTAATAGAATTAAAATTATGTTTACCAAAAATGGTATGAAAAGAGAAAAGAGAGTTTGTTGGGCTTGACATGCACTATGGGGATAACTTGTCTGTCTGTAGAAATTTATACTATGGGTTAGATTTTCTTTCTCTAATGTGGGCTGCAGTAATCTGAACATTACTCTTGGGAGGAAAAAATCAGGAAGAGAAAGCTAATTCCTAAGAAGAGAAGAAACATCAAATATATGTAACATGAATCCCTCTAGGAGAAATGGAAATGGAAAATTTACTTTATTCATTTACTTTTTGTAATTTTAATTTTATTTGCTTGCTTAGTATAGATTGAGGGCAGCTAGGAAGACCAAAGGCTGTATCAGCAAAGAGAATGTCATTCTTCAAACTCTAGGAGCAGGAATTACAAATTTTGTTGGAAAAGATTGTGATTTTCTTTGGCAAGTGTTTTGATGAATAGTTTGCATAATATACCTGGTATTCCTTCAGCATCTAGTGTTACTATTTTTCTTGCTTTACATGTTAGATTGTATCTATTGATTTGATATTGAAAGCCTTTAAGCATTTTAATGTTTTATAAAGGAAAAGTAGACGTGTTTGATTTTACTCCACTGAGCTGATGAAGACAGACTTAAAAGACAATTTTGTAGTTCACAGTTTAGTCTGAGTCCCTTTTCGCTAGACAATTGCCCTGTGGTTGTTTATGTAAGTAGCTACTGTTTAAAATGTCCACAGGTGTGGCTAAAGAATCTATAACACAATTCCTTCCTATTTCAGGTTCTGGTACATAGCACAAGTGGGTTTCTTGGGAGGGCATAACAGTAATGGTCAGCCAACACCAAATCTAGAGTTGAAAATGAATAAAAATGAAAGCTGAAAATCAAAAGAAAGGGATAGTAACCTGGTAAATAAGCTCAGTTCTGCCAAGAAGAGAAACTCTGATGAAGCTCTTCACTGCTGCTGTTTAAAAGCTTTAAACTACACCATAGAAGCAAAAAATCACTGAAGTGTCTTGAGAAATGAGGTTCAGACCCATTCAGAATACTGTTCTGTGTTGGAGCCTGTTAAGCCTACTTGTAAAGTGTAATACTCTGAAGATCTCAGTACTTGTTGAAGACAAGTCTTTAAACTCCTAACTATGTGGTAACAGACTTACATCTTGCTGATCAACAGGAGGAAAGGACAGAAAGTGTTCTTTGAACATTTTTAAAAATTTCTTTCCTATCTCCAGATAGAGAGTGTTAATTACAATAACCTGAACTTTTTTATGTAGCAGTCATACTATTCTTGCCTTTGATAGAGAGTCAGAACTTGATCTTCAGTAACAGAAATGAAGTTGTATCATAAACAAAAACTTGAAAGCTCTGCAAATCTTGGTCTGAATCCTATCCTGTGAAGAGGGAGTGGGGACTGTTCCTTGTATGGCAGCTGAGGACTATATCCTGTATAGTAAAATTGCTGAGAGAACTGGTATTAAGTGATGAGAATGTGATAGCACAGGTATAGCTTTGCAGATAATGTCTGTAATACAGAGAATGATTTACAGATTAGGGATAAAGTTTGGAATAGCACAGCACCATGCTTAATGGAAGGTGGAAGGAGGCTTCCTTGTGACCTCCCACTTTCAAGAATTTTTGCAACTACTGAAGAGTGACCAGCACAGGCTGAATGAAAACAGTAGAAGGAAAGATATGTCAACATATCCAACAGTAGTGGGTATTTGTCAGCATATCCAGTGGATATTGTCCAACTGGAACACCAAGGTAGATGACTGATATTGAAAATTCAAACAATGAGCACATTTTGTTATGCCTGTAAATGTATATATTTTGTTACACTTGTAAATGTATATATTTTGTTATTTTATATGCTTTCATATCAAATAATAGAATTGTTTGGGTTGGAGGGATTTTAAAGATCATCTAGTTTCAAACCCCCTGCTCATGAGCTCTCCATTGGATAATGCTGGTCAGAGCCCCATCCAACCTGGCCCTGAGCACTGAGGAATGTGACATCCCCAATTTATTTCAGCAACATGTTCAAGTACCTCACCACCTTCTGAGCAAAGAATTTTTTCTTAATGTCTAATTTAAACCTACTCTCATTCAGTTTAAATCCATTTTCCCTTGTCCTATCACTACATGCCCTTCTAAAACCGTAACGTATGCTGAGACTGCCCACAGGACACCTCTGGGCCTGGTTTGGCCTGAGGATTCTTTCTGCTTGGTCCTCAAATTGTCCTCCAGAAATTTTTAACTTAATGTTTATTTTTTCTATCCAGCTATTGGGTATGATGTTGTATAGCTTTTCAATTTCACAGAAAGATAGGTATTTCTTCTGTATATACAAATTCAGTTTTTACAGTAGGAAAAAAATTTGACTTCCAAGGATTGCTAGGAAAATGTTGCATTTTGGTTTTTATCCATGTTTGGGCATGAGGGCTTTGCACCAGATTTCTTTGATGCCTGGAGGAACTCATAGACATTTCAGCTTAGTCACTGCCCTTGCAAACTCTCTAAAGCTCAATTAACAAACCTCAGGTTTGTTCACATGGAAAGACATGCATTAAATGTACCATTCCAGAAAGAAGTGTTCAAATTGAGAAGAAATCTGCATTTTTCTAAGAAGGAATTAGGACTAACCTTCACAAACAAAATATTCTTGTGTTGATAATTTTTGTTCAATGAAGAATCTCTGTTCAATTGAGAAAAACAGTAGTCCATAATAGCAGGGCTGCTATGGTAAGGACTGTCAAAGCTACAAAAGTTTTAAAATTGCACCTCACTCTGTTTAACTAAAGCAGTTACAGGAACATATACAGAAACTGATGAATCCTTTTTTTTGGAAACAATTTAGGTTTTAACTTGCTTATGTCATTGTGATAGAAAAGAGTTTTCCAAATCTCTTTCTCTGGTTTAAAAGTGCATCTTTGCACATACATTTGATGCTGAGGATGCAGGAGATTAAGGCTCAAGCTTTCATCCAGAAAACCACTGGGGGCTCCTAGATATTATGTTCAGCATTAGCTTGAAAACGCCTTCCAAAGATTTTGTCACTGATTTCCCAGTAGCTGTCCTGGATCTGGAGAACCCTCTCACCCTTTAACATTGCAGTCTATCTCCTCTCACCAAGAGTGTGTGATCTAAAGTATTATTCTGAATATTATCTTGAAGATATCTTTGCACACCATTATTGACCACAATCTTTTTGGCTTATTAAATAATGTTACAAACAGCTGTTGAAATACTTAATCTGTGAAAGTATATCTGTGCAACTTTTGTCAGGTAATTCCCTATTATATAATATTATAATATATTATATATTATATAATATTATGCTTAATAAGACCCCTTCTTCAGCTTCAGCTAAACTGATCCAAATTAACAGGGCCTCTGGGCTTCATCAGAGATACTGAGGCTGACTTACTGAAGGAATCTGTATTGTAGTTAGGATATGACAAAGGCACTATGGGCATGTGAGAGGAAATAATTTCTTTGTTGCTGTTCTACTCATGTCTGAAAAGTTGACTTAATAAAGCCCGTAAAGCTAATCTTCCTGAGTGAAAAAGGGTGTTTGAGTTATATATTTATATGTAGGAAAGCAGAGGATTTTAAAGTTATTTGCATATCTAGGACAACTTCTGATTACTGTTGGTTCTAATTTATTTTAAATTCGATTAAGCATTATACCTCTAAAGCTTTTTGTAAATGTTGTATAGATATGTAGCCCTTCTAATGTTAGCAAAATCTGTCCGATATCACACACTTCATACTTAGTTTTATTTCTTTTGGGTAAATTTTTGTGCATTTTCCAGTATCAAAGAGCAAGCTCATTCTTTCAAGTGAAATATTTATGACTATATAGTGATATTTACTTGCTAGGTCCATGATCAGTTTTGTATCGCATTTAAACTTACAGCTGCTTCTAGACTATTTTCAGTATGACATGTGCATTCAATTAGCTTCAAAAGGCTACCATAGAAAAAAGAACTGAAGAAATGTAGTTTAAATATATATGGTGTGTTCTTCTGTTACAGAAAGTAAAACAACAACAACACAAGAAATTTCTGAGATTTCATTTAAAGTTTTAAGCCTCTAAGCTTCCTTGAGCACAGAAAAGAGACTGTTTAGGGTTCATGATAGCAGTGATATGTGGAAGGTCCCCACTTATTAAATTGATGAAAGAAGAGTCATTAGTACAATACGATCATGTGGTCTCTGTCTAGCCTTTGGATCACTGATGTCACACACTATGAATTTGTAGAAAACTATTTGTCCTGGCTGCTGTCTGTAGAAGAAAAATACAGCCAAGAATAAAACTTGGTATGGCTTCAAACACAGAAATATTTGAGGCAGTCCACCTTTTTGTGGGCCAACTTCTAAGATATTATTGTTTGTCCTAACCTTAACCTTCCTCGACAAAACATTATTTAAGTCACATAAACACAATTGTATTGTTGAAGCCAAATTTACTTGACTTTTATAAAAAGTGCATTTCTTTTTAAATGTATTGTATCTACTTGGAAGCTCATGGGAAAGATAATTTCTACCCATTACAGATATTTGATATATTCTCCTGTGATTATGTAGCTGTTTTATTTCCAGAATCCCTTTCTCCTTCATTATATTTTTTTACTCTTATTTTAAAATATGTGCATATATTAGGAATTAAAGTTAAATAATTAAAAACTTTAATTTCTTAAATCTTTATTTTTCTCTTTATCAGTGTTGGTCATATTTTCCAGGGTACTTTCTATGCAAACTAGATATATGTAGTATTTTATTGTCAAAATAATGTTTCAAGTAGTACAATGGCAAGGGAATACTGACTGAGCTATTAATAAAACACACCAGCTTTTAGCTGGCAAAGCAGCCTTCTTTCCATCAAATATGTCTCAGCCTTTAATAAAGAAACTCAAGTGGTGTAGGTGAAAAATTACTTTTCTCACCCGGTCATCTGTCTGTCATGTATTATTCAGGTCACCAATGTTTGTCCTGAACTGTATCATTCTGTAGTTGTGTCAGGTATGAAATATGTTCAGTGTAATTCCATCAGACTTCACGAAGTTGATTAGAACAGATCACCTTTCGGCATGGGCACAAGTTATCTCAGCAGATTGAATGAAAAAGACTTATTTATCTTTGCCTGATAATAAAGAAAGAGATGAGCAAATTTATCCATTAACTTGAAAAGAGTCTCATATTTTGTGTGAAAACAAACTGAAGGCAGTAATTCTGTTGAAAATACTTTAATACATGAATGTTCCTTTGAAAACACGTTTGTGTTTGAAACCAGAAAATATAAAACTTGAGCCATATGCCTTATATAACAAGCTTTTAAATGTTTCTTTTTTTTCCCCTTGAGCACAATCCTCAGAAACAATTAAATTGGTGTTGCTTTGTTTTTGATAGATTGTTAAGGCTGTAATGATGCTTTCTTTCCTTAAAATTCAAATGTTGGTGAAGGTCTAAATATAATGGTGTGCAAGAAATGTTTTGTTCTAATTAGAAAGAATAAAGAAAATAGATATAAAATACTTGTCAGCAATATCTATTAAAGAAGATGATTCTTTTTTTCTCAAGAAAGTGACTTAAACCTCCACTCTGCAATAATTTGGTAAAGTGATTTTTTTTTTTTTCTGTATTGTTTATTTCCTTTTATGGAGAGTAACTCTGTGTGGCTATTGAGAGGGCATTAATGACCTGAGCAACCTTTTTAAAATCTGTGATAACTCAATGTAATCCTATCTCCAGTACCCTTTCTAACTGAAAATATTAATGTCTGGTGTACACATTCTGTAGATGTTCAGTGCTGTTGTGATGCAACTTCCTAAAGCATTGCATCTCAGTAAAGAAAATTCAGAATAGGTTGTAAGACAGACAAGGACTGTCCTGTTTTTCTGTGAACTTTTGTACTGTCTGAAAGATAGTTAATCTTCTGTGGAATATTACAGGCATTTATTTCATTCTGAGTTAATGTAAGTGTAGCATAAAAAGATAGCAGAACAAGCTGGGTAGGTTTTGACAACCAGCAGCTACTGTAGGGCTACTGAGCCACCATGCAGGTTCACCTTTTTCCTGACAAGGAGTGGAAGAGGTCTTTGCTGTTGGGTTGCTTTCCCTGCTTGAGCACTCTTCTAGAGCAGCAATTGGTATTGAAGCAAAGCTCAGCCTCATCAGTTCCTGCTCCATCTTCCTTTTGCAATAAAATATAGTCTTATGTGCCTGTCTCTGGAAAAGTGTGGGGGACAATAAACCCTGAGAGAGAGGAGCTAAAGACATAAACCCAAACTCTGTGGGTTTGATAGGGTTCTCAGTTTGCTTGGGTTTGTTGTTTCCCTTTTTGGCCATCCATTGGGATGAGCAGGGACTAGTTTTTTAGGTCAGGGCTCTGAAATAATTCATTGTATCATAATAAGAATGCTGAAGTTAATTTATTCTTCCAAGATTTACTGGTTTATAGGCTCAATCCAAGAATAGGTGAGAGTGAAGTTTTGAAAGCAGTTTCACATAAATGCCTGTTTATGACATGGGGACCCATGAGGGATCAAATAATCCAGCTTCAGTCCTCTAAACAAAGTGCATGTCCGAGATTTAAGCAGGTTGTCCAAATGTACCTTTTGAACACCCTCAGAATTTTCAGTCTGGGTTCATGATTGTAACCGGCTCTCTAGATTTTACAGTTCCTAAGTGTTTCAAAAGAGTGAAGTGCACAAATGTTTTATTAGGGCAATCTCCTTGCAAGAAACTACTTTAAACTATCTCAGATTGCACAGAATACAACTCAGACTCCTGTTAGAAACCTAGATCCATGAAGCTACCTATTTTTTTTGTCAAAACCTTATGTAAAAGATATTTTTATTTTATTTGAAACAGTTAAATTTATCTCTGAATTTTAATTTTGAATCCTTACAAGGCTTAGTAACTGCAGCACATGCTGTCTATTTTACTTTAAATAAATAGAACCAAATCCATCAAGACTAGATGACAAATATCAAATAGATGATCTTTAAACTCCCTTCCAACTCAAGCCATGCTGAGACAAACCCTTAGATTTTGTCCAAAAAAAATACCTAACCTTGTTGCAATTTGGTCCCTGAGCTGAAATACAAGAAAGGTAATTTCAACAATATTATAGTATAATAGTATTAAAATAAAATAACTATTTAAAAATTTCAAAGTGTTGAGTATGAGAAGTGCTAACTTTTTAAATATCTGAGCATTTTTCTGCATCTTTTTTTAAGCTATTTTGTTCAGTTACCCAACTCATCAGAAACCTTTAAGAACCTTATTTTTTTCACTCTTTCATTCTCCATCCATTAATCTGTGTCTTTCCTCACCAAATTGATAAAGAGCTACACAGACTAAGGCCAGTTAATGGATGCACTGGGTCACATTCTGCCCTCAGATACAAATCTGAGATCAGCTCCCATTGAATCTACAGCAACGGCAACCAATGAAAGTTTTGGTTGTGTATTTGAGGGTGCAATTTGGCCTACCTTGTTTAAGGAGGTCATGTAATTCATTAATGGCTGCACAGTTTGTGCTGTGGAAAAGAACACTAAAGCTGTGTATAAATGCTCAGGACAATGTGTGTGTGCCACTGTGGAAGGTGAAGGCAGAATATACAGCATGCTAACAATTGGTTTAAAGACCAAGGCTGCAACTTTTATTGAAAAAAGAATAGCTTGAATTGCAATGTTACTTGACAGATAATAGTCTCTGCAGACGTAAGTAACCATAAAACCTGAGGGCACCAATCATGTGCTTCAGATCCCATGAAGATGTGATCTCCTAGCTGTACCAATACCAGGGAGGAAGATAATTTCTCAAGAGTGCTAGGGAGCACTGTGAAATGTTGTGGTTTGTTAAAATCAGATGCTGTAGTAAAGAGATCAAGTGAATAATTTTCCTTTTCTTTTCTTTTCTTATGGGGGGAAAAAGAAGGGCCTGTTCCAATGTTTATCGAGAAAATGTGTTTTACATATAAACATGCAGCAGTACAAAGATTTCAATCAAGACACCAAATGAAGGGTCCGAGTGTCTGCTATTTTTATTTAAATTTTGAATAAATCTTCTCATGCTTTTTTTCCAGTCATTATGCTTTAAGGGTAGCCATACTGCTGTAAGAGGGTGAAAGGCTTTATTAGGCAGGTGACCCAAAGACATGCTTTTGAAAAGTTCCTGGGGAATTCATTGTGTATTAGTGTGATTGGAGTTTCTCTGTTTCCCAAACAATATTTTACATGGATTTGGGTACAGGTTATATGATGTTATATGGCAATAGGGTATGAATGCAATTTCTGCCTCATGGCTTTCATGCCAGATGAATATCAACTAAATATAAACCGTGCCTTGTAATAAAAACCTATTTAGCAAAATACAGAGGTTATACTGTTTAGGGGCTATATATCCAGACTGATTCCCTGAGTACTTTGTTAGATTTTCCTACAATTTTTTACACCTGTGTTGGAATTCAGATACAGATTAAGACGTAAATTGAAGTGCTTGCGTGTGAAATATTCTTCAAGAAGGGTGAAAAGGAAGATTTGAGGAACTACAGGCTAGTCAACCCCCTCAGTCCCTGGGAAGTGATGGAACCTTGCAATTCTTGAAACTGTCTCCAGACACATGAAGATAATTTGGCATAGTCAGAATGAATTTAAAAAGGGGAAATCATGTTTAACCACCATTCTACAATTAAGTGATTTAACTTGGAGCACAACAGGAGAGCAGTAAGTGTTCTTTACATTGAGTCTAGTAAAACCTTTGACCCTGTTTCCAATAACATCCTTATAGACAAGATGACAAATCACAGGTTAGATAGGGGGAGAGTGATCTAGATTGAAAAATGGTTTAGCAGCTGGGTCCAGAAGGTTATGATAAGTGGCATGAAGTCCATTTGGAGGCAAGTAACTAGTAGTGTACCACAGGGATTGGTACTGGGGCCAATGCTGTTTGATGCCTTTGCTAATGACCTGAACAGTAGGACAGAGTGAACCCCCAGCAAGTTCACAGGTGATAAAAAAGTGTGCAAAGTGGCTAATACAACAAAGGTTCTGCTGCTTGGAGGGATCTTGACAGGATGAAGAATTGAGCTGAGGGGAATCCCACGATGTTCAGGAAGGGGAAATGCAAAGTCCTGAACCTAGAGCATTATAAACCCAGGCACCCACATGAAACCAGCTGGAAAGTAGCTTGTCAGAGAAAGACCTTGGAACCCTGGTAAACAGGAAGCTGGCCAGAAGACTGTAGTGTACCCCTGCAGCAAAGAAGGCTGACCATGTACTAGGCTGCATTTTGAAGACCATTGCCAGCAGGTCAAGGACAGTGAACCTTTCCCTCTACTCAGCACTGGTGAGACATATTTTGAGTACTGTGTTCAGTTCTGGGCTCTTCAGGACTAAGGGACTGAAGCCTCTCACACAGGAGAAGAAGCTGAATGAACTGGGACTAATCAGCCTGTGGAAGAGATGTCCTGGGAGAATCTTATTAACACATTTGGACACCTGATGCTATATAACAAAGAAGAGACAGCCAGACTCTTGTCAGTAGAGCCCACTGTTAGGACAAGAGACAATGGCCGCAATTGAAAAATACAGAACATTTCACTTAAATGCAAGAAAAAGCTTTCTACTGCGTGGGTGGTGAAACACTAGTGCATTTTGCCCTGATAGGCTATGAAATTTCCACTTGTGGAGATACTCAAAACCAACCTGGACATGATTCTGGGCAATCTGCTCTAGATTGCCCTACATAAGCTAGGGTTGGACTAGACAATCTCACAAGGCACCTTCGTACCTCAGCAATTCTGTAATTTTGTGATATTCTTTATAATTCACATTATTCAGGCCATAGTAAAGCAGATACTAACATTTGAGAAGCTGTATTGTTATTTGAACTCAATTGATCTTGATTGGGTTGCCCATGTGTCTACCTGGTTCCATTTTACATGTGTGACAGTATCTCTGATAGGGCTGATAGATATGGCAAAGGATAGATGTAAATCTTGCACTGTTGTGAAGTTCTGTCTGGAGTCTTATTATGTTTCTTTAGGTGTCTCAGATTGTGATGGCTCAGACATCCCCTGTTGCAAATGAAGGCTGGTGAATAGCAGGAATTACATACACTAGATATATATTTAGTACATTCAGACACTATTTACACTGGAATGCCAGTACCTGAAATTGTTTCCCATTTCCCTGCTATAGGTCTTGCAGTTGAGAAATGAACTATGCATAACAATCCAGACTTCTTCCTTGGCAAGAAGTGTATTTCATGGTCCCTTCTTCAGCTGACCTAAAACAAAATTATGTGAGGAAACTGGCACACATTTTTTGAGGACCATCTGAGAAGTGTTAAAATTAACTGGTGTTGATAATTGATGTTAAATTTCCATTTCTATTCTCCCACACATAGGGAATTCGGTAAATAAGCTAATGAGGATTTCATCATGGTCTTTGCACATTGTAGGTCTAGAGATTAATGTTACTATAGATGTCTTTGATCAAGATTTCTGGTCTGGTTAGAATATATCATGTCTCTCTTGCAGCAGTGCAACCTTTTCTGTTTGGGGCAAGTTAGAGTCTCATTTTCAAAAGAAGCCTCAGAGACTATGTTTCAAAATCAGGTGATGATGGATAGTTTATCATATTTCATTGGGGTTTTCTTATGTAAAGAGGAGAAAAAAGGCTGTTGTAAAACCCAAGGTATTAGTTGTACAAGAAAAATTGTAGAAATATTTGTCCCTATTTTAAAAATAAAATTGGTTTTTGCTAGTGTAGCTCAAAGCAATTTGTTGTCAGTGCTTGATAAGCATAGGTGTGTTAAAATCCATATTGAGAAAATATCAATTTCCACAGTACTAGTTGTTTTCATAATGGAATTAACAGCTCAAAAAACTTTGAGAAAAGAAAATATAACTCTATTATTTCTAATGAGCTAACATGATGATTAAAATAGTTGATTAAATAGTATTTATCACACTGTGAGGAAAACCTTAACCTGACTATAGTGCTAAATTCAGACCTTATGAGCTTATAATGAGTCAAGTGGTTAGTTTACCCTTCTTAAATTCTTGCTCCTTTGATGAGGACATATTTACATTAAAAGCATAAGGCATCTTGCCAGTGATCTTGCAAACATTTAACAATGCTGATTTTTCCATTTAAACATGTCTACTCAGTGAGAATTCTGTCTGCATTTATGTGACTCTGCCAGATGTGTCAGTAGGCTGTTCAAGGATAGACATTTTTAGAAAGAGTCAGCTTTGAAAAAAACATGAATCAACATTTAGCTTCAAACGGAATTAGAGTGGAGTTAAACTGATATCAAAGAAGTTAGGAAGTTTGCCTTGTCACAATGTGAAGTATAGCCACACAGTATGTTTCAGCAACCAAGTTTGCAGGTAGCATTTTGATAATCAGCGCACTTATTAAACTGTATATGGATTTTTTGGTGTTTATATAATAATTATTACTTTCTATTATTTTACATAAATTTATTTAAAATATAACTTTTACCTTGATGTTTTTAAGAATCTTAAATTATGTTTTTAGTGTTGTATACTTCATTTCTCATAAACACTGTTTTCATCC
Organism: Rhipidura dahli; assembly: GCA_013399225.1. Lineage (NCBI taxonomy): Eukaryota > Metazoa > Chordata > Aves > Passeriformes > Rhipiduridae > Rhipidura > Rhipidura dahli. Next base: position 900,219 of record VXAC01008201.1, on the reverse strand, counting down.
ATAAAAGCCAGAGCCTGTTTGGCATCCCATCCTTCTAGCCCTTGCCTTCATTAATAAATGTACTACTGCCTAAAAATTAAATTTGACATGAATAGATTTTTTTAGCTAAGAAATAATTATTATTTACAATATTGGGAAGTAATTTTCCATACGTAGGATATTATACTGAATTTAAATAAATATTTTAGATTAAATTACAAGTCCTGTGTCCGGTTCTCATTCTCTGTATCTGTAAGCACTGATTTGTAGAATTAAGGTGACCTATATAAAATTCAAGATAATAAGGTACAACTTGGCACAATGAGCCCCAATCAAATGTCAAATATTCTAAGGCTGCTTTAAAGTTGTACCAAGTCCACAAACTGTACAGGATTTCTTATCACAGAAACTCTGAAAGTCACACAGAGATACTAAATCAGGAGAGTATTTTGCCACTTTTTGTCATGTTTTAAGAGTTTGCTCTAATAATGAGAAGTATCTGGTTTTGTAGAAGGAAAAAAAAGAAGAGTTTCTCAACAAAGCAGCTGTTGGCACACATTTTGAAAGTTTGAAGAAGAGGACATGGACTGGTTCAGTGAGAATGTGCAGCTCATAATTTTGCAGATATAACACTGCACAAATCATTACACTGTCATGTTTAATACATGAGAAACACCATGCGGAGAATATCCTTTGTTACATTATAATGGAATACTTCTATCTGTGAGAGTTCACATATGTATATTTGCTAATGGTCAGAACATAGCTTATTGTCTGGAACATTCTTCATCTGAGGTCTTATCCACCAAGAGTTTGCAGCTCCCATAGAGATCAAATAATTTCAAATTTGCTTAATTTCTTTCAAGCTCGTCCCTTGAGTTCAACATATTGAGTTGACCTTTAGTGTACTAAATTATGACTTCCTTGTTTGTTTGGTTCTTTTAAGAAAGTTGTTTCTTCATGCCTTTCCTGAAAAAATCTGTGGGGACCCAGTTTAATTTTCTTTAAAAAATGTCAGGGACTAGTTTTTTATATTTATTTGCCATTATCAAAACACATTGTGGTATAAAAAAAATGAATTGCAAAGATGTAAAGCCCAATGCCATCTGGGTTTTTGTAGCACCCCATGGAACTTACAAAATAATTATTTGGTCCCATGTGGCTGCAATATTTTATGCAATAATGCTGCAGATTATGTTTTTTCTAAACACATTTAGAAGCAGCATTTTTCTTTCAGGAATTTCATCCTGTCATCTTTTTATTGGATAAAATTTTGTATTTTGAGTTAAATTAATAAAAAAGGACTTCAGAATGGTGTGAGGAGAAAGCAGATCTCTCCTCTTTTTTTTAAAGATGCAAATTTCATCAGGAAACAGGTCAAATATAGAGGTCACAGGTCCATAAAACAATTTTAAATTCTCTTTTATGAGACTTTTCTGAGTAGCAGAGCTGCTTTATATAATTTCAGGCTTCTTATGGAATGAACAAATAAGCAAACTCTTTCCCTATTGCTTCATTTTGTGCAATTTTCCATCTTCATTATGTTTTAGTTTAACTGTTCTTCTGTCATTTTGCACATTTAACAGTATTATATAGTAATATTGATGAGGTGTTAGGTACTAAGAGGGTGGTGTTTACTTATTGAAAAAACAATGTCTCTAATACTACCCACTGTATCAAGTTTACTTTGAAGAAGTGTTTTCAAGGTAATTTCACAAGCTTTTATTTCTATTCTGGACACTGCATACCATGATTCAGTGTGTGTATATTTTCAGAACTGATATTAGTTGATTGTAGTCATAGTAATGTTAAACTGAAATAAGATATGCATGTAGTATAGTTATGAAAATACCTGTCTAGTAAATAGTGCACTTATTGAGTCCTAAATGTGTGTATGGTTTTCAGTGTTATGGTTGTATAAGATAGCTTGAGCGTGTCCCATTTTCACCCCATAAATTAAAGCTGGCCAGGGTCAACTGTAAGTTATGTTTATTTTTTTCTCATTGAAAGTATTTGCTTTTTAAATTTATTTAACCTTTTTCTTTTTTTTTTTTTTCCTCTTGGAACTGCCACTCCTTTATGTATTTCTCCCTTCCTTTGAAAGATGCACACCCTCTGTCACGTAACTCGAAACATTCCTGCAATGCGTGCAATTTCATGGACATGTGTTACCACAGTTCACATTCTTTTAAAAATAACCACGTCCCAAATTAAGCAAACTCCTGATATCTCAGACAGTAATGGAGTGTATGCATGCCACCACAGATATGTATGCCACCACAGGCCATGGAATCAGTTATTAATCAGTAAGCTGAAAAGAGGAAGAAAGGCCATATCTCAGGTTGGCAAAAATATCTAGGACTGGCACCTCACAAAAGACTTTTGTCTGTTAACCTTAGAGAAAAAAACATAATTGTGTGCTATTTAGATTAAAGTCTGCTTTTTCTTAACTTATAAGCAAATAGAAACTGAGATGTTATTAAAAAAAAAAAATAGAAAAAAAGAAACATAGCAATCAAACAAAAAGCCCCAAACAGAACTGAGAAAAAAAAAAAAAAAAAAAATTATGTATGTCCATGTTATTTCTTGATATAGTGGTACTGAAATATATCACCTGTGTCTTGCTTATGAGGATTCTTCAGTGTCATTTTTAATAGAAAAGTATATTTTTACTTGCTTAAGCGTCTGGACTTTGTTAGAGATTAAATCCAGTGATGAAAACACTGAGAACAATGAATTTTCATGGTATTTAGTTGAAGTTTGCTAAAATCCAATGTTTGCATAACTTTTATGATAAAAGTAAGACACTCAACTTGGCCATATTTGTATTTTAAATGCATTGCTCTGAGAAGACCAGGATCCATTTCCAAAACTGGTCATTTGACATGTTCAAGCTTCCTTTGCACAGCAGCTGTTGGAAGTACTGATAGACTTTTCTCTTCATAATTAATCTGAGAATAAGGTTTTATAGCTTCACCCTTTTTCTTCTGTCACATAATGGAGAAACACCACTAGGCTCTCTGCCACTAGCATTACTGCAAAATTTCTCTATTCACTTATTGTCATCATGCAGAGTCAAAAACTGTTTTGTGCATTCCACACGACAGTACTCTTAATGGAAATAGAGATTTTAGATCATGGACTGTGGAGCTGCTATACTGACTATGATCTTTATCTTATATTCACAATACAGACAGCAAGGAAAATTCTTATTGCAATCAGTGGTGTAATGGGGCCTGAATCCAAAATTCATACAAGTGAAAGGTGGTAGTGAGAATTGAAAACTCTAAGAGATGCGTTTCAGTGGTACTGGAAATAACTGCAGATTACTGCTTGCAGCACTTTCAAATATATTGCAGTGCACCCTGGATAATTTGCTAGGCAAGCATTTAGTGCTACTAACCTGCATGTGCCACAGGACAGTATCTGAAAAGTGGAGGGCTGGGGAAAGCAGGAAAAAGAAGAAGCAAAAAGGAATGGCTATGAATTTTCTATGAAATTCCACATTCTTGCTATTTTTAACCCCAGCAGCTTTGTGTCGATACTATGTGCCAATTAATGGTCTTGCAGAATTCTGTTTTAGTGAATTTTCATGAAGCAGAAAAAAAAAGATTCAATGCACATGGAAATGGAAGCATCTACAAAAGCAGCTGATGTTCATAAATAAATTAAGCAGTTTGGCATGCAATGACTGTACTCAGGAAGAATACATATTAGCAAGTATTTATTGTATTGATCCTTTAAACTAAGGCATGTGTGCCACAGTTAAACACTTTTGTGTATTTTAAAGCTGTCATTTGTAAGTTTGAGCAAAGTACAATAGTCCTTAAGGGAAGCTCCCTAACAGGCAGACTTGCAGTCAGAGTGCAGTGTATTTTCTTCTTCTTTAATTCAGTAGGAAGACTTTCTATGTAGGAAATGAGGGTTCCATCCATCCTTGCCACTGGAGAGCTGCAGTTCATGGAGTGGGCTTCATTGTCTGGACTTGCCATGCACAGGGGATGTGGAGCTAGGAAGCCTTTTTCCCTGAGTATTGGGTGAATCACTGTCAGATGAGAGGTGGTCCAAGCTGATACAGTACCTTGACAGTCTGATTTGGCCTTTTGTGACCTATCATACTATTTAACAGTATCTGGTACCTGAAATATTTCCTGACCACATTATTCTTCTCTCAGATTGTCTAGAAAGCAGGAGTTTATTTCATGCTTTCGTTCTGTGTGAATGAAATGTGTGAATGCACACGTGTAAATGAATTCAAGATTTATCGCTTTCTTGACTGCTTTCAAGGAGTCTTTACTAAAAGCAACTGACTACAGTTAGATTATCAAGGATTTAGCAAGAAATACAATATGCATAAATTAAATAATTTTAAGAGAATGTGGGAAAACTTGTCTCTGTTAGGATTCTATAGTCTTTCAGTGCAATGCTGAAAATAAATCTGAAGAAAACCCTGCACAGAATACAGTATAAAGCCCCTTGTGATATTTATGCAGATTCATAGAATTGGAGAAAAATTTTGGTTGTAAAGAACCTTTCCAGATCATCTAGTTCCTATCCCACACCAGCCCCTGCCATGGGCAGGGATGCCTTTCACTAGACCAGGTTGCTTCAAGCCTTGTCTGACCTGACCTTTGCCACCAAGGAAGGACCATCCACAACTTCTCTGGGAAGTTTATTCTCATGCTTCATCGCCCTCAGTGTGAAAAATTTCCTCATCACATCTAATCCTACCCTCTTTCAGTTTAAAAATTAGCTACCAATATCTTCTGGTATTTGAATTGGGATTCCTTCTCTGTGAGACTGCTCTCAATCTGTCCGACACCCAGCCTATACATCAGTTTGCCTTGACCGAGCTGCAGACCTTGCACTTGGCCATGTTGTATTTCTTGAAGTTCACATAGGCCCAGTATTCAAGTCTGTCAGGGTCTCTAGGGTTGGCCTACCTTCCCTCAAGTCGATCAGCTGCACCGCTTAGCTTGGGTTATCCAGATGCTCCAGACGCTCGCTCCCACTGTCTAACAGGCCAAGTGTAGACCCCTGGAGAGCACCATTTGTTACTGATCTCTGGAGATAAAGCCATTGACTCTAACTTTTTGGATGCTTCCATCCTTCCAATTATTTATCTATTGAATAGCCCATCCATCAAACCATACATCCCCAGTTCAGCAGTGTTGTGTAGGATTGTGCCAAAGGCCTTACAGAAGACAAGACATCCATTTCTCTTCCCATTACCCACCAACATGGCCACTCCACTGTAGAAGGCCACAGACCAGTCGGGCAGAATTTTTGTTTTACTAAACCATGTTGATAGCTCTAGTCACTTTCTTGTCTTTCACATGCCTTGGCATAGCCTCAAAGAGTATCTTCCATGAGCTCACTGAGCACAGAGGTTAATTGGTCAGTAGTTCCCAGGGTCCTCATTTTTACCCTTTTTTAAAATGGGTGAGATTTTTCCCTTTTTCTAGTCACAGGGGACTTCACCTGAACAATTCTTTGGTTCCTCAGAATCCTAATATATATATAATACAGCATCATTTATAAGTGAGGAACTGAATAGAACAAAACTGTTACTTTATAGTGGTCAAATTAAAATAAAACATGGTAAAAATTATGGCAAAATGTATTTGTTGAGATTCACTTCAAGTATTTCACTGTATTCCACTATAGTGGAATACACTATCAGGTTTGGAATGTGATAATTATATTACTTTGGAAAATGTAGTTATATGTTAGTGTTTGAGAGGAGAAAGGCATCTTTCAGAGCACAGTTTGTACAGAGCATAAAAATTATATGTATCATATCCAGTAATTACCTTGCTGCTTGTTTGCTGTCTTCAGCTAACGGAAAATAATTGCTGATTAAACAACTTGGTTAACCAGATTCTTGACTACATTTCTATACAGAATTGTGTTTACATGCACTGCTATAAGGAGAAGGGTTATATCATTTGAAAAATATTTTACATACCTCTTGCATTATTTCAGAAACTTTTTTTGCATTTTCTTTTAATGTCATGGTGCATCTGCATGTGCCTTGTGATGAGCTTTGCAGTTGGTTTATTCACACTTCTGAGTTATATTATTCATGTTATTAATATAATGCAGCAAACTAGTTTTTAATTGGCATCCCAAGTGGTAAGTAATATTTACCTCCTCTGTGGAGGCCCTGACTGTTATAAACATGTAGGAATAGAAATAATTCATTATTTTATTTAAAAAATAAAAACCCCAAACCTACAGTAGATGTCATTAGAACTGTATGATTGTTGTTGTGGTTTAACTTCAGTAGGCAGCTCAGCACCATGCAGCTGATCTCTCACTCCCTTCCCAGTGGAATGTAGGAGAGGATCAGAAGGTTAAAAGTGAGAATACTCATGGGTTAAGATAAAGACAGTTTAATAGGTAAAGCAAAAGCTTCACACACAAGCAAAACAAAATAAAGAATCAATTTACTGCTTTCCAGATGTTTAGCCATTTCCAAGAAAGCAGGACTTTATCATATGCAATGGTTCCCTTGGAAGAATAGTGCTCTATCCCAGATGTCTCTCCCTTTCTCCTTCTTGCCCTGGTTTTTATTGAAGAGGACAATGCCACGTGGTATGGAATATCCCTTTGGTCAGCAGGAGTCAGCTTTTCCAGCTGTGTCCCCTCACAAGCTGTCATGCACCCCCAATCTCCTTGCTGGTTGGGTGAAGGGAGATGCAGAAAAGACCTTGATGCTGTGCAAGCTCAGCAATAACTAAAACATCTCCGAGCTATTGAGCTGGTTTTGGCTGGAGCAGAGTTATTTTCTGCACAGTAGCTGGTACAGGCTCTGTTTTAAATTTATGCTGGAAACGGTGTAGATAATTAAGGGATGTTTTCATTTTGCTTTTGCCTCCAACGGACCAAAAGGATATCCCAGACCATATGGCATCATGCTCAGCATGTAAAACTGGGGGAAGAAGGAGGAAGTGGGGGATGTTCAGTGTGATGGTGTCTGTCTGCCCAAGCCTCTGTTATGCCTGATGGAGCATGGTTCTCTTGGGGATAGTTGAGCATCTGCTTGCCCCTGGAAAGTGGTGAATTAAATCCTCGTGCTGCTTGTGTGTGTGGGTTTTGCTTTCCCTATTAAACATTTTTATCTCAACCTATGATTTTTCTCACTATTGCTCTATTGATTCTCTCCCCTGTCCCACCTTGAGGGGAGTGAGCAAGTGGCTGTGTGGTTGCCAGCTTGGGTCAGGTCATGACAATTATCAACACTGTATTGGTCACAAAAACAAATCATAGCACCCTACAAGATGGTATGAAGAGAATTTACTCTATCACAGCCCAAACCCATACAATTGTGAAGGTCATTTATACAGCAGATAAAACAGAAAGGAAGCATGACCTACCTGAACACAAAACACAGGTCTACTGCTAGGGGTTGTAATCCAGCAAAGAGTTTAAGCACAATTAACTTCTTGGCAGCTTTGCAGACCTGTTAAGTTAAAAGAGCAGAAATTCAGGGTGGAGACTCAGTCTTGTTGCCATCAAAAGAAAGGCTTCCAAGGCAACTCACTCACTGCACCTCGAGGGTTACTTCAGATAGACAAAATAATAAAATACAAGCAGGGACTCCAGAAGCTAAGTCCAATTCAGGGATCAGAGTACTACAAAAAAAATTTGGGGAAAGCTGAAGATTTCTAAAATTAGAATTTTTACCTAGCTATTGGCAGAGCTACCAGTCCCTTTCTGGTAAGCTCTCTTAACACTTCCCATGACAGATTAGGACCTCCATCCACAATTACTTTTGTGATAATTTTTACTTCCACTACATTTTTTTTTTTTTGGTTATTCATTATTTATTTGGGGGTGATGGCTGCTTTTTTAGTTTTTTGCTTCTGATTTTTTTTTATGTCTTCAGGAAGGGAAGCAATACCATAGTATTTTTACTCTTTGACTGTGTTAGGGTTTTTACTGTGCCTTCAGGCAAAATTTTGCTAAGATTGTAAGTCCAGGCTATTCAAGTGGCTGATTGACTGCAAGGCGCAGAGGTTGAAGAATTTCTGGCATCAAGTCAACTTGCAGTAATAAAAGCTATTTTTTTTTCCAAGACCATTAGTTCCCATTACATGGATACCACAAAGCCCCAAAAGATAAAATCAGCTGCAAGAAGTATTCACACTTCTCACTTATTCTGGAAGTTAATTTCGCAAACCATATTTTGCCAACTGCTTTTTCAGAAATAATGCTGAATCTGGAACAGGAACATTATCCTTGACTTCCTTCCCCTCCACTTTCAATCCCCATCGAGCTCCTTCATACAGGGATCACTCAAAGCAAGTCATGAGCAATAAAGAGAGTATAGGAGTTAAATTGCTGCAAGAAATATTTCAGTAATGTGGATTCAGCTCAAGCATGCCAGAAGAGTATCCCTTGCTAAGGAAGTGCTAAAAGGTGTAAAAGGGAGCATTTGCATGCAATTTTGAAGTAAAGCTTTCCTTCTACTCCGAGGCATTCTTACCTCCACATAGATTTGTATGGTTTTTATTTTTCTCCTTTCCAAATTGGAAGGACTTTTGCACTTAGGAGTAAAAAGGAGGGTAAAAACTCATTAGTTTTTGACATAGCCCACTCTATTTCTTCAGAAATCATGAATGTCTCTTATCAGTGAAAATAAAAAAATGTACTTTTGTAAATGAGAATCTTCAAAGCATATATGGGGCTTTTGAAGACCAAGTCAGACTACTGACAATAATAGATACTTTTAAAGATAAACAAGACAAAATTTCCAACAGAAAGTTTCTTCAAACACAAGACCTCTTTGTAGAAATAATTTCGACCATTGAGTATCTGTAATGAGTTATCAATTTGCGCTGTCCCATTTAAAATATACTCCATATATATATCTATTCCATTTACATTACGTTTTTTAAGGCATGCAAAAGATCACTAATGTAACATTCCTGGTATGCATGGCATTTTGTATTTAATTTGATAGCAAATAAAAGGTCAAAATTGGGAATACTTTCTGGGAATAAAAACATTAAGCCATGTCTTTTTTATCTTAGGAGGCAAGAACTCCTGTTCTGGTTCAAGCAAAGCTATCATGGATATTGGTCTGTAGTGCAAGTTTAGGAAAAGCACATAAAACCCAAGAGGAGTAGAGAATTTTCTTTATCCTGGCAGTGAATTTCCTTGTGTCCAGTGACCATGAATTTAGACACGGAATTTTCAGAGGTGCAGATTTAATTGCACTATTACGCTTACTCTTCATTCATGTACTCATTTCCACGACTTGTTAAAAGATTTGCCTATGTCTAATTATATTAATTTCTTCAAGTTGCAGTGAGAAGGCTTTCCCCTACTAATGGGAATAGTGAAAATGTACTAATTTTGACTAACTTTAGGCCCATTATCTGATAATTCTAACTGTATCTTCTTTATGTGATATTTAATAATAGTACACCTCAGTCAGAATTTATGAAACACATATGAAAAAGTGGTTTTGCTGGTTTTTACACTTGCCAGTCAGGTATAAAATGAGAGATAATAACTCATCTCTTTGGCAGACACAACCAAAGAACTGGGGTTAGTATTTAATCTGCAAATGGTATTATTTGGAATTTGTAAAAGGAAAAACAATGCACAGGAGGGGGAAGATTATTACTTTTGTGCAAATTTCAATTATTTTTTACAAACAACTTTGGAAACATAGGGTAGCTTCCAAATATGATTAACCATTTCCTAAATTCAGAGGAAGAGAGGCTAAGACTACTGAGATATGTTCCATTTCATATGCAGTGGCTAGAGTGTGGTGTCTGTGAGTGAAAGAGTCTGGCTGGGAGAATCAGTATCTCCCAGATCACAGTCATGTGTGCTTGATATCAGTGGGTATTAGAACAGTGTATGAGGAAAGACAATAAAATGCCACTGCTACTTTCTCAACATGCCTGAAAGAACAGAACATTTCATACAATAATATCAAAATTTGCTATATCACCCATTTTCTCTATAACAGATAAGATAATTTTTTATTTAGGAAGAATTTTGCAAGAAAGGATCACAGATTTAAAGTTTCCATAAATATGACATTGTCAGTATAAAATACTATGATAAATTAAATTTAAACATGATAAAAAGAAGGTACTAAACTTTACCCTATGTCCTCTGTGATATCATCTGTCTTAAAAAAGCTACTATTAAGACAAATGTTAAAATGCAAGGCACCAAAAAAAAAAACCCTAAAAAATAAAATTAATGTTAAGGAAAATATATGGTGCATCAAAATTTTTTAATTTCTTATTTTTCAAGGATTAAATGCCTGAAGGTAAAAAAACCCCAAACCCTTTCTTTTTCTTTTTTTTTTTTTTTTTTTGTTTTGTTTTGTTTTATCTG
>VXAC01008201.1:823493-883832 GCA_013399225.1 Rhipidura dahli | reverse complement strand
AAAAAAAAAAAAGAAAGCAAAGTTATTTTTATTATGTGTTTGACCAAGCAGAAAGTAATGGAATATGAAATGTGGAATATAGCTATTTGGCATGCTTACCTTTTTAAGGACTTGAAGTGGTGAGTTGTACTGGGAAGCACACACCCCTTCATAATGTCAAGTTGAATTTTAGAATATTCATAAATTTGGTTTTAGTGATCAGAATATGAGAATAATAATATTCAAATTTAATTGTTTGTCTAGTTCTAAATCAGAAGGGAGCAAGAGGCAGAAACTGTGGAAAGCTGGTTTGGAAAGGATTGTTCAGATTTTCTGGGGCATGCCCAGGCAGATTTTTGAATACATGTACTTATAGAGGTTCACATGGAGGATCCGGCCAGCACAACAGAATTGCACCCATTATTTGTCTTATCCATTATTGGGTGCATATGTATCCTGTTACTATTTGCTCACTCATCTTAAAGGCCTAAAGTGCAGCAAGTCCTTGCTTACCACTCATTACTGGTTTTGTCCACAGTGGCAGTTACTTGCTTCTTTTCTAACATTGCTATCCTTGTTCCTTTTCTCTTTCTCTTTGTTGACTAATCCTAAGGAAGAAATATTCAGATCAAATTAATCTGATGTGACTGCTGACTTTTTAAAGCCAGATTTTCAGGGTTCAAAATTCTTCCAACAACATATTTTTTTTTTATTTTATTTAGTCGTGAGATTCATTTTCCTATGTACAGTTGGGTGGCTATTTATAAAATAGACTCACTGCTCAAATGGAGTCCTTACAATGGCAAATTCTTGTGAAGGGGGGACCATCTGATTGGAAAGGAACAGGTAAACAATTTCCTTTTGCAGAAGAGTCTAGTGTTTTACCAACTTTCCACATCCCACTTCACTGAGACATTCTTTGGAAGATAGTGTCTGGTAGCAAAATCTGAATTCTCCATCATGTTTTACACAGGAGCTGCAAATAACCTATTTTATGTTTTTATATTCTGAATGCAGTAAGACTGAGCATTAAAATCACACAAGAAAAAAAATCTTTTCAAAGTAATGTCTATTGTGATTAAAGTTATTAATAGTTATATTTTTATTTCATGTATATTCTCTAGATTGAAGAACAGACTGCTTTGCAGATAGTCTTAATGGTGCAGGGGTGGCTAGAAAATGCAGTCTCTCCACATCTCTTCAGTCATACATCTGATTCACAGATGCTAAATAAAAACGCCTAAAAGAAGGTTCATAAACTTTACCTTGAAACATTTGAAGTCAAAGTGGTTAACTAGAAACTTGTATTTCATGCTAAATCCTTCCTTTTCCCTCTCATTTTTTTAGATCTATCATTTTTTTTTGCATGTATTTTCTTGAATTGTTCTGATCAAGCCACAGAAAGGCATAAAAGGTGAAAAGGTAAAGACACTTTAACTTTTGCCATTCTACTTCTTTCCTTAAATTTTCTTCATTTGGCCCATTTCTTTGATAAGAAATAAGGTCCTTTTCTCTGCTTCCTTCATCCCAGCATGTTAAGTATATAGAGGTGGCTACCAGAGAGACTGTGGGAGGAAAGATATAAAAGTATCTTAGTCAGAAGAATGTTTCATCCCAAAGGTGTGGAAAATTGCAATTGTTTTTCCTGTGCTCCTACTAGAGTAATACAGATGTAGAGGATCCATAATGTGATTCTCAGCTATAAATTGCATGACTCCGCTGGCATTAGTAGGAAGACATCTATTTGTCTGTTGTTTCAATGGATTCCCAGAACATCATTTTATCACTAATTTTGAAAGAGGAAATGAGGCTTCACTTGATCCATCAGTTACCATATACTTGAGTACCACTTTGATTCTCTAAATGTACAGAACAAGTTGGTCTGCCATACACAACAACTCTTGGTATTCATAGCAAAGGTAATTTTGGAAAGGCCATTGTAGGCACAATGGAATGACTGAATTTGAATACAGCAGTGAATCCTACTATCTATAACCACACTAGTAATTTGTAGCTAACCTTTTAGATTGCTACTCCTGAAAAACTGTTTGGGACATTCTTTAAAATCATGAATATGATCACATCAGAACATATTCCTTGCAAATTTAATGAAAATCTAGTAATTATTTATGACAGTAGGTGAAAAGTTCAAATGGTTTTCCAATATTTAGCATGAAGATGATTCATAATAGTCTTTGGAATCCCTGTGGAAATGCATGTGTAACCTCCTTTCTGTTACATAATGGTGTCTTTGTATAAGGTGCTCAACATTAGTGTTCACAGTAAGGAGTGTTATCCTACATATCTACTGCGTGCTTCCCTTGGTAATAGGTTCCAGTAATGTCCATCATTATGCACCAATTTTATATGTTACCTTAGCGGTCAAGGCTGCTCAAACTTGGGTGCTCTATTTCTTGCTACTTCCACCCAGGAAAATGAGAAGGACTGATACTTTCCTGTGTGCTTCAGAATTGAAAACCTCATTGGGTTAACAGGGTTACCGTTCCCAACCCAACTGTCAATCTCAGTCCCTTGGAACATCGGGTTTCACGGGTCAACCCACAGCTTGTTAAGCCATTTCAACAATCTAGAAGTAGTAGATGTTTAGTTAAAATCTTTAAAATCTTCTTGCCGTGCAACTTTCATTACATTTTATCTGTTTCCCTACATTCCTTCTTAATATTACTGCCCTCTAACAGAATATATTGCTCTAAGAATGATTAGAAATACCCTTTACTCTCCCCACTGCAACCAATTGACCTCCAAACAGCAACAAGAGAGATCTGGAAAATAACCTCTCTCAAATTTAAACTCTTATTGTAAGTCTGAGTTCTTCCTGGAGCTAGGAGTCACAGTGAAAGGTCAGTGCATTGATACAGGGTATATTAGTGAACTGTACCTCACGTTAGCCCAAAACCTGTAGTGCTTGAGGTAAAAGGAGTGATAAAAAGGCTATGAAAACTTTCCTATCAGTATACTCGTTATGTGGGAAGGATGCTTTTGTGATGATACAGGGAATCAAAGTAGTTATTCACAGATTCATTTTTGGTCTAACAATCAATTAATGACCCCAGGTCACAGAACTCTATTTTTTAATACCTCCTTATCTCTAAGCAGCTTAGGATAGTGATGGCCTCTTGGTCTTTTTCTTTCCTTCATTTTTTTTCTTTTTTTTTAAAGATGTCAAATGTCAAGGAAATTTATATTTGGGATTTGAAAAAGCTCTGTATCTTACACAAGGACTGGAATGCTTTGATTAATTTTGATATGTTTTCATTGACAAAAGTATAAAAATTATTGCTTATAGTAGTATGTCTAAAATGTTTTCAGCAGCCTGGCAACTGGGCAAGCAATTTAACATTCACGTATTATTTAGAGCTGGAGTCCAGCAGAAGGTGTCAGCAGAAAATCACTTTGTGTTTAACATAAAATGTGAATTTTGGTTTTGGTTTGGCATTAGGCATTTATGCCCTCGCAAAATGCTATCAACAACATCTGCTGATATTTCCATTCTATGACACTTATGCTTGTTGAATTCTGCAGATACAGAGGAATGAGAAATCAATGAAAGTTTGGCTTGGCTAACAAGGAATTCAGTGTGACCCCGAATTTAAACTCATTCTGCTTAATTTTCCAGAATGAGTGAAATCAATTCTTTATTATGTCAATTGAACTTTTAGTTTTTAGTTGATATTAATGCTTGAAAAATCTTACCTATCGGTCCCAGCTTAGTAAATGAATTTACAGTTATGCATCCATCTGCAATTTTAAGGGCTAGTTTTAATTGATACCTTTTTTTTTTAATTCTAAGATTTTCTTCATGGGTTTTAGTAGCTATGCATGTTTTTCCTAAAGTGGAGGTGAGACACAGTCCTATAGATGCCTTGTGAGAAATGGCCAAGTAAAGATTCTTTCTTCCTTAAAGTTTTACTTGGGAGGTCACTATGAAAATATTTCTCTTCTCTGAATGGATAAAATTCTTTAGTTAGGCATTTAATTGAGAAGTCTTCTCTTAACATAAATATCATCAGTTCATGAAGTTGCAAATAATATCCTTAAACATTGGTACCACAATTAAAAGTAATTCCTGAAAGAATGTACAATCTCCACTTTTAGCATAAATCTTTTGTATGTTTTATGGATTTATTTGCATTGACTTTGTTCATAGTACCACCAGCTGTTACATTAAAGTTCAAATCAGAACATATAGGACCAAATGAGAATTTTTACTGTATTTTGAAGTTCTTGTTTTTCCAGATTTATATTTGACACAACAATAGGTAGTCTCATTTGAATATGATCTATAATGTATCAATTGCAGTGGCTGAATCAGATCTTAATTTTACTTTGTCTGATAGAATCAGCTAATTATTTCTGTGTAGGGTCATTTTATCTGATAACAGCTTTGCTGACTAGAATTTTAAAAGCTTTGTCTTAAGAAGTAAACAACAGTGGAAGAGCATCACTGTTTTAATTGTTAATATAAAACCATTCCATTTCTGTGTTGCTCTCTTCTAATTTTGTGTGTTGTCACCTCATGAGGTTCCACATTATTTCACTCTGCTGCCTGGACTTCTACTGGGTTAAAATACTTCTGCTGTACTGACTAGCCCTAAAGTTCAACTACAAGTTGTTTTCCAGGATAGATATAAAGTCACAAAATATTTCTATTACATACTTTACTGTTCCCTATCAAAAGTAGAAAGCATTACTTTTTATCCATTTTAATCTGAACTTGTACTTTCCAAAATATCACTGTCATCATTTACAGACACTGCATGCCAACTCTGCCTGAAGCAAAGATTGATCAGAAGAATGGTCAGAATTGGACAGTGTTCAGATGCTTGCTGCATTTAAATTGTTACACAGCTGCATGGTCAGTTGCCCCTATCTCATGAATTTTTTTATATTTCCTTTCTTCTAAAACTTAAAACATGGTCTTGAGGATTACATAAAATGTTATTATATTTACCACTATAGATCACCCATAGCTATTACAGACAAGTTCTCCTTTGAGCTTCAAATTTTTTTCTTTCAAAATATTGCTTATTTACATTGATAACTTCAAGTAGTTGTAGTCTCTAACTCAAGGATTCTTCTTGCTGACACTTAAATTTTGTGAATAAAACACATGAATTTTGATATGGCTGGAATGCTGGGAAAGGTAGATAGGCCTTTGAAAATGAGAACAAGCCTATGAATTGAAGCTGATATTTCATGGGCCACTTGAACACTAAGGAACGGACAGATGTCTCTTATCCTACCTTGTTTAGCTTTGAAGACACACAGCCAGCCAAATGATTTTCCAGTCAATTAACACTGCCTCTTAATTGACTGTATTTTTACTGTGTACTTGGTGTAGGATGGATAGCTACATGCATTTGGTCTGATGTGCCACAGTTGTTTCAGTGGCCTTGATGATAATGTCAACTTGCACAATGATAGTTGCTGATAAGTGATACAACCCTTTAAATATAGAGCTATATAAAGACTCTAATTCTAAACTTTATGCAATAGAATTTACGTTTATAGACTGAGAGGAACAGCACATCAATATTTTTTTTTTATTAACGTCTTTATAATAATTCTTTTCTTCTCTGCTCCCTTGAGTAATGCCTGCTCAATCCTACATCTATTGAGGCTCCTCACCCTGCAGGCAACTGTCACAGAGAAGACAGACACATGCTAAATGGCTGGATATATTCTTTTGAGGAAAAAAGTCTCTTCCAAAGCAAATTGTGTCATGGATAATGTGATGATATGTTTTTATCTTTCCTCATGATTCTTTTAATTCAGGGAAAAGTTTTTAGGAGAACTTATCCTAGTGTTTTTAACGTTTTAATCTGGAAATTTTTTTATATAATGAATGACTAAATACAAATTTCATGTTAATGTGTGTATTGTACCCACTGTATATAAGTTACCTATTGTGCCTTCTGTTTAGGGCTGATTATTTACAGCCCTAAATAACATTTCATGCTTAAAAAAAGCCAAATGGACAGTTGCTATAAAAATACAAAAGGTTCCTAGAGGAAATATATTATAAAAGACAGGCTTATCTAAAAACTTACTCATAGCACTAAAAAGTATTCATCAGTAAAATATGTTAAAAGTTCATACTTACCAATAAAGTCCATCTAAATTCCTCACTTCATTGCCTAATAAATTGCAGGATGCCAGCCATCTAGCATATCTGATATGTGACTGAAATATAGACTATATTTCTTGGAACATTATTATAACAAAACTTTCAGATGCTTTGCTAATTTCTAAATAAGATATGTTTATTATATCTGCATTTATTATATCTATATGTATATTTATTTTTGAATAAAGCAGTTACTAATCTACTTCTGAGAAGCTCTGATGGTCAAGTATTAAAATTGCAACTTAATTTGAGTCTTTGTACCATAACAGAAAACAGTGGGAGACTTTTAACAGGTAAATACTTTGACATTTAAAAAAAAAAATCTGGTGGTATTTAATTTTATTCTTATAGCTCACAAACCTTTGGAAAGACTAGCTGTGTTGGAAACAGTGCTCCTTTACTTTTGTGTATGTCATTTGAAACCAATTAGGGTCCTAATTAGAGATTGTTAGAACATACAGATAACTGGAAGAGTTTTGGGAATCCTTAGTAAAGGTCTCAATATTTTAGGGTGTCTGAACTACACAAATGTTATTAAGATGAAGAAGAACAGAAAACTAGAGCTGTAGCAAATTCTTTGCCTTTCAAAGACTGAAAATTATGCCATGAATGCATTATCTTGTATGAAATGAATATTTATTTCAAAATACATGATGAGGTCTCTTTTGTCTCATCCTCATAATTTATAAACACTAAAGAAAATGTTCCATCATATTACTAGAGGACAGCCTGTCTCTTTCAGTCTACTTTGAGCTTTGAGTCATATTTAAATAACAAATTTGAACTTGCTTGACATGTAATTCTGCCTTAAATAGGCTATAATATTTTAAACACATTTTCCGAAAGTCTCTGTTACATATCACTGGACCTCAGATATCATGCCTGAAAACTGTTTTGGAAACTTTGACATTGTCATCTGACCAACCAAACCATGTTTGAAATTGTTATCACTATTGCATTTGTAAGTGAGCTCAAAGCTCAGTGCAGACAACCTGACAGGCAGCTTCTTGGAAGTTTTGTGTCTTAGTAAGCTTTAACATGGCTTTTCCTTTTGAACACTGTAGTAGTTGAGATAAAGTGGAAGCACTTTGGCAGCCCTACAGCCTTTGATCCAGTCTGTGAGAAAAATAGTACTGAAATGCCCCTAGTACTGAATTCTATAAACTGTGCTAGGATGACAGTTATCTGTCCTTTCCCCCTTTCCCCCCTCCACAGTTAGTGCAAGGGTTCAATTTGAAATGCAAACTTCATGAGGCAAAGAAAAACACTGATCCTAAACTGCTATAGAGGTCACCATAGAGGTAAAAGAATAATAAATTTTGTCTTTCTATGATTGCTGAAGCTCACTCATTCTCCTTGTAAAGATATTATATACATTTTTGCAAATTTTGTGAAATTGAAATTGTCCTGAAAATACTTCAGTACTTCCTTTCACATTTCAGAATCCATTAACACCATGGATTTTTTCCTAACTTTCAAATAATATGTTACCCAGGAAAGTGGTGGACTATTCCATACTAGGCTTGTCACAGGCCTTGATAATCTATCTAACACCCTACCTTCAACAGAAGTTAAGAACAAATGTTCTCCAAAGTGCCCTTTCCAACCTAGTATTTTCTGTGAACCTATGATCTTCTCATTCCTTCTTCTGTTTCCCATCACACCCAGTCTTGTTTCTCCCTCATTCTAGCCCCACTCTCAATGTGTCCTGAGCAGCTGTAGTTTTTGTTTCCTCCTATAACCTATGTTAAATTACATTCCTTACTTGCTTTCATGGATAGTCTTCCCTCAGCAACCATTATGACTGTCAGATATCCATTTATAAGAGTAAATATAACCACTGTGTCACCTCTAAGAGGACATAGAAGATAGGCTGAGCAAGTCCTGATCTTGCTTCTGGTGCTTCTACTAATATCTTTCTCTTTTTAATGCATGTTCCTTGGCTGGTAAAAGGCATTTGACAGGATGGATCCAAGAACCAGGCACCCTGTGGGAATTTAGGTTCAATCCAACTTCACAGATTCTTCTCAGTACAGTGCAAGATTATGACAAGCTCATCTTGGACAAGGAGTATGTCAGACCCACCTGTTATTTGGTCAGCTCTAATCCATTGTCAGTGAGCTGACAGTGTCACTATTGATATTGTGTACACTGCAGAATATGGCTGGCTCTAAAAGAGCAATCTCAGTGTCTGCTTTGCCACGATGCTGGCCAGGCTCTACAAACATGTTGAACTGGGTTGAAAAGTCATATAGACGAGGCTACATCAAGGAGAAATTACATCCAAATCATTGTCTTAATAATCTCTCCCCTCTCCTGCACAGTCATTTCTGCAGACTGCATGACATTCAGACAGTGGAACTCCAAATCATGCTGCAGAAAAACAGACTATTTTTATTTTCTTGTCACTATATCCCACCCAAGGGTAAAGGGTTCTATCACTGTGAACTACCACAAAAGTGAAGAGAAGCGCAGTGAGTAGGGATCTAAGCTGTCTGAGATCTTAGTATGACAGTACTTATTTGGATTTTTTTTGCTGGTCGAAAGCAGCAAAATCTAACCGGAGTTCACTGGATTTGACTACATCGGAAGTACTATAGAAGTGTTCTCATTGCATCACTCCTAACTAAATTCTAAAGGTCCCAAGCCTTTTTGCAATAAAGTAATTAGGATTTAGCTTGATTAATAAACAAACTAGATAACCTATTATGAGCAGCTGAAAGGTCATGTTTCTTGAGAAAGAACTAACCTTTTTCTAGAAATATTAGTAAGATTTCCATCACGCAGGTGTATCTGTGTTGGTATGGATGAGCTGGCAGTAGCTGTTGACATGTGAATAGACCTGTGTTCTGTTTACAGGACTTGTAAGGACTGCTTATCAACAAGGCTCTTTGGTATGTATAGATGGTTGTTGTATGGCCATAGTGTCTCTCTCCCTTAAGCCCAAGTATGTAAATAAAAACTCTGTGACTGTACCTGAAGGCAAAAGGCCAGACACTTGCCAGAAATGGAGGTGAGAAATCAAGCCAAGGAATCCTAGTCAGAATGGAGAAAACTGACCTCCAGCCTGGTGCTTTTTTCTCCCAGGCAACAGAGGAGAATTCCCTATTAATATTCTCAGACAGGCAGAGGCAATAATGTTAGGAGACCATTATATATTTGTGATTTTCTTTATAACATATTCTTTATTTTCAGATTTATTGTTATTAATTACAGTGTAAATTACAACAGTGTAAAGTATATTCATGTATCTCAGCAACATGCTCAAATTACATTTTATTTATTATGAAGAAATAACTATAATATTAAATTATCTCCTCCATAGCAACCTGTGGTACAGACCTTCAAACTCTTATTTTTTCTCGCTAGTATCCCATCTACTAACTTGAAATATCTGATTTTCACAAGCAATGAAGAAACCCCCTGTCATATTTGCTTCACATTTAGTATTAAAGCTATGCAAAAAAGAGTTTAAAAAAAAGCTCAGTTATTAATATCAATGTGTGTTCTTCTGATTTTGGCAACAAATAGACATGCTGAGTCTTCATCTCTAAAAGTGAGGCTAAAAGAGAAGCAGCACTTCAAGTTATGACTAGACTGGACAGGTATAGTATCTGAATTTTTAAGGCTTTTGACCATAATAGATACCAAGTATGGAGTTGATTCAATGCAAACTGCTATCATGAATAATGACCTTATGAATTCTAGTCTTCCAAAAGTTCATTCAAAAAAAAAACAACTTTAGAAAGGTATTTGAACAAAGAGCTCCTGAGATCACAGCACTAAGTTTCTTTCCAATGAATATTGTGTGAAATTCAAAGCTTCCATGCTCTCTGAGATTGACTGAAATTTCCTGAGAGACTGATTCTCCCTACGTGGTCATAAGCATTTGCACAGCTGCTAAAGGTTTTTGGCAGCTGCCCACAACTGTGGAACCACATCTGGACTAGATCTAAGTGGTCATAAATTTGAGTACCTTTAGAACAAATCAGTGAAACTTACTTCTCTCACCTAGTGGTACCAAAGCCAAAAAATAAGCCAATCAATTCCTGCTGTCAGGAGGGATGGAAAGAGAAAAACAGATACCTTTCTGTCTTCTTTTTAGCAGATATGTAAAATGTTTTAATAATCTGATAAAGGGACAGAGTATAAATTTAGAATATAAACTTAGATAGCTAAAGCCTAATCTGAAATATAAGACAAAACCAAAGGAGTTAATTCAATTTCAGGGATTCAGAAAATAAAACTTCACTTCACTTAAATCTTAAGGGCAAAATTTGAAATCAGATTTTTCTTTTACAGGCCATCTTTGATCACAATAACATTTCTTTAAGGAGATTCCCATTTCTTAAAAAACATGCTAGATGATTATCACATTTCTAATTGCACAGTTGAATAAACTCAGTAAGCAATAGTGTGGTTTGCTAAGCAGCCTGCTCCTGAATAACTCAAAAGTTGGGACATAATTAAATATTAAACTTCTAAAGTGAATTTGAATCCGTATATATGAAATATATTATTTTATATATTTCATGAGACTTTTTTGATTAGGTTGACATTATACTATTGTTTGAAATGAGCCTCATAAGGTGAAATTGAGATGCTGAGAATAAGAGGAAATGTATAATTTATAAACTCTACTTAATAAAGCATATGTTAAGTACAGCTCTGTGTGGAAAAGTCTTTTAAGGTTATTTATAGTTTGATTTATTATATTAGAGTTCTTCTTAATAATAGAGTTATCTTACCATTGTAATTGAGCCTATCTGTCAAGATTACAGAGGACATTTTGCATATCTGAAGGAAGATGGCAAGGCAGAGCTACGAATCAGCAGCAAGTACCAAAGTTAGGATGGCAATCAATACTATTGAACCACAGCATTTTCTTAACTTAAATTTTCCAAATCATTTGATTCTGGATATATGCTTTATGTTTGTCCAAATCAGTATTGCCAGTGAGATAGGAATGACCCTTGCTCAGGGGTTTTTAATGAGGATTTCAAAATCAAGCTATTGAGTCAGCAAAGAGAAGACGAGAGAAAGAAGCCACTACTCCTGGAGAGCTGCACATAGAGAACAGATATCTGAAGAACAATCCATCTGCATAAATCATCTCTGTGTTATTCAGAGCAAAGAAAAGAATGAGGTCATGTTACCTGCTGATCAGTAGTAGAAGTGTTTTCAGCCAGGCCCTGAGATAATCTCTCTTAGTTCCCAACAAGCCAAGGTTCCTACAGATGCCATTCAACAGCTCCTTTTATTTTGTCAGATGTTTGGATCCCTATACAGTAGTACCATCTCCTCCCTATCTCAGCTTGTGCAGGAACCATTTTAGAGTTAGGAAGCTGAGGTGTAAAGAACTCAAAAATCAGATTTTCAAAGGTATGGAAAAGTCATTAACTTGCATTTAATCCATAGAAATCAGACTTTCATTTCTTCATATATATATCTAAGAAATTCTTCAAAAATTAAGTGTAAAATTTCTGTCTGGTCAAACTTCATGTTGGTATGTA
Organism: Rhipidura dahli; assembly: GCA_013399225.1. NCBI lineage: Eukaryota > Metazoa > Chordata > Aves > Passeriformes > Rhipiduridae > Rhipidura > Rhipidura dahli. The sequence goes on along the minus strand of VXAC01008201.1, from coordinate 872,192 downwards.
GGCATAACACTCAGTCATGACGAAATATTTTTCCACTAATAAAACAAAAAAATATCAAGGTCAAAAAAACTAAGGAGGGGTGTAGAAGAGAGAAAATAGATAAATAAATTTGGTTTGGAAGAAAGAGATAAACAGGGCATTTGTGTTTCTCACTTCGCTGTTTATTCTGGAGAGATATAATCAGCTATAAAAGTATTGTAACAAAAAGAATGAGAAGTAAGTGAGGTGAAAAGATGTGAGAAGTAAGTGAGGTGAAAAGATGTGAAAAGGATCCCATAATTTTGCTCAGATTTTGGAGAGCAGAGGAGAAGAAGAGTTGACTTTTCCAGGAAATCTACTGCAAGTTTCCCTCTATTGGTTCTTTTGCTTTGACATAAAGATCAGGTAATGTCATTTCACGAGGCAGAGCAATGCTATAAGAACTGGAAAATTGAAAATTGAATATTATTTTTGATTGATTCAGTGGTTATGTAGGAAAAGAGAGGGTTTACTCTTGGGTTTGGGGGGCGGGGGGGCAGGGTTTGAATCATTTGATGTGGGTGTTATTTTCATTATTTACTTCCAAAATTCACAATTATCCAGCAGGAATAATGGCAGGGAATCCTGTGTGTAGTCTTCATTTGTTTGTCTATCGTAAAGAAAAAAATCCATTTATATGAAACTTTTATTAATCAGAATTATTTTTCTTCTGCATTGCTTCCAGCTAGTTAAGTATTTGTAACAGTAATGCAATAGAATCTCAAACCAGAACTCTTCTTCTCCTCCTATTTTTTCAGTAAGTTCAACTACATGATGATGGAGATGACCATAAAACAAGGTGGTTTCATTCATGTACAGTAAAGTGACTCTTAAGCCTTTTAGCAAAGTGCACCAGGATCTACAATTAGCAGAAGTAACTAGGGAGTTTTGGTCACATACATTTTTGTAGCAAAAGAGGGATAAAACTGGAAATCTTAAGAGTGTCTTCAAAAGAGGATTGTGGAAACCAGAAACCAGAATCAACTGAAGTTGTGAATCCTTTTCCCTTCTGCACTACAATTCTCATCTCTAAATTTGCCACTACTAGATTGATAAGTATAATCATTCCATTACGTTCCCATCTATATCTTACCCCCACCTGACAAAAGTCAGAAAACAAACTTGAAGTTGGTACCTATAACTAAAGCCCTCAGACACTATTGTCAGTATTAATACTGTTAGCTGAATATAACTTTCAGAAGATTTTAGTTTTGTGGTGCCTCTAATAACCATTCCCAGCATGCCTTAATCCATTCAATAGGTAAAAATATTCAGTAGGTATCAAAAGTGAATACAAAAAAAATATATGGGCCATACACAGAAGATATTAGTTTCTGAAGTCACTAAAAAAATCAATACACATATTTGATACTTTCTTTCCCAATGTTAAAGTCCTGTTGTACTAGCTCCTGTGCTCCTAATCAACAATATTTTCCGTGCTGTGAAACTGTATTTTGTCTATTTAACCTCTCATTCAGTTTTAATATAATGAAAAGCAGTTAAAACATTACTTTTTATCTATGCAAGTAGTGAAATAATTTTGGGGAAATTCTTGAAAGTTCTTGTGAAAAAAGACTTGTGTATGTGAGATGTTATCTGAAGAAACAGTAGTACAAGTCATTTAAAATTTCTGAGAAAACAAATTTCTGTTATTATTGTCACTCTATATTATATTTTTATTATATTTTTACTCCAGGTTATGGGATCAGTCATTCTTTTGCTCTTTGTAATTTACTGACTTCCCTTAACAACACTACTAGCACTTAATACTGAATGCATGATGTAAATGAACTATTTGGGAATTGAGTTAAGACTTCTCAGGTCTTATCTAAATCTTACTGAAATTGAAAAGCTATGGAAAAGACTTATATGAAAAAGATTTATGGAAGAGAGTGACAAATTTTTCATCTTTCTTCTTCAGGCTGGCACAAATTAAGTTCATTAGAAAATGGTTTTTTAAATTTTCTGTAAAATGTTTCCTAATCCTTATAACACTTTTAAATTGTTTGCAGAGAGTTTAAATTGCATGTTACTATAAATATCTGTGTAGTGGTAGAAGGAAAAAAAGGGGGGGTTTTAAACTAATTCAGTAGAAATGCATTTTATTTTCAATTTGTGTCTATTTAGAAGAATCTTTTGTAACAGAGCACAAGGTTCACTTACTGTGCTTCATGTATATGCTATGGCCTCAGTTTTTCATAGTTCCATTCAAATAAATGGTTAAATCCTGGCTGAAAATTTAGATATGTTGTATAGAATTAGCTGAAGATATTCTTTGTCTGACAGTGAAGTAGTTAGCTGTATTTGTATTTACTATAGGCGTAATTAAGCTTCTAAGTTAACATTTTAAAGTTAACACCTCATTAAACTCAGTGGACAACATTTACACTTCTCCTCTGATTTTGCAGTATTTTTGGGCTGCTGATTGAATGAATGATGCACAATGAGGACTTTATTTTAAAACACAAAAAACAGAAACAGGAAATAACCTTGAAGTCAATAAGCAAATTCTTGAGATCCATCCTTGGTCAGTCTTTATTCAAATTCATAGCAATGTGACTTACATTATTTACAGTAAGATGTATTTATTCAATAAATATTAAAGACTTTAGGTTTGATGACTTATTTTGTATGTTTAGGGGGGGTTTTTTTTGGGTTTTTTTTTTTTTTTTTGGTTTTTTTGTTTGGTTTGGTTTAGTTTTGTTTTCTCCCTGCAGCAAAGTGGAACACAGTGTTAAAATGCAGTGGAGAAGAAAACATCCTAATGTGAAGACCTTTGTGATTGTGGCAAGACTTAGATCCTAAGTACCAGACTATCCTCTGGAATTTTTTGCTAATTTATAGTGTTTTATTAGAGTTTTTGGATAAAGATGAATGATAATATTCATATTTGAGTAAAATAAATATACTGCTTCATGAGGTTCTTTGGAGACTATCACTGCCACTTCCAAATGAACATATATTTCTCTCACGTAACTCAAGAAGTATTTGTGTTGTCACACAGAAGTGGAGCACCGTAATTTTGATAGATTATTTGTTCATTTTTTCCCCCACAAATCCTGTTAGAAAGGTTTCATTCCTGAGATTACAATATGGTTATAATTTTGAGATCCAGAATTATGGTGACAGTGTTGTTATAAAGGTTGTGTTCTAAAATGTTGGAAGAGATCTGAAAGAAAACATGAATTTCCAGGAATGCTATGCATCATAATACCCTGAAATAAAACTGAAGTTAAAGCAGAGAGGTTAAAAAACCCTCAAGAACTGTAACTTAATACACACGATAAATTCCATTATATAATAGTTGATCAGCATTGTGCCAGTGCCTGTTTATAGGGTGAAAATTGAGGAACTTGGAGATACTGGAATGACAAGAAACACATGAAGGAACCACAGAAAAGGGGAAATTCCAAGAGCTTAATAACACTACTGGAAAAATGCCAGAGATGTATTTAAAAACCTCCCGTCTACAGGCTGGAGAAATTATTCCAAGGAGCCTTAGGTAGCAATGTATGTATTGGATCATATTTAACTATGTGATTTTCTTGTGGGTAAATGTTTTTGTGAGCTCTATTCTAATGTTTTACAAGTAAAGTAAATGTATGAGGGCAGTATAATTTATTTTCTAATGAGGGATCAAGTAGTTTATTTCTATTGTACATGTTATTACAGTGACTGTAACATGCTGTGAGAGAGCAGAATGATGAGCAGTCACATCTTGCTAACACATCTTAGATGATAAACAGATGGAGACTATGGAGATATTCCATGTTAGGACATGCAGGAAAAATTCTTTCATAAATATAATTAGCATAAATTATTTTTAAAAGCTTTGGAGTTTTTTTATTTTGTTTTTTTTTTAATAGTCTTCTCCTCTGCCCCTTAATACCCATGACCTTGGCAGATTGAGTCTTCAAGATCAGCTAGAATTATGATGGGTGGATGAAGCCTTAAAGGTTAGAAGTTTAGTTTGGAGAAGCACCAAGAAGTTTGGATACTAATCTTATATTTATCCAAACTAATCCTCGGAGGTCTCTCTCCTTCCTCATCCACATCTCTCCTCCTTCTCCCCCCAAGACTGACTATGTCTTTTTTCAGACTTCATGTTTGCACTGCCACTGTCCTTTCACACTCGTCTTGGAAATTTCACATCTGGTATTGCTTTATGCTTCCTGTTATTTTAAAATCACATACAGTGGGATCTCCCTGAGTCAGGGATTTCTCACGAATGCTTAACATCTTGCCCTAGTGAAGTCTCAAGTCTGGTGAGATTTGAAATGATGAAAAGTGAAACAGAATTGTCAGGGCCATTAACTGAATTTGATATAAAATTTCTGTACAATTTAGGGTCAAAAAAAAGGTTGATGAGACCTTTAGTCTGATCCCCTGTGTAAAGTAAGCAACAGATTTTCAGCTCCTGATTGCTGCATTGAATCTAGTAATTTGAGTTTGACTGAAGCATATTTCCCAGCAAACCATCGTATCTTCACCTAAATACAGCATGAGGTAGTTCCCTCATCCTCAGTGATAACTACTTTTTTTTTTTTTAATTTGACTTTGCCCTTTTCAGGTTTAAAATTATTCATCCTTAGCTCTGCTACTACAGATTCTCTTTAGAAGCCTAGTGTTTCTCCCTGGACTGGTTTTTTTTTTGGGTTTTTTTTTTTTTTTTAGTTGATGTAGGCAAAGTTAAGTCCCTTATGCTTGAGCTTTTTTCTCCAGACATTTAATAATTTTTATCTGAACCTTCCTAAATTTTTCAATAATCTTTTGAAAATGCATACTGAAACAACAAAAGTAAAATTGCCTCTCTAATCCTACTCAATATTTTCCCTTTACATACCAACAGATCAGACTCTTTTTGCTATTGCATTTATCTGGAGGCTCAGATTGAGATACTTGTCTATGGTATATGCTTATCAGTGGTTTGTGAGGGCACTTTATGATAGTCCAGAAATGGGACTCAAACATGGTAAATTCTTAGGATGGAAATTTGCCTTCTTTCTCTAAAAGTAAGCTCATAAACATGAAAGTAAATAAGAGGTAAAAGCTTAAATAAAAGGGTCAGAAGCCATCAGTTCTTAGAAAGAAGTTGTGAGAGTCAAAATAGTTGTGAGGACAAAAGAGAAAAGCAAGATTTTCTTCTCACACGAAAAATGTATATGCCCATCTTTACCAGGATATACACTATGCGCCCAACTGGAATCACTACCTTTAACTTTTCTAATATCTCACCTAATTTTAGCTCCTTATTCCTGCAAAATCATATCTGTAACTTTAGCTGTACATGATTTGAATTGGTTCAGTCATCAAGTGATACAGATCACTTCCCATGACTGCCTGTCTTCATTATTTACCAGTGTGCCAATCTTTGTGTCATCCCATAAATTTCATCAACTCTGATTTTATCTTTGCTTTTCAGAGAATTGATAAATATTGAAGGGTGTCAAGCCTAATATGAACTCCGACTGGAACCCTTACAAGCAGCTTTAGTTGACTAGAATTCCTCACTGTCTTCTACTTACCAAAATGTCAGACCATACTAAACCAACTTATTTTGATTTAGCTTGGTGCACTTGTATTGTGTTAACTTGCATTGTTAGGAAGTAGGCAGTAAAAATGTGTTCAGATAATTTTTAGATACATTTAGTGTTCAGGAAAGTGAGAGGCTAATTGTGTGGCTGAAATAATGGAAAACAACATGGGCTGTTTTTTTCTTGGATCTGTCTTGGTCTCATACAGCACTTGCAGGCTAATCCCAAACCAGTGTCACAACATCAAATATAGTACATAACTTCAGCCTGTTCCAGCTCTCACAGCTGACCTAGGATAGAGTAGATGTTCTGCATTTCAGTAGCAAGGATAGCATTTTGGAAAACCAAATGTTTTCACAGCATCTCATCTAAACAAGTCATAGTAAATACTTTTTTCTTTTTTTCCTGCTGAATTATCTAAAACAATTGCCCAATAAAATGGAGAAACTCAAATTCTAGGACTGGATACTTGTTTATTACCTGCTCATGGATTCCAGGTAAGGATGATATATCAAGTAACAAATATCACAACATTGTATATAAGCTTATTCCTGAAAATTCCTGACCAAGTAAAAATCATAAAAAGATGGGCATGCCAATAACCAAATAATCTCTTTCAAAATATCTGATGTTTTTTAATGCTGTTGAGAATTTATAGATTTGCTATTATGTTAACTTTTATTTTAAAGGATCACTGTACTGATCCAAAGTAATCATATTAAATGTTCATATAAGCCTTACCAAAATGACACTGCCTGTTAGAAAAAAAACTGGTGGTTTGCAGAGCAAGATTTTGAGGAAAATGCAGACTAACTATTTCAGCTGGGGATTTGGTAGCCACAAAGTGACTTGGACTTTGGCCAGAATATTATAGTTAATAGCCCTTCTTTTGTGAAAAGTGCCATGGGATTTTTAATGACAAGTCAGTCAGGAGGAGCTGGATTTTGCATCTCTTCCAAAAACAGCTTTATGAAACTGGTAAAAGGTTTTATTTACTCTTACTGAAGGAGCTTGTAGAAATGTGGCCCACAGACACCTCTGAATTATATCTTTGAAAAAATAAAAAATGGTCTTTCTTTCTCTTTTCTCTGTCTATTAATTCATAAAAATGCAGATATTTATTCAATACATTGATTAAAAGTATATATCAACAATGACCTTGTTTAAGACTAGACCTATATACCTGTCTGACAAAATAAACACACAGATATTTAACTTATTTTTAATTTATTTTTTCTAATGTGCACAAATATTTCATTTGCAATTTTATTTAGATAAGCAGAATGGAAATTTAATTCATATCTTTCATATTAATAAGTAAAATGAAAATTAAATTCATATGAGCTTATGAGCTCATGTGATGGATTAATAGATTTGGTTTGGATATGAAGTTGCTGTAGATAACAAGTCATGCTTGTGACTACAGCACTGCTCTTATGGCCTGCACTAGGGAGTAAAGCTCTTCCTTTATCCCTGAAATACTCCAAGCAATATCAGTTTTCTCAGTTGCTGTAAAAGGGATCCGTAGTTAGTCCTTTATATTTCATTTCCATTTCCTCATCTTTGTAGATCATCCATAGACTTCCTTCAGGCTACGAATATGGTAGGAAGTGAAGTGTTATTCCCACTCCCCTCTTTTTAGTTTCTCTGTTTTGCAGAATCCTTTGGTTTAGGAAGAAGTTTTGGTCTTGTGCATGTTCCCTGCCACTTGAAGCCTCTACCTTCTGTTCTTTTCTGTGTAGTTTCTCTTCCTCCCTCTTCTGGTTTGTTCCACTTCCCTAGGTGAGGAGCAAAAGTGGAAAAAGCAGAGGCTTCCACTCAGTTGTAAGACAGGATGCACTCTGTGCACTAAGCAGAGAGATTTTCAACCACAGCTACACAAGGCCATCTTTAGAGCTTCAGGTGCCCCAAGCAAGACTAGGTAATCATGCCCTGGGATGAGGTCAAAGTTGGTTTTACAGAGGGTTTCAGAACCAAAAATGAAAGCTTTTGTATCTCAGTTCAGAGGAAAGACAACCATTAGAAGTACATCTCAGTGTCACATTGTTAGGCAGAGATGTTATTAACATCACTGATGTACATGTGTAGTAAGCCAGAGGCACAGAAATGCTTCTATCTGGTTAAAATGTACACACTTGGGCAATGCCAGTGGACATTTTACACTTAAAGGGACAGAAGAGGCTTTCTGTTGTAGACAAATGAGCTCAAAGAATACTTGCCCCTATCAGTGCCCCTTCCACTTTGGTATCCCATGTGGACACTTGTTTAGAGTTCCCCTAAGGCTGACCCTGCAGCTAGAGTGTGTACAGAACAAGATTGCCTACTGTATGAGAAGGAGGAGCAGAGGGTTCAGGCCCCTAATCAGCAATGACATTTCTGTTTCCTGACACTGCAGAACAAGGAACAAGGGGTCATTCCACGTAGGAAACTCAAATGCAAACCTGCCAATTAAGGGAAACTTATAGTTAGAAGGAATGTCACAAGCAAAGAGACAGAAACACACAAGAAGAACAAAGGCATTTTTAAAGATAAGTGAAGAAAATAATCAAGAACCAACTCTCTAGGGAATTAAAAAAAAAAAAAAAAAACAAGCAAAACATACAAGCAAAAAACAAACCTCCGCCAAACCCAAAGCATCTCTGCATGCCCCAACCAAATAGTTTTAAAATATATCAAATATCCAAAAAGAAAGTATGAAAATGAAGCTGCTGAGTATTAGATTGAACAAACCAGAGATCAGAGATTATAGGTGCTATAGCATGTAAAATTCTGTAATAAATGGTGGACAACGCAGGAGAGAAGTTATTCCTATAAGACTAGTTAAACATGAACACTTTACACTGAATCTTAAAATTAATTGATATTGTGAAAAATTACAGAAAAATTTATAAACATATTCAAGTACACACCTGAAGAATGTAAAAAAGAGAGGAAAGGTTTAAAGCTTGCTTCTTTTTTTTAAATTTTTTAAAATTTTTTTCATTTGATAATCTCCTACACTCTCTTCTCCCCTTCCTGGGCTGTTTCAGTGTAGTAGTACAAGTGGTTTCCTATTATGAATATAAACAAGATTAGAAGAAACACTTGGTCAATTCAATTATCCTAATTATTCTTAGTGCTTGATAATGGAACAAAGACTAAATAAAATACAACTTGAAGTAAAAAGTAGTAGGAACTCACCTGCTGTGGAAATAACAGCAAAAATTGATTTTATGATGCAATAGTCCCATTTATATTTAAATTTTATTAATGCAATTTTCATGTTTAAAAAATCTTTTTTTTTTCTTTAAAGACATTTTTGTACTTCTTTCTCTCAAAAATTTGAAGACTTATTTAAAGTAGAAAATCATTAGATTTACAGTGGTTTAATGCTAAAAAGCACCTCCATATATATGAAATACATACTTGAAGACTTCAGTGTAATCGAATGAGAATAGAGAATGTGAACTTTTTAGAATTTGTAATTCAATTTTTCAATATTTCAGTTTGAAGTCCTATTTTGTGACTTTCAATCAGAGATGTCCTAAAGCCGTCTTAGTTTTAACATCGTTCACTGGTGTCAAGTCATTCACAGTCCCACAAGAACAATAGTAATGTATTACCTGAGTTTTCTTTTTCCCAGTAGGAAGCCTCCATGAACAAGGCTTGATACTAATGTCAGCAGAATATCCAACACTCTAGACTGGGACTATGCCAGTATTATCATAAGACTTTCCAAGGCTAAACAGAGGAGAAATAGTCTTTAATCAAGAATAGACAAGAGCTGTTATCAATTCCTCCAATTTATTTCTTGCAGCTGTGTAAAATGCCAGTTCTCTCCTGGGGAATTTTCTGGACTGTATACAGAGATACTGAAGGAATGAAAACTGTTCAAGCTGATCACTTGAGCATCTTTCCTTTCTGTGGGCTCCACATATTATAACAAAATGTGGTCAACTATTTAAAACTATGTCAAGTTTATAAGTTTTGGGCTCTTTATTTGAGCCTGATCAAGTTTATAATTCAAGTATTATAGTAAGTAAAAACTACCTGTGTCTCGAGACAATAATGTCGATTTTCTACTGTCATACATGACCAGCATTGATTTTTGTTGCTAGAAGAGGTGGAGATGCCTCAGCTAAGCAGAACCCTATAATAAAAAATTAAGAAAAATATATTTCTCCTATCATCCATAGCTCTTCCAAGATGTTACAACGTTTTCTCCTGTATTCAGGAAGAAGCATTCAGGCAGATCAGCTGGAAAAACTCCTAGCTGTTGTCCTCCTGAGAGCAGGCATTCTGCAATACTCTTGTCCCTTCTTTCTACTTGGAGTATGTACCGATAATGGCAGTACAAAAGCTAAAGATTTAAGTAAACAAAATTTTCTTAAGATTTCTATGCATTGCTGGGGAGATAATGAAGTTTTTCCTATTTTATTGGACTGATTATATGTCCTGCTTTATCTGTAAATTTTTTTCTGATTAATGGCTGATATATAATAACTTATATATGTCTTATGTATAACAATACATTAAAGTAAAAAATTATAGAAAATCCTTTGTTTTAAAGTGAAGAATTTAATAAAATATTAAAACATTGTGTCTCCTATTACAGAATGAGAAATGATATACATTAATATGGCAGAAAAAATTTGGAATTTTTTTTAAAAAGGAAAAAATTAAGTAGTGTTTTCAACATGGCAATACTTGAAGCATCTCTGTATTGCTAATGTGATATGAATAACTCTAGATGAGTGAAAAAATAAAGATGGAATATTTTTAATTTAAATTTAAGACTGGTACCATTTAGGCTGGTATTCATTTCTTAGGGAAGTTAAAGAGGGAAATACTAATGAGAGAGGAAATAATATCATTTAAAGACAAGAAATCTTAAAATGTTCCATTTCTTTGGTTGTTCATTAAGTGAAATATCTTGCACCTCTAGGGCCCTTTTCAAGTAAATGCATGTCTCAAAGACCCAAGTCTTTAATTGTACACCAGCACTGTATGGAAAAGGAGTGTGGTCAGCCTTATAAACCAGCAACAAACTTGTCCTAGGCAAAGCCTTTGCAAGTCAGAGAATTGTATGCAATTTATTGCCAATAAAAGCAAACTTTTGATCACTGGCTTGGGTTCTGGGGAAAGCAGGAATACAAACAATGTGTCAAACTCATACATTCTCCACTTCTCCAGAGTTAATTGCCCATGTATTCTCCAAGGGCTGCACACAGCTGATGAAACCTCCTCTGGTGAGGCTCTGGCAAAAAAGCAAAGCTCTGGCCCACACCAAGGTGCTTCACTTCTGTGCCAGAGCTTCTGGGGATCCCTCCTGGCTGTCAGGGAGCAGCCCAAGGGTTCCTCCCACTCCCAGCACCCCACGGCCCCTGGCTCCCCAGCCCTTGTAACTCTGCACAAAAGGTGTCAGTGCCTTTTCTGGGCTGCAGCAGTGAGGTACCACAGCTCCCAGTAACTGCTGATTTCTCACAATAGATTACACAGAATCAGTCTGAACTTTGTGCTTTAACAAGAGCATTCCAAGCATAAATCCTCATTACTTTTACAGGAGGTTTTAAACAAAATATGTAGTGACTTCTGCACCCTCTGCTCTCATGAGAAGCTCAGTTGACATCTACAGTGCTGTGTTAGGATTATATTATGCTTCATAATGAAACTGGAGAGTACTTTGTCTTATCTCTAAAACCTTCTTTGGCTTAGATAAGTCTGGATTTCATCTTATATTTACAAGCATCCAAAAGAAAAAAATCTAAGTATCATTTGTATCAAGCAATTTTATTTACACATACATTTATTATTCATACACATATTTATAGAACTGGGAATAGACTAGGAAGCATATAATAAGTTTTCAAAAAAAAAAAAAAGTGTTCTTGTCTAAAAGCTTACAGTTAAAAATCTATTGTACATTCTGAATTTTAATCCATTTATATGTATATGAAATGCTTTTCCTATATTTTCAGACTAAATGTAATCATATTGTTGTCTGGAAGACATTTATATTTTTTGTATATAAACAACATGTCACATAAAGGTGGACTATATTTAAGCAGCTGAATACTTCCTGATATGTCTGTTATGGATATTGTTCCAGTGTTTGGCTACTTGATAAACCTATAACTTATCCCAGAGGGTGTCCTAGGTTAAAAACAGATGTATTTAAGTATTCTATTACCACCAGCTGTGGGCCATTAGCTGTTATCACCTGCTAACGACCCACCCCTGATAACAGACAATGGGCCATCAAGAAACCACCACATGACTCATGGATTTATCTCATCCTATTGTGAGATGCTCCACCCAGGAGGGGGGAGCCAGACATTCCACCTGGATATAAGCTGCCCTTAGAACTGCCTGGCCTCAGCCCTGTCTGCTGGGTGACCAGAGGACAAGAGCCACCACGGACCTTCAGCTGGACACCAGACCTTCCATCGGATCATTGCCTCAACTGGATCACTTCATTTGGACTGCTATCAGCACCCTAATAGGGTATCAGGTTGTATCTGACTTTGTCTGCGCTTTTTTCTTATATTATTTCACTTATTTCTAATTTTTTTTCTATTAATTTTAATCCTGACTTGTGATCTCTGACTGGTCTGTTTTCAAATCAATACAGGGAGAGATAACATGTTGAGATTTTTAATGCTGCATGTCTCTGGAGCCTGTGAAAATGTTCTAGGAGAACATGGCTGTATCCTTACTGCAGTTACCAGGTGCTGTGGGTCACTTCTGGAGATTGGAGGATAGGTCTTTGCTTCAACCTCTTACAAACACTAAGGATTATTGCTGCTTTGCACTGTCTTGCCCAAACAGATTGAGATGCTTCAAAGAGGAAAAAATCACAGATGCCAGGTCTTGTAGAGAAGAAAAGTCATTGTACACCCACTGTTTTGTCCATCCTTCTTTCTGCTCTTGAGATGGACATATCACTTCCACCCACCTGCAGAACTACAAACTCCCCATGTGTCTCTGAGGTTTGAACCTGGAAATTTAAATGAGTGAACGGCAAAAAGGTCAAGTTTCTCAGCCTTTAAGTTGAAAGGAAGAGTTTGCAATCCCTGATCAAGGTTTTTTCCTGCTCAGCTTTTGGAGAAAGCATGATGAATGATGCTTAAGAATCAAAAAGGAATGGGACTGAAATTTCCCCCAAAGGAAAAATAGCGAATAAGAATATCATGTTAAGGAAATAAAAAAAATTATTTGTCTTGCAAATAATAAAATGTAATGGATTTTTTTTTCTGATATAATTTTCTAGTTCTGTTTTGATGGATTCTGCATTTAGTAAGGTTTTTTTGTTGTTGTTTTAATTGTAGGAACAATATATTAATTATATATCAGTTAGTTATTCTTTAATTTTAAGGCTCTGATAAAAAAAAGTGCAGAAAAATAAAACAAAAATTAAGACCAGAATTAAAACTCAGAGAAACCACAGAAACTATTTCAGATTTGCATTGCTTTAGTAATAGAAGTAGATATTATTTCTCTTCTTCATACAAATTATTTTAAATTAACTGAAGTTCGTCAGTTAAACTATAATGAATAAATTAAATTACAACTTTTCATCACAACACTTACAGAAAAGACTTTTCCGTAAATAGCTGCTTCCATAAAGGTGAAGACATATTTCTAACATCAGTAAATGGAAATTCATATAGTATGTCAACCTTTTTTAAGAGTTTTGACAACTACTGTTTTAATTCAATACCTAAATAAGGTCCCGGACTCTACTCCTTGCTTCCAGAATGGCCTAGAGGTTTTGCATTCCATTTCCCATCTAGTCTGTTTTCTTGCAGCTACTCTTATTTTATTATATCTGCTCTGATATAACTGCTTCTGGAAATTATCCAGTCTGTTCAAATTCATCTTATATCTTATAGAAGCAATGATATTGATCAACTTTGTCTTAGAAGGACATCTAACTGGTTTTTTTTCTTCTATGTCCAGTGTGTAAGTACACATGGATTCACTGAGGTTACCTCTTGAAAAACTCATTTTTATTCAGTCATCCATGAAGTGTGGTGACTAGCTTGAATGACAAGTTTGCTTTTGTAAACTCGGTCCAAGTTATGTTTAGCAAATGAATGAAAACCAACAACAAGATATTTCAAATGTTTTTCTCATTTTTTTTTTAACATGACTCAAAACAAACAAATAAACAAAGCCAAAACACCATCCCTCCAACTCAAACAAAATAAAACATCAAACATAAAATCCTCTCTGAATTTTTGCACAGAATCTTGTATTTCTTCTTGCAAAAACAGCACCCCTATTTTCTTTCTTGGAGGTTTTACTTTTAGTATTTTTAAGAAATGTGAGACAGGTTTACAGCGCTTTTTTTTTTTTTTTTAATTTAAACTCTTATTTTTCATATCCCATTACACTTAATGAGATTGGAAACCTGCATTTGAGTGTAGGAGCTATGAAACTGGCTCAGCATATTGCATGCAACGCAAATAACTGGAAATCAAGTGGTGAGAGCAGGAGACACATTAATTATTCATAGAACTAAATGTATTGAAGAGCCCACATTACAGCTCACAAAGGAGTATCTGTGAGTCCAGTGAGGGGAGGAGTAACTGCCTTCAAATCCAGTTAAAGTGCACCTGACACACAAGAGGATGGTTCTCAAAGTGACCGTGAGAATTTCCAATAAAAGATAGGGTTTTTAAAGAAGTTTCTGGTTCCCAAATCCCAGGGAAAGTCAGTGAGATATGGGAATTTAATTCCCTTCTTCAAATCATAGCTCAAACAAGTGGAAAGATCTGACCTACATTATATTTTGAATTTCTGCCTATCTACCCTTGTTAAGAATTTTATGACACTTACCATTGTATCTACATGTGTTCTGACTGATGTCCTTGTCAAACTATGGGGAAATCCCAGCCTTTAGGGGAATGAATAAGTGTATTTACTGTGAATGGACACAAAGAGTGGGTCTTCCAATGTAACATGAACCATTTTTATCATCTCACTGGTGAAACCCAAGATAAGCTCATATTTGTGGATGTCAATTTTCATTTGAATTTTTCTTCTGTGTTTTGTAAATATTCATCTATAATTCTCATTCTTTTTTTTCCCAATTTTCACTTCACTGAAAGATAAAAGACTTCTGTCTTGAGGTCCTCAGTACAGCTGAGAAGCAAGAGATGTGGACCACAGGTTTCTCTAAATAAAAGGAAATGTGAATAGGTTTCATTGCAACAGTATTTCATAGATAAACACTAATGATATTTACAATTTTGTTGCTAAGAATCTTCTAGATGGGGGTTGTTTGATAATTTCTGCACGCTTTACAATGAAGTATCTTGTTATAGAAAGCAATATTGGTTTCTCTAAAATTTCTACTTTCCTGAAAGTGTCTAAAAATGAATACTATATTCTTAGCATCAGTCTATGCCCCAAGGTGCATTACTGGGTATTGCTTGTAGGGATGTTGTTGCTGCTTCGATAAGCAAAGTCTTTTCAGTATGCATTAATACAAATGTATAACAGAGTTACGAAGTTACTTGGTACTCATATGGATTCACCAAAGAATGCTAACCTTAGAGAGATTATAAATAGTCAGTGCTGCTGTATTTTGTGTGTCTTCTTTTTCTGAATTAGCCAGACCATCTTGTAATCAGGGAAAAATAATAGGAAAAATAACATTATTTTCTTCTTTTTTTAAAGAAGAAAATAATTATCTTTTTTTTTTCTCTATTTTTGTCACAGGAGTGTTTAGAAGTCTAGAAATTACAAAGAAAAACCTTGCAGTTGATTCATTTAGGATTGTTTTCAGATGAAAGTGGAGACTTTCTGCTGCAGGGAAAAATTGTGTAGTTTAAATCAAATCAAAATTGAAGTGATTTATTAATTTATTAACCACATATAATTAACTAGGCATCAATGAAGTATGTATTGAGAGTCAATACTGGAACAATAATAAATAAACCATGTCACTAGATACTTAGAAAAAGTTAATAAATACCTGGAAATTTTGAAACACCCTTCTATAATCCCAATAACTTCTAAGAGTGGATAAACACACGCACACACACACACACAGAAACATGCACACCCTGCTGTAGGTTCTGGAGGGTGCAGACCCCTTTCATCTCAACATGAAAGACCCCCACCTGCAAAACCTGTTTGTTCAAGAGCCCCATCCCGTGCCTGGGCTTTGTGCTGTCACTCCATTCCCCAGAGGTGACAGCCCCCAGGAAGAACCCCCATTCACTCAGGGTACAGGTCCCCAGGGTGTGCCTGTGGTATCTGTAAGTGAGCTGCACGTGGCTGCTGGAAGCACCTGTGGCAGAGGGCATGGGAACACTTCTGCCGGACTTTTACCTTCTGCTGTCACCTCCACTACCTCTCTCCACTGTCACAAATTTTCAAGCTTAGTTTATACATCTTTTCATATTGAGTCCTTTGCTCTCAACATCATTCAGAGCTGACCTGGGGGTCTTGTTTAATGGAAAGTTGAATCTGAGTCTGCAGTGCCCTGGCAGCCAGCAGAGCCAAGCGTGTCCTGGAGTGCATCAGGCACAGCATCACCAGCCAGGCAAGGAAGGGGATTGTCCTGCTCTGCTCTGCACTGGAGCAGCCTCACCCTGAATACTGGGTGTGGTTTTGGGCACCACAATGTAATAAGGATATAAAGCTATTAGAGAGTGTCCAAAGAAGGCTGCTAAGATGGTGAAAGGCCTTGAGTGGAAGCTGTATGAGGAGCAGCTGAGAACACTTGGTCTGGTCAGCCTGGAGAAGAGAAGGCTGAGGGAAGACCTCAGCACAGTCTACGACTTCCTTGTGAGTGGGAAGAGGAAGGGCAGACACTGATCTCTACTCTCTGGTGACCAGTGACAGCACCCAATGGCCTGAAGCTGTGCCAGGGGAGGTTTAGGTTGGATATTAGAAAAAGATTCTTCCCCCAAAGGGTGGTTGGGCTGAAGTAGGCTCCCCAGGGAAGCAGTACCAAGCTTGACAGAGCTCAAGAAATGTTTAGATGATGCTCTCAGGGACGTGGTGTGATTCTTGGGGCTGTCCTCTGCAGGACCAGAAATTGGACTTTGATGTTTCATTGTGGGTCCCTTCTATCTCAAGATATTTTATAATTCTGTGATCTCTGATTATTGTTTCATCTGGCTGAGGTTCATTATTCTCTTCAATATGATCTATCAGTTTTGAGCAGATACACCCTAGATAATTTTTCATATTCAAGTCAC
The DNA here is from genome assembly GCA_013399225.1 of Rhipidura dahli. Classification (NCBI taxonomy): domain Eukaryota; kingdom Metazoa; phylum Chordata; class Aves; order Passeriformes; family Rhipiduridae; genus Rhipidura; species Rhipidura dahli. The sequence goes on along the minus strand of VXAC01008201.1, from coordinate 855,445 downwards.
ATAGACATTGTGTACACACACATCTTCATGTTAACAAATATTGATAAGAAGACTATTTGCCAAAGGTAGCCCATATCAGAGCCAGAGAAGCAAATCAATGCATACAACCCATATTTTTAATGTCCATAATGGACAACAGTTTTCCTGGTTTGTACTTGAACCATTGCCTCAAATACCCCTATTACGTTAATCTTATATACAAGAATCTGGTCATAGTAATGATCTGGAGCAACGTTAGAACAAGTGTTAATGCAATGACTTTAAGCTTTACACTTGACACTAACAAACAATGTAGAGTATATTTTTTTCCTCTTATGACATGCTTTAAACAGAAATTCTCCATTTTCATAATTATGACATTATGCATGTGCATCACTCCTTTTGTGACAGGTCAGAACTCCTGTGCAAAGATGACTCTGCAGGACCTCACCCCTATTTCCATGCTGCTCTGATGAAGAGAGAAGTGAATGAACTACATCAATGAATGGATAAAAGTAAAATAGCACTGTATCAAAGCAGTGGATGCAGAATTCCATGTGTTCCCAATCACCCTCTACTTCTCAGTGTGCAGCACATGAGGAAAGGAAGTTGGAATAGTCACAATATGTTAAGTAATGGTATGCCAAGGTCTGAAGTCTGATTTAGCTGTTTTTTCACTCCTCGCTTTTCTGTACAATATATCAGTGTCTGTATCTATGATATTTGGACAAATATCTAAGTTATTTGGTAACTCTTTACAAAAATACTAAGAACTAATAAAACCTATCCTGCTTTTTAAAAATGTTGCAAATCACTTTTGATTTATATGTTCCTACTTTATTAGCTCCAGTGCTTCTTGCCTTTGTCTATCTTTAGTTATGTGTCAAGTTTGTGAAAAATACTTGCCAGTGTCAGCTCTCCATTACTGAAACATGTGCTTTACTTCCTTTTTATTAATATTGTGGGTTTTGCTTTTTCCCCTTTTTTTCTCTTTTTTTCCTTAAAAGAGTACATGAGTCATTATATCTATTGCTGCATTATTAGTAATCAAGTAAGACTTTTTCTTCCTACTTTGAAAAAGATGATGAAAACAAAAGCAGATTCAAAATGCTTTTATAACGTACAATTTACAAATTTAATATGTCTAATCTGGAGCACTAACAGAGAAATATAGAACTTACACTAGCTCAGTAAAATTATTCAATTTTTTAAACCAGGGAAAAGGAGATTAAACATCAAAGAAGGGAAAAATTTACTGACCTAAAGCCAATGAGCAGACTGGGGGCTTGGTGGAAAGGAACCTACAATGCTATTCTATCATTGTCCTTATGAGAAAAAGGTCATGCAAATTCTGATGCTGGAAAAATGAAGGAGATAAATTCTAAAATAAGGAAATGATGATAAATATATTCTTTTGCATTTGCATTAAACATTCCAGTTGATTGGTATTAGCATTAGGTTAAAATATTTATGGCACTTGTTCTGGATAAATCACATCAATATAATTTATTATTTAAGAAGAAGTGAGAATAATCTGCTTCTGTGCAGATAATATTGTTATTCATGCTGTCCTGATGAATACCAGCTTTAAACAAGTGGAAAAATGTTAAGTCTTTGTACACTCTTGATTTAGAAAACTGTAACAATATTATGATTTTAAATACCTTTTAATTTAGAAGAGGACACTCAAATAAGAGAAGGATTAAAATGTGTGAAAAGAAGGAAGATGAATATGCCCTAAAGATATAACCAGAGTATAGTCTGCACTGATCTGCCTTTGTATTGGCACTAGGGTCATCAATCAGATTAGCCCTCAGTGGATTTTATGGTTCTTAATTTTTTTAGAATATCACAGTTTGTTCCCAGCAAATGCATTTTCAAAACACAATATTAATGATTATAGGACACTTGTTTTTACCTCTATGTCATATAGACCCTATTCTATTAGTGGAACGTAAATACTGCCATGATAACTCAAATAAAGGATCCTCCCAAGAATTTACCAATAGAAATTCACTGAGATAAAGGTCTGCAAAAGGTTTGAATTTAAGATTTTTTTTTATATACTGGAAATGGTTTTATAATATTGCAGTTATTATTTACTTAGCATCGATCTGTACAAGTATAGAAAGAGGATTCAAATCCTAGCTTGCAAACTGAAGTTTATCCAAACAAAGGTAGCATATTTCAGACATATAACACTGTCTATTGCTAAGCAAAATTTCACATTTTCTTTTAAATATTACTTTACCCCTGGGTAATTATCAGAGAGAGAGTTTATAAAAGAAATTTACACAGAACACTGGTCTGCATACACAGGAGGCATAAATACTGTTTGTAACATGCAAACTGTAAAAAGAGAGATGAAGGAAATAATCAGACTTAATAAAGCTATTTGAGATAAATTCATGTGCTAAGAAAGAATATGGAAAACATTTGAACTTGAAAATTTGGAAAAGACGATACAAAACCAGACAGTAATTCAGGAGATGACTGGAACAGGCTTTACTTTTTTTTTTTGAGAGAGAGAAAACCACCAAGACTGCAAAAAAGCATCAAAACTCGGCTTCAGCAGACAGTTCAGTGAAAAGCAGCCTTCAAATCCTGTGTGAGAGGAGCAATTTGCAGTTAAGTGTGGTCCTAATGTCATCAGGAATAGGATCAAAAATTCTTAAGAAAAAAATGAAAGAAATAACTACTTTGAGATTTCAATAATACCAAATGAGAAATTGTTGTGAGTTTAGGGGCTGAAGAGGGGCAAACTCAATGGGAGCTATGTAAAATAAGGACAGAAAATATTTAGGAACAGCCAAAATATGTTGGAATCATGGACAGAGAATCCAGAAAATAATTGTTCAGTGATGTCCCTAGGGAGAAAAAAACTGTGTGGGTCCCTTCTTGAAGAAAGAGTAGGGAATTTTTTGGAGAGGATGTTTTTCACAGCTTTTTCCAACTTCATAGTTTTTTAAGCTTGCTGAAGTTCCAGTAGTTTTTGTCCACTTTGTTTTCCATAGCCTTTATGTGACAGTCTCCATATACTCCCCATTGCATGAACACTGTGATTGGGTCTATGAAGATTTGTACTGACCTCATTGTGTCATCAGCTTGACATTATAATTTCATCTCCAGAGAAACATTGAAACACTTTTCATCATGATTTGATATTGTAAATGTGGTGACCATAGATAGTAATAAAAATTCCTTGCAATTGCATTTTGACATCATAATGTAATCTCCATAGTCTTCACTTGACATTGTGATGAGATTGTGGCAATGCTAAATTTGTATGAATGAAACTGGGCCCATGGAATGAAAAATTTAAAGTATGGTTTTGTGCTTAGAGAGCAAATGGTTATAAATACATATATATTTTATCATAATTTAATTTTTGTTAAAAATTAGAGCACGTTCTCTATCCATCTGAGGAATGGAGATCTGGAACATCCTGTTAAATGAGGAGATCAGAAAACTAATCAGTTTTCAGATACAAATTTTTGAATTTATGCAAGTGAAAACATAGCATATTTAGTGCCATAGCAGAGACTTGGAATTTCTAACTGAATAGTTCTTCACAGTTCCATTGCCTTCTGAGGCATGCACTTCTGTCTTAGTTCTTCAGTAGTGTAGAATTATGGGCCAAAAAAATAATATGTTTATAAAAGAATTTTTCCATTTAGAAGTCAAATGAGTTTTTAATTTTAAATGCATGCATATGTCTTACAACATGGCTCTCGTGTTTATCTGCTTTGATGTAAAACAAAAAAAAAAAGGCATCCCTTGGTGTAAAAAGTCTGGTGTGGGCCTGTTTGATTCCCAAAACTTCAGTTTTACAGTTATTAAGTATAGTCATAGACTGATTTAAACAGTGACTTTCATCTTCCTAAATTAGTCATTACTCTAATATGAACTGGAATGACATTTTTTAAAAGTCAAAGTATTGCTGATTTTTTTGTGGAATCTGAATTGATGACCTCCTGGTAAAATACATTTATCTTGTTATTAGATCTTTGAGACACTATATCACTTGTAACCTTTACTTAAAGCATTTTCTTGCAGATATCCTTCTGATTTTTGCAATATAGGCTACAACAAATATTTAAAAAGAAGTAAAAGGTACTATCCCTAGATTACAACCATGTTACTAGACAGACTGACACCTTGCAGCTTTGAGTTTTTCTTTTTTATTGACAAAACTGAATATCTTCACTAGAGTTTAGCTGATGGAACTCGAATAAGGCACAGATATAACACCCTGTCTTTCTCAACCTTCATTTTTTTATGTTTATTTCTCTTGTCTTTCTTGAAGAGACAGTGTTTGGTCCTCTTCCCTTGGGAGTGACTAGATAATATAAATATTATTCAAAGTGTGGTCAAATGCATAAAGAATATGTTTAGAACCATGCAAGTTGAAAATTTACTCCTGGCTCCAGTCCTAAACTGCCAGTGCACTTTACCTCTCTAAGACATTTAAAAGATAAAAGTGTACAAAATAGGCTTAGAGCTTTTCAAAGATGAGCTAGAATAGAATAATCTTATTATAGAATCATGGAATCATAGAATGTTAAAAGGTTGGAATGGACCTTAACTATCATCTAGTCCCAAACCCTGTCATGGACAGGGACACCTTCCACTGTACCAGGTGGCTCAAGACTTTATCCAACCTGGCCTTGAACACTGCCGAGGCCGAGCCATGCACAGCCTCCCTGGGAAACCTGTTCCTGTGCCTCCCCACCCACACAGTAAAGAATTTCTTCCTGGTGTTGAACCCAAATTTACCCTCGTTCAATTTGTTCCCATTGATCCTTGTCCTATCATGATGGTTCCTGATGAAATATATAAGCATATATTTTTTAAAAAGTATTATATCTACTGAAATATTTTAGGAGGTAGTTTTATCGCTGAGTATTATTGATACAGAAAAAATAATTAAGAATATATAGAAACATTAGAATTACAAGTGACAGTCTTTGAGTATTTATATTCCATTTTCGGATGAGCTAAACCTAATTGTGCACAAATCCTGTATATATACAGAGCTAAATAATAAAATACCTTTTCCTAAATGACATAATATTTTTTAAATAATTGTATTTTTTTGACAAGATTGTGGTGGTTTTATGTTAAATTTTGATATCCTGGGGTACAAATCAGAAGGCAGAAAAAAGCATAAAGATTTTGTGAGTAGACACTTATTTGGAAAGCAACTATGAATTTCCTGGGAAATGTTTCTAATTATTTTGATGAAATGCAGAAAATTAGATGACACATTTACTGCTACATCTTTTCATTTTAACTTACTTTTGTGAAGAAGGAACATTGTAACGCACGATAACACCAGTGCAAACATGCTACGAAAATTTGTTTTTTCACTAGGGAAGGTTTAAATTGTCATCAAAATTCACTAATTTAATTTGTGTTTGAAAATAAATATATTTAAATAGTAAATAAAACTTATTAGAATTTTGATGGCATAAACAGCTGTAATATGAGATATGAAAATAAACAGCTGAAATATTGTAATAAAGTTTGTTTTCACTTTGAATGCATCATCAGTCTTTTTTTTTCTTTTTACTGCTGAAGTATGCAATGACAATACCATTTTTTCTTATTCAGTTACTTTTTAATAATTTTGAAGATGTGTAAATATGAACTGTTGACCAAAACCATGTTTCTAGCATTGCCTTGAATGCTCAAAAAATCCTGTTTAATACTAATAAAATTGCATACAAAATTTATAGCATATTCTGAAAGAGCAGTAAAGAATTTGGATTTTCTATATGGAGAGAGAACTAGTCTTCAGAAGAAGAAATCAAATTTTTCAGAACAGTTGTAGGCCTTGAGATATTACCTGAATATGCCTCATTTCTTCAGGTAGAATGTACAGTCTATCCAGACCACTTATAGCAACTAGGCTGATGAGTTCTCTCAAAAGTAATCTGTGCTTTCCCCTAATCCATTTACTGGGGCACAGCTTCTTCACTAGTGGTCTGAGAGGTAGTCTGCCAAAAGGAAAGCATTTGTAAATGGCCATTAATTCCAAAATGCTTATCTCCAGTGGACAGAGATTCTTTCTGCAGTCATTTGGGAAAAGGGATTGAAGTCTGCTGGACTGAACATTTCTGCCTCAGGAATCCCCATTGCACTGATACTGGGTTGAATCCTCCTCATTATTACTTCACAATTGAGATGTGGGCCCAGAAGAGTCCTTGCTAAGATAAATACTAGTACTTTTAACAAAGGTACTAGTGGCTAGAAATTCTATCTGCCACTTCCATCTAAACCATAGACCTCACAGATAATGGGGGATGTGGTTAGAGACTTGAACCAGGTAGAAGGGAGGAAATTTTATAGGCAAGTAATCTATCAGTAACATTTCTTCTCATGTTATGCAGTGTGCTGACCTGGCTTTAAGAGACCACATATGTTTCCACCAAGAGAAACTGAAATTGTCACCTTAGTTTGGAATCTTGTAGTATATTTACAGCCATGACACATTAAATTTTTTTTTTTGCATGATTTCCACATAAGATGATGATAGTTGATAAGGTAAACCATGATCACAAAGTCCAGCCAATACAGCAATGCAGTTGTTGCTCTAAGTGTTTAACACTGATATGCTGGGGGAAATTATTTTTTTGAATAGCCTTCCATTTTCTGTTACTTTAAATTCCAAAAATCTCTTAATAGACACTGAGAATCAGTTTACAAGTGTGATGATGAAAATATTTCTCCTGTAAAAATTCACATACAGTAAATGTGTTCAGATCTCAATTTTCTGAATTTTTAGAGTAATACTTTAATTACTAAAATAGTTTAGGTTTACTTCAGTGCTCAGACTGCCTTAATTCAGTACACAAGTAGGGCAATTGATGTGAATCCCAACATCTGGCAATCAGAGTGATTTAATGAGTTACTTTTAAAAGAAATGTCTGTCTGCCGGAGGGGTCTATAATGCAATTAGACACATTAGCACTTTCTCAGCCATTTGGGGGTATTTTTCATGAGAAAATGTGATTGGTGCAAGCTGTAAATTGCTTGCACTTTTGGAAGATGAAAACTCATAATACATTCACATTTCAGCCTTATAGGGAGGATTTTGTTAGAAAGATTTAATGTAACACATTTGTTGCAATTTCTGAGTATTTGTTTGTAAAATGTAAGGATTTATTCTAAAATGACATGGTATGGAGTTACAGACTTCTTTAGCCAAATTTTATTTTATGCTGCCAATTCAGGAAAAAGTATGCTGATGAATTATTTAAAAACTAGATGTCAACAATCCAGATTCAAAGAAATTCCTGAGAAACCTTTGTAATCACTAATACAATTTGGAAAGGATTCAATTATTTTTATTTTTCAAGTTCTCTTTTTAATTAGTTTGTTCTCTTAGACATATTTTCTTGGATTTGTTAAACTACTAATTAATTTCAATCTCAAAGTACATAAGTAAAACTTCAGGACTTTTAAAGTCAAAAGTTATATTACACAGAAAAAATTTAACTCTTTTATATTTACATCCTCATTCTAAATCTCCTGAAGATTTTGTAATAGAAGTAAAAAGTAGTCTCTTGTTTTACTAGAGATTTTGCTGATACTAATGTCAAAAATTTTGCTTTTGAGAACACCTCACTTCTTAGAAAATTAACTTTAGTGATTAGGAACAAAATGATTACAAAAGTAAGTTTAAAGTTGTACATTTATGCGTTGCTATATGCATTTTATTCATATTGTAATTTTATATCTTTATATGCACATGAGAAAAATATGGTCAAGGCTATGATTTTATAAATAAAGTAAGACAGAAAAAGAAATAAAATTAAAAGCCATATTGAATATTCGCATAATGTTACAACATAAAAATCTACTTGTAATTATTCCATTAAGAGGTAAAACAATTGTCTTTAGTAATTACATAACCTGTGTTACAGAGGAGTTTATCACAGCATTTAATATAAACTCCATTCTGTGAATAAAGTGGAAATTTGACTCTAAGTATTTTTCTTGCAGTTGGGTTTTTGAAGTGTTAGGACAGGTTCTAATTGAAACACTGAACTTCATGTGCTTTTTGCCAAGAGCCTATGAATATAATTTCTGCTGATTTAAGAATCTGATGTCAGGGCAGTAAGTATGCAATTAGCTTTAGTTTAAGTGATAGCAACATGCTGTAAATAAGAATCTTAATTGTGTTTGCAAGATTAAAATTCAGTTTCATTGTTTTTTTTCTCTTGCTTCTTTGGTGGCTTTGTGGTATATTCGCATTGCTACCTCTAAATGAATGTCAACTTGTTTTACCTCGACTGCAGCCAATCGATACTTCATTAGGCTGAATTGTCTTGTGCCCATGCAACCTTGAAGCTGTGGCTTAATTACCACCCGTATTATGCAGTGGCTCAGAGTGCTGTGCTCAGCTGTGTCAGTTTCGAACAAAAGCCATGCTGTTGCCTGCATTTAGGAAAAATGGACTTTTGAACTAAAGAACTATAATATTTTCTAAGTTAGCAGTTCATGATGATAGCCTTTTTTATAATGTGTATGTCAGTTTTCAGTAAGTTTACATTTGAATAAGTTTCTGCATATTGCAAAACTTCAAAGACGGGTACCTTTGCTTTTCATGCTCAACCCGTCTTTGATTTAAGATAATTTTAAATTAATGGCAAAGTAACATTCATCTGAAAGAGAAGACAGGAGAAAGTGCAGTCAAATGGCAATCATGACAAATGACATCTCTTGTCTGAGAGTCATTTTTCCTCACTAGACTGATTTGTCATCCCCACTTTTGACATTTTTCATCCTGCTATGAAATCACATTGACAGAATAAGATATTTCTACACTTAACAGTGGGACATAGAAGATGGTTCTCTCCCTTCATTTATTTTTTGTATTACATTTAAGGGCTTGTAAAATTTGTAAGCAACTAAATTCTGATGACAAATTTCATTTGCTATCTAAAATATAAAGTTCACACTGCCCTATAATCATAAAGTAAATGCTGCTGTTTCATTTGTGTCAGGTCATTATGCAATGTAGAGGAAAACAAATCTCCATGAAGAAGATTTTCCACTTGGGAGTATTGCCTTGTTATGAGTGAGGATTATCAAATCCAGTAACAATGAGGATAAACTACCTAACTTTGTGCATTGTGCCCATTGCCTAGGACATGCCAAAGACCTGTGGCTGGCACTTGCAATTTCTTACTTCAGTACTAGAAACATAAGGCCAATCTGTTGCTGAACATCTTATGTCCATGCAGATAGGTATAATTAGTTTTTTAGCTTTTCCCTCCAGATGATACAAACTATACAGAGGCATCAGCATTTTCTCTTGAGTTATAACAAAGGATAGGCAAGAGTACAGTCCTAAAAGGCACTTCTCAGAGATCACATAAATGCAGCTGAAAGTTTAGTGACTTGTACACATGGTACAGAGAGTAACTCTTCTTTTTGTTATTTGGTTTTGTTTTTATTTATTGGTTTTTGTTTTTGCCCAATGTCTCATGACTACTCTTATGTAGACCAAATCATTTATATCTATATACGTAACTGTGCCTAGTACCCTACTGGTGTTGAGGCACACTGACCACAAAATAGGAAGATTGTTGCCTTATATAAACCATGTTTGAGTGTTCAGAGTATGGTAGTCCCCTCGAAAGCTCCTTTACATAATCCAGTGAAGGAAATTAAAAAACACTTTCTGAGAATTTTTTTTTAATTTGTCTGATTTATGTGTTCAATGAAGTAGATCTGTGGCTAGATATCACTGTTAGCACAGTGTCTTTCAATGTTCACATCAGACAATCAACTACTAGTAACCTCTAACACTGTTTCTAATTATCAGCATGTTGAGAATTTTCACACCCTTTATAACATGTAAATGTTACTCATTATGCATGCCTTTTGTGTACAGATCAGACCAATAAAACATGCCAGAATTTGTACCAACAGTGCGAGCCTGCAACTTCATGACAATATTAGTGGACATTCTGTTGTATATTTGCATGTACTGTCTCTTCTATTGGAGCAAAGTACAAAAAACAACTTTCATTTAATTAATTAAAAAATCTTGTGTAATGTCTCAGATGCTTTTAATTATTATTTTCCTCTTTGAATGAAATGAGGTGGCCCCCCTTGGGGTTCCTAGTTCATAGACTTCATGTGGCTCTGTTCTTATTCTTTTGCCAAATTTATCTCCTATTAGATTTCAGGCAAGGTTCAAGTCATCATTTGGTGAGAATGAAGATGACAAGTTAGCAGAATCAGTGCTTTTTTACCTATTACATATAAAGAAACAAAAAAACCACAGCCCTGTGTATGAAGTCTTACCTATGAAAATTTTCATTTTATCTGACAAAAAATTTGAACTGTTTGCATATTAAAGGAGTTTTTGACTAACAGACACTGTTCATTTCTGCCACTAGACCATTCTTAAAGTTGCAAAGTGTTTATCTGCCTTCTGTTGAAACAAGTTTTTGTTCAAGTTTACAGTTCTACTTGAGAATGTGGGCATAATCAATAAACAGAACTATCTTGGCTTAACTCCAGCAACTGTGCGACTCATTCGCTCCCTCACCCAGAGAATCAGGGAGAAAATCAGAAGAGTTAAAGTGTTATAACTCATGGGTTGACATACAGACACATTAATGGGGGAAGCAAAAGCCCCCAGCACAAGCAAAACTCCCCGAGGAATTCATTAACTGCTTTCCATAGGAAAGATGAGAGCAGTTGGCCCAGCCATCTCCAGGAAGGCAGGACTCCAACATGCCAAACAGTAACTTGGTAAGTCATACACCATCACTCCAAACATCCCCCTTTCCTTCTTCTTCCCTCAGCTTTATATGCTGAGCATGACTCCATATGGTGTGAGGTATCCCTTTGTTCACTTGAGGTCAGCTGTCCCAGCTGTGTCCCCTCCCAAACCCTTGTGTACCTTGAGCCTGTGTGCTGGTGGAGTGGGGTGAGAAGCACAAAAGGCCTTGATGCTGTGTGAGCACTGCTCAGCAGCAGTGAAAACATTCCTGAATTACCAACAGCCCCATACCAGATACCATGAATCACATGAATTCTACCCCAGCTTAAACCAGCTAGAAGAAAGGTGCCGTTCACTTTTCTAGTCTAAATAAAAAAGTACATTTAGGAAATTTCCTTTTGTGCTTAGTGCTTCATAAAGTTGTCCCTCCTTTAAATTCTTCTGCCACTTCTTCTGTTCTAATGAATGTGTGTGGGATAGAAAGACATTGTAATGAGCATGGTTTATTCCATCAAATCTAAAGCAGGTGTATTTGTATTTCTATAATGAATTACATCTGTTCATAAGAATCTTTTGGACAGCTTTCTTAATATCAAAATGTTTGTTATTTACTCTCAAGATTTCAGGAAATGAGTGTCCAACATAACCACACTCTTGTATAACATTATACAGCCACAAGCAATCAGGAACTCAACGTAAGGTTCACTCTTCAGTCACGTTTTGTGATGATCTCTTTGCACTTATACAGTTTCCTCTGGTGACAGAATAACTTAAATTGGTAAAACTTTTCCCCAGTACGTCCTAGTTATATTGATAGCAATGGTCATTTATTAGTATACTAAAAGGGAAGAAAACTTATATTGTTTTATGGAAAAATGTCCTGCAGTGAAATTATATCTACAACTCAGCCTTAATCCAAGTTCAGTCTTCTAGGATCTATGAACTTGTTTCTTTTTTTAAGGATTCAATAATTGGAGACATCAAAGTACTTGCTACTATTCACTAGAACATTAAACCACATAGGGACAATATAACATTGAAGACAAAAACTGAGCATTTAGGGTCACGTTTTATCAATACTGTAAAGGTAGATTTTTTTTCCAAATTCAGTTGCATTATATCTTCGAAATTAATTCTTCAAAAGGTAATGTTATACTGATCAATATTTACCTGGAAAAAAGAACATTTTACAAGGAAAAAATAATAAAAGGCTCTGGATTTATGCATTTTCTTTGACAGAGAACAGAGACTAGTATTGGGCTTTGATTACTAAAACATGGGCAGTAAATGTTGTCTCTGTTGATTTTGTGTTATTCATATGTGTATATGGGCTGCAACAGATAATTAGAGCAGAAAAGCAGAAACTAAATTGGAGAAAATTGATCATTAAGATTGAATGATATGGGGCAAAATTCAGTTACCGCCCTGTTTGCTCAATGGGTAAAAGAAAGCAGCAAAGATCTTATAAAAAATCTAAAAACTTACCAATAACTTCGATTATTTTCCCCCATTTCTTTTCTTGTGAACAGAAGACTTATAACGCATTGTCGTCATCACAGATGAGAGTGAATTCCATGAACTACAGTTCAACAGGAATGTGCATCACTCTCGTGAACATCAGACATGGCCTCATGTGATCCCTGGAATGTAAAAGTAGGGCAACAGGGAGTAGGTAAGGTATTTCCTTATGTATACAATCATGATGAGAGAGATATAAAATACATTAACTCAGGAAAATGTCTGCAATTTAAAATTATTAGGGTAGGGAAAAGAATCTTAATATATTGTTAAAGCAGGAGAAAATGTTTTTGAGAGAATAAATAAAGCATTAAATTTACATCATTTCTGAAAAAAAAACAGGGAAAGGATGTCATAATACTTTAAAAACACTTGAAGTTGTGTTTATAAACCATAATCTAGAGTAAATGCATAAGAAGGAGCAAATATCTGTAAACTGAAGTAAAACAACCAAGAATTAGAAATATGTGAAGTTTATTTGAAAATACTACTGTAGCAAGACTGAAGTTGTAACTTGATTTAGGTTGTTGATGTCAAATACAGTTTGGGTGAAAACCAAAAGATCATCATATATCTTATATCAGACTAGATAATTTTAATGGTTCTTCATGAGTTTAAGATATATGAATATGCTAATTCAACTCTACACATTAATTTCTTTAAAAACATACACAAGGACTCATTGTTGTCAATGATAAACTGAACTCACAGCCACATACATTGAAATATCCTCCTGATGACCTCCCTTTAAAATCCTCCCACTAAAAAACAAAACAAAATAAAAAACTATTATCTACTCTGAAGTTGATTTCCAGATATAAATCTAGACATATAAATTTTCAGCATAAATTATTTTCATTGTGTAACTGGCTGTAAACTACTGCAATATACAGTAATCAGGAGTAAACAGTTGAAGCAATATAATAGGGTTATTTAATAGGCTTACAATTATTATAATAGGGTTATTTTATCACTCCTGTTAGATAGGACATTTTTTATTATTGCAAAAGAAGACTGTTGAAAAATTTGTTAAAATATTAGAATTATTTGTTGTACTTAAGAAATTTTTGTAAACAGAAAAGCTTCATTCAGGATGTATGCTGGCTATAGTGCATCTTCAGTTAAAATATTGAGTAGATCTGAACAAAATGTCAACATGTAATTTTTGAGTGAATGAATGTAAATTTTCACCATTGAAAGAAAAAATATATTTAAATCATATAAAAGGAATTTAAAAATATTTTAACAAAATATTTTTCAAACACACTTTAGATTATAATGATTTTGATAATTTCTTCCTGTACTAATTATAGCTTAAAGAGGCAGTTTATTCACTAATATTAAAACGCAGTTTATTTGGTTGCTTTAAAAAAAGTAGCAATGAAGTAACTAGAAATTTTTGTTATATTTAATAATTTATAGCATTGCAGTTAGAGAGAGGCGTACAAGACTGGGTATAATAAAAACTCTCATTGTTCCATAGCATTTAAGGCCAGAATGTTCAATAGATCATCTAATCTGACCTCTTGCATATCACCTGAGATAAATCCCCAGTGAATCCCAACTCAGTCATATACAAACTGTGCACAAAAACTTCATTTTTCTAGGGCTTAACTGAGTAATTTTCATCTAGTTACACAATTATTTCCAATTAACTAAATATATTTTTTTTTCCTTATCTCTAGAACTTCTGGTTCTGTGGAGGCTGGAGGTTAACTCACTGTGAAGGTGTCTCTTTCTGCATTCCGTGTTGCATTTTAAGAAAACTGGAGTAGGGTGTTCAGTGCTCGCCCAGGATATAAAGCCAAAGTGGATTCTCATAATGAGCACTATTCAAACCAGTTTTGATCATACTTTTTTTATTATTATTATTATTTTCTTGAGTTGTAGAGATAATGAAATCACAATACCTGTTCCCATGACACATTATGGCAGAAAGGGTATGTGTTTCCACACATTTGTAGTCTCTGGATGGACAGTAGGCCCTCCTTCCTTTTGGGATTTTCTCAGTACACTGAGTGTATAGTTGGACCTTAGTATCTTTATCAAATTTCACCCATTGCTAAGAAAGTTTTCCAGACCAATTTTGCACCCTCTAGTTTTTTGTCATCCTGGCCTTCAGATGGTGTTAAGGTCCTAAAAAGCTACAAAACAAATATTTTTGGAATGGAGTTCTGTGTGTGTTTAGATGAGAAGTAAGGTAGCATTTGATACTAAAAAAAAGATACTAAATTATGAAGTTAAGAAAATTAGGGAAAACTGATTGTCAGAATAGTTTTATGTGTTGCAAACCCTTTTTTGATGTACCTGAACAAAACTACGTTTCTCCTGTTTTGTCTGTGTTTGTCATAAATGATAACATGTTTGTTACTTGTGTGTTTATTGGGATAAATAATCATTATTATGATTTGGTATCTTCTCACACACCCTCCTAAGATTATGGTGGAGAAATTACAGTAATATGAACAAGGCTCTAATCAGAAATGGCCTATCTTCATCTTTTGAAAGACTTTTCTTTTTAAGGATGTGGTCTTCAAATAATTCCGTGTAATGTGAGCACCTATGTCTTATGGACTTGCTGGGGTTGATTATGTGGTGTTTATGATCTGTCATTTTTATCTTTCCTGCTCTTCCATGGCTTACTTTGATTTCTCCAGTATATAAAAAAAAGCTCTAAAAACAGTTTTAAAGAATTGCAAACAGACTGGTCTCTTAAGGTCTTTCTTTTAAAGTTACCTGTGAACTGTTCCATTTAATTGATGTGCAACTAAGTCTGTACAGAGACAGTAGGGTGTACAGACTAATTGGCGCCCTTTATAGAGTATTTCATGCTCAATATTCTTTTTTCATTGTTTTTCAGCTAGACCTGAGTGACTGTAAATCTGGTGGGCCATATTCTAAAACTGGAATATAAGACTGGTAAGCAGAATTCAACACATTCATTTTAGGATAATCATGTGTCAGGAAGGATTGTGAAAATATCATAATGACTTACAAAATGAGTACTAGATGTAGTAATTCAGCTTGTCACATGATGCTAGAGCCAAGAAAGTAAAGAAACCATCATTTAGGGATCTGGGACTAAATTCTAGTTTTGTTTTAAGCAGCTGGATTCAAGTGATTTATTCAGATAAGGGTGTTATTGGACACTTTGAGTGGCTTAGTGCATTGAAAACTATAGGGCATGCAACATCATATAAAATATGGTCTTTATGCAGTCAGTAGATTTTTCTGCAAAAAATATGGAAATAAATAAAATTTTAGCATATCATGCAGTATCATGTGAAACCGATTCTGAATTGGATTGTTGAACTAGAAGAACTGCCTTAAAGAAATAAAGAAAAGCTGTAGAAGTTCACAAAGCTTATGATGATTCTCATTCACTGATGGTAAGGAGCAATTTCAATCTTAATTTGTGCATGTAGACATGTTCACAGAGACATGTTGACAATATTTACTGTAGATGTTCAACTTGTCTATGCTATGAAGTCTTCTAAAGTTCTGTACAATGCTGATGGAGAGAGTGATCTCCAGAAGAGCAGTACAAGATTCTATCTTTGTACTCTTTAAGTCACTTTCTGAATGAGTCTTTCTTTTGCATTGCCTGTACTTAGATGCCTGAATTAAGTGAAATGGTTACACCTGGAAAAGCTAAAGCTTTATTGCTGTATATCATAATTTCATCAAGTATGTAAATGATCAGTAATGGTCATATAGATTCTCAGACTGGAGAACACAAGTGATGGTCAAAACATGCTACTCTTTAAAATAATTTTATGCTATTCACAAGTAAGAAGATAGGTATTATTTTTTTAGGTTAGATGAGCTTGGCTGCTTTGTGAAGTTTATTTTTTTAATAGAGTATCACCAAATTAAATTTTATATAATGTTTTATTTAAATTTTAAGGTAGTTTAAAACTAAGAAATGCTACTGGTGACTGCAAAGATCTCCAAAGAAACTTAATTCTATTTTGTTATTCCTTTCAGTTGTAGAAAACCCATGGTCTAACCAAATTTACAAGCAATAATTCAAGGTATAAGGTATTTTCCTGTAATGACGATCTTGTTATTTTAGTGTCAGCTGGATAGCTGACACTCAAATTAGAAACTTATGCAGCAGTGTCAGCATCTAAAAAATACTAACACACATAAAAATTAGTTTCTTGGTCTTGATTCCTAGCTTAATATACAACAGGCAGACAGTATATTGCTTCCACATTTCTTATATCTGAGTTTCTTATAGAATTTGAAGGATAGTAATCATCCTTTAGCATTCAAGACTACTTGCCTGTGTTACTGAACTGAAATGCTTCTTTAAAGTTTTCTTCTTAAACTATCTTATGAGAAAAATGCCTCTATTCATTTGGTTTGGAGACTTTATTCCCATAAGGTTGAATGCACCCCAAGAGGAAAAGGAGCTGAAGCCCTTATGAGGAAAAATCTAAAGTGTCCACATTTTAGATTAAATGGGTAAAATTCTGTACTGCTTTATAGAATGTTTGTGCGAGTTTCCTTTTAGTATTTTTCAGGTAGCTAGATGCTGCACAGATGTGTATGGATCTGTAAGTGCCTCAGTAGTAATTTCCAATTCTCGTTCTGCCATAAGCGATGAGCTGGTGCTTTTAACTCCAGAATCCCAGGCTTGGTCCCAGTAGGTGTCCTACACAGGCTTGCCTGCCTGGCTTGAAAATGTTGGTACCAACAGTCTTGGGCCCATTCCCAAGTCATTGCATAATGCAGTGACAGAGATAGTGTTTTCCCTCTGTGGGTTGCACCTTATAAAATACAGTGTGTTTCCTCATGAAAGTTATTTCCATTAGCTGAAGTGTTCAAGGTCTATAATCTGACCTTTATGGTTACAGCTCAAGAATCACATAGGAAAATGTGAATAAATTGAGTACCCAGGTAAAGTTTGTGCAATAACTTGAACTACAAAATGTATTTACGGGTACATTTGCTGTGTACATAATAGTTCTAGTGTTGACTTTTAACAATCCTACTTGGTGACAACTGTCTGTTTAAGAATTTGGCGTTGTATAATTTGGAACTGAAGATGATAGAGTCATGTGAGAGATGTTGCTTGTGTGTGTGTTTAAGTGGAGAACTGCGCCTCTGTAAGCTTCAAAAGGTCAGAACTTGATTTAATAAACTTTTCTTCCCAGAAAAAAAGCTTTCTTCTTGAATGTGTAACATTGTTAGAAAACTGCATGTCTGGAGACATTGCTAATAGGCTTGTGAGACCTTTTGCTCTATCCAGTGCTGTCTTGAATAGTCATACTGGATCTGGTCTGAATAAGCCAAAATCCTTAAAATGTTATTCCTGATCTGTGTGCTTTAGGTCACTTCTGCCTTCTGCAGTACCCTTTATGAAGGAGCAAAGCTGGGATTTCCATATCCTCCAAGTGCCTCTGTGCTCCACTCTAGCATGTCATTTTTTCATTGGTCTAGTAGCACCCATGTTGGTTGTCACTTATAATACCTTACAACCTCCCTTGCTTTTCTTGCTCACTAGCAGTACTGTATTTTTACTGATATAAATGCCTTTAACCCCTCTGTGTCATTTCTGCTTTTGCCACACAGTTGTTTTTCAGTCTAGGGTTTCTACATGACATCACAAAACATCCTACTCAGAGTGCTCCTTATGTTTTCTTAGATCAAGATGCCTCTGAGACAAGGTGATTTTTGTCCACTGGAAAATATTATCCTCAAGTCCTTGGATGACCAATAGGGCTTAAAGAATTTTCTGATATGAAGCTTGCCTTTGATAAAATTTGATAAGATACCTGTGTTCTTACTCATTGGAATCTAGCCACTCTCAGATTCTATTGCTTCACAGGCACTTGAGGTGAGAAATAATTGCTGGGCTGGTAACCATGGGCACCAAACAGTACTACATGCATCATTAGTGGATTTACATACAATGATTCTTAATTTTGGCAATGTAATGCCTAATTCACAGGCATGTGCCATTAGCAAGGGAATCTCCTGCCTGCTCTAGAATGCTTCAGAATATGATCATGGGTGCTCAGAGCAGTTACATTGTCTAAATAAATAACATCCCCATATTCAGGATTCCTAGATTTTCTTTTTCAATTAGCTGAAAAAGAATCTTTTCTGTCTGAAGCAAGGGATATGAGTGCCTACAGATGTGGTGAGACCATTAGCACTTCTACTTTTTTAATTTGCATTTAGATTTAGCAAACTAGTACTTGAAATGTAGATTTCTGTTGCTTTATCTGTGATGTGTTTAATATGGAAATGCTGCACCTTGTTGTAACTTCTGTAACCTTTGCTGGGTCAAAGGAAAGGCCTTTTTGTAAATAAACCCTGTTTAAAACTCAATCTAGGAAGCTGTTTCAGGACATCTTCACAACACTTAATGATGGGCTTGGATTCCAGGAGAGAAAGACTTATTGATATAGCCCTTTTCCAAAGTATTAATCATGTATGAATTAAAACATTGCGATCACCACACCCATGTACAACGTTGCCTTACATATTTTTCTCTTGCTTGTTTTTGTGTTGTTTTGGACTGATGACCAAGACAATGGTCATCTTAACTATCATAGTAACTTCAGAGGAAGTGACTGGAAAAATGGGCAAGAGGAGGATAGAAAGTTGGATCTAGTCTGCTTCTATTGTGTGGTTAGGCCCCACTGGATATGTCCTTATGTTTCACATTCTGCTTGTTCAAAGTCTTCCCTCAAACAGATAGGGACATATGAGATGCCAAATAATTTGATGTGTATTACTTGGGGCTAAAATACATCCATTCCCTCTTAGGTTAGCCCAGAGTGCAATAAAACCTAGTCTGGATCTCAGATTCCTGTTTCAGCATGTTCAGTGATTTGCAGATGACAGGACAGTTTGAAGAAGTGATGAAAAAAAACCACCTCAGCTTGACCCATATTGAACTGATGCTTTTAAGTACTTATGAAGATCCTACATCCTTGATATGGATCAAAGAGAAGGAACCAAAGTTAATGGATTGTACCATGTATCAAACTCTCTGTAGTCTCAGTGTTCAATAACACTTCCAAGATTCTTGCATGGCTGTGAACTGAAGGGGAACTCTAAACAGACTGGGGGACACTCACATAGGGTGAAATAGGCAGATACTTTCCTGGGACAACACCTGTGGCAATGGAAAGGTCCAGGGCATGTTTTTGAATGACACATTTAAGATTAAGAGTGTTAAAAACAGGCATCTCCGGCTGTGAGCTGGGAGAAGACCACTTACAACTGGCAGAACCACAGATTTCATCAATTTTGAGAACCTTGGACTGTAGAAATATTTTTTTTCATAGTATATATCGGTATAGCAGATCTGGAATTTGATAGTGACCTTGAAATGAGATAGTTTCTGATGGTAGCCTCCAAAACTTTATTTTCTTATTAGGTTGGTCCAGGCATGAGCTCCAGTGCCAGAAAACTGTGTATACTGAGACAGAGAATAAAGAATTCAGAATTCATTAAGTTATGTAAAATATCACACAAAGTTTTGTGCAAAATGTAGCCACTTTGGCATTCTGACAGCTACCACACAATTTTAATAAAGATAGTCATGATATTATGTTGAAAGTCCTGTGAGCCCCATTGAATTCAGTTACCATTTTTGCATCATGTTAACATGAGGAATTTAAGTCAGAGAAGAGAAGTAGTTATTTTTAGAGCTTATGAGCTAGCTCTACTTGGATAAGTTTTCCTTGAGTAAATACCTTGACTAAATTTCAAAGTCTAGTTTCAAACTGAGGTATATTAGAGTTTAAAAATATACCTCATATGTTAGAACTGTTAACATGCATAAGATATTGCCTACTTCTCTATAATAATAGAACTAAAACATTGAATAATTATTGAATAACTTAGATATTGTCAAGGAAATCATATTTCATGAAGGGTAGCTCTTATACCATGTATCAATTTACTGAATGAAAGACAAAACCAGGGAATAGTCATTGTTAAAAGTGGGCCATCTTACAAAGAGAATGGGAAGAAAGAGTGGTGCTCTTTCCAAGAGAAATGAAGATGAAATTTAATCATTTTCTCAGGAAAATATTAGTAAAATAAAAACACGATAATGAAAATAAAATTAAAAATAGAGTTTTTCATTGGCTAAATATTCTAAATTGTCAATGTCTATGAGGAATTCTGTAGCATAAAATTACAAGTACAAAAATGTGTTGTTCAAATGACATGTTGGGAAGATTTCACACCACCAAATCAGACTGAAAAAAGATGGGAGAATGATTAAAGTAATCCAGATTTAAAAATATAAAGTCAGTATGTCTATTAACTAAATGTTCTGCTAGCATACAAAAATTCAGATATAAAACATGAAGACAGAACTTCCATATTATAAACAGATTTGATTTTGAGTTTGGACATGTGAAGAGAAAAAGGAAAATATGACAAACTGAGTGTTTGCTATAATATAATCAGCATGTATAATTTTGTTCAGAATGTAAGTATCAGGAAACTGGAGCAAAGGCAATAATGTGGGAAAGACTTGTACAAAGTTTGGAATTGTCTGGCAACAGCTTGTGAAGGTCAAAACATTTTTAAAAATAAGTGTGGGCTCATGCCTCCTCCTTATGTGAAGTCCTAACCACTTCTATGAGACATGAGATCTGCTTGTTTTTCAAATAGAAATGGAAATTTTACTGAAAAACCTTCATGAACTTGTAGTTCATGTAGTTCACAAGTAGTTCTGTAAGGTCTCTTGAACAGGTCTATATTGAACTGGCATGTGTAATTGCTCAAGCCATCAAATCACTTGACTTGTATCATGGCCCTGTGGAGCCACAGACTAAAACACCTGAGAATTATCTAAAGGGGAACTTGATCTGCAAAAGAGTTGGAGCAAAACAATTGTATGGATCCAGATCAAAATTTGTTGCAATCCAGCTATGATGATTCAGGCTAATGGAAGATTTATCTGTCATTATGGTTATGTGGCCATACTCAGGATTAAACCCTAGGAGCTGGAAAGATTGATAGTGGAGCTATAAAATGGACACCAAACACAGACTATTTCTATGGAAGAGCAGTACTGAAAAAATTCAGGAGTCTTCATAAGATACAATTTATCTCAATCTATCTATCTATCTATCTATCTGTCTATCTTATCTACCTATCTTCCTATGTATACTATGTATCTTTGTATTGATCCAAGGTTGGACTAGATGACCCTTTAAGTTGCCTTCCAACCCAAACTATTCTATGATTCTACGACTTTATGATATCTGGCCATTTGATGGTTAACTCTGTGTATTGAAAGAAAATATATCTTCAAGGAGGGCACTCAATGAAGTAGGTTAAAGAGAAGATTTAAAAAAGAAACAGCAATTCTCTAATAAACACTGGTGACACAGATCAGTATTGAAATGATCTGGACAGTGAGGTCAAATGGTATTTGGGAGAGAAGAAAGTTTTAGACCTTGTTTAAAGTCCTTGAGGATCAATTAGTCTTCAGATTTACTATGTGGTCATGTAGTCACACAAAGTGTAATTTACTCCTGCTACAATGAGTATTACATTTTGCTGAGAAAAAACACAGTCAGTAAAAAGACAGTGATACCAAGTTCACAGTACTTTTTTTCAGAAAATATGCAAATATATGTGTATATTTTTATATATAAAACTATCTGTCAATTTAATGTATCTAAGGAATACTGGAGTTTATGACTTGAATTCATTTAAAGTTGTATTTTGGTTTTGACTAAGAAGATGTACAAAAAAAAGGCCTGGTAAGTACTAGAAAATTTGGCTGAACTTAGACAATGGAAGCAATTCAAAGATTATTGGTGAAGATAAAACACTGCAACGTTTTCTTCATAGTATTGGGAAAAAAAGAAGCTACTCTTGTGAGAATTTTTTTTTTTATTGTCACCATCACAACCATGAAGAAGATAATGACAGGGAACATGTAGTCTAAGAATTTTTCTCATCCTGTGCTAGACTGTACATTGTGGCTGTTCCTCCTAGGATGGCTCTGTAGTCAGCGGAGAGAAATAGAAATTTTAGGGGGTAATTTGTCTCACATAATTTATAAATTGCTATAGGGATGAAATGATAACAACCTGAAAGCGTGTATCTCCACTTATGGAAAAACCAGATATAGATGACTCTATTCGTCTTCAGTCTCTTATAGCTATACCATAATCGTGGCTTCAGCTCCTGAATGTTTAATGGTATTTCTGCAGTATAACTATGCACCCTGGGAAGGCACAATCAGGTGCTTTCTGATAAGGGTGAGATTTTTCTTCTAATTTTGGCTCATAAATTCTCTAGTAATTTTCTAGTAGAAGTATCTAGTTTTAGATACAGAACAATTTGAACACTCTTCTTTGAAGCCAAGAATGGAAATTAGTGTAGTAGTATGTTTAGTGTACTCACACTCATATAGAAGCTGTCTGGAAATGCTGAAGGGCCTTGGTTCTAAATACAAAACTGAAGTGATGAATTCACCAACAATAAAAAAAGAAAAAAGAAAATGCTTATAGTAAGTTTCAGCTTTCTTGTGTTAAGAAGTCTTTATAGATTCAGTGAAACTTCATAAACTTTGAAACAGAGGCTATAAGCAGTATCAGTTTTGGATGGTCTTGAGCAGAAGTAATTAATATAAATCAAGAATATACATATGTGTGTGGAAAGATAGAAATTCAGGAGATGCAGAAGACTGAAACAAGTCTGGTAAAGAAATAAAATATTTTGTTTATTTAAATAAATCAAACCAGCTGTACCTGGGGGAAGGATGTGAGAGTGATAGTAGAAGAACACAATCAAGTTGAATATAGACTTATTGAGATATCCCAAGCAAAACCCTGACTTTTGATTTACTGTAAGTATAAAACTTGAATTGGATCTTGGAACAATGGTATTGGGGCTTAGTATGAATATTGACAAACAGCATGAGATATATCAGAAGCAAGAGAAAAGGAATTTAAACTCTACCTAAAAAAGTACCATGTACTGCAGGATGAAGAGATATTTGAGGGCAGGCAGTGGGGGGTGTTTTCCTACGCATAGGCACTCTCTTGAATATATTGCAAGATATAACATTGAAAATACAAATAAAAATTATCTAAGCTTTAAGTTCTTTGGGACAATGGTTGGTTCTTCTTATTTGTTTGTACTGTGCCTTTACTACTAGATGTTTATTTTTGTACATAAATAATAGCAGAATTTCCTTACAGAGTTATACACATAAGCATATATATATAAGTATATAGGCATATATATAAGTGAAAAAAAAAAAAGGAAAAAAAGACAAGAAGTCTGACTTATAAACAGGACAATTCAGATAAAATTCCAGGCTTTACTACTTCCTAACTTATAGTTCCTGAAGGATATAGCATACTCCCTTATTTCACTCCCCAGTTTCTGCACAATTCAAGAAGGCATTTGTGATGAGATACGTATCTCAAAGGTTTGGAGTTTGGAAATAGATTCAAACTATTCAGATTGTGTTGGTCTGTAAAATTGGTTAGAAATCTCATGTGAGAACATTTTTCTCATGAGATTTCTGGTATTGTCTTCTGTGAATCAGATCATAAATACTGCAAGAATTTTTTTTTTTCAGATGTATTTCTGCAGTTCGTTTCTCAGAAGATAATTGGAAATATGGAACTGAATATAAATTAATAATAATGAAAATAAAAAGTCAACAAAATATTTGAGAAAGTTTTTAGAAATCAGCTCTAAATTTTGGTAAAGACTCAAAGACTTTCTGTTTCTTTCCACTGCTTCTTTCCCATTGAAAGCAGTTCACCCTCATTTTTATTCACACTTCACATGTGTTGCAGTACATCACTAATACTCCATCTATATGTATATGCTATCAGTTTATTAAGGTTTTAATTATATAACTTTTCATGTTGGTCTTATGATCCTCTCTTTGTGTTTTTCAGAACAGTTCTATTCAGCAGCTTTTGATCTGCTAGGAGCTTAAGGACTGAGTTGCCACTGATGCTGTTTGCCAGCAGCAAAGGGAACTTGGATATAGCCTGACCATGGAGACTGACAGGCCATAAGATATTAAGCTCCCGCCAATTTCTATTTTCTCTTTCAAAGATTGCTAACCTCATCTCCCCAGGGACTGCAACTGCTGCCAGCCTTTAAACCAGCAGGAGTAATATCTGTCTCTAATTCGTAATTACCACGTCTCTGTCACAATAAGCATTGTTGGTGCTTGCGTTTATTTAATTAGTGAGTATGTGCATTTGTACTGGTGAGAAGTGCAAATGGGTGAGAACATAGCCTCACTGCTTTAAAGTTGTTTTTCTATTTCTCTTTTTCCTGCATCTTCCTGTTGTTATATCCATAATATACAGCAGATCATTATCAGTAGCATTAATAATATTCAATGCTGTGCATATTTTTCAACAAAATTTGTATTGCAAAAGAAACAAGGATAGTACCTTGTAGAATTGAAACAGACAGTCTGCCCCTGAATTTTTACCTCTTCCCTGTGCCTAGTCCCTATTATTAATGTATATTATTACTTCAAGTATGTCAGAAAAAGAGACAAACAGTCAGAGGCAGAAATTTCTCCCTAATTCACTCTGCCTAGCCAGCAAAATGTAACACAAAATTATTCAGGGGAAAAATACAATTTTCTGTCATCTCTGCCATACACTGATAACAAAGCTACAGGCTAATATGTTTTGATATTTTTGTCACTCGTTTATCATGTGACCTTTCATGCTATCATTAATACAGCTGAGGGACAGAGCAGATACACTGAAATAAGGGTGTGGAGAAGTCAGATTGCTTCTCTAACAACTAACGGTCAGTCACAGCAATTTATGTTTTTCTTCAGTATAGCACTGACTGAAGAAGAGAAATTGTTATTAAAATTTGATATTACTGTCTAGGCTCTGCCATATAGAATTTGCAACTTTTAGCTATGATGGGAATACTGGGAGGGGGGAGGCTTAATAAATTTCCTTTTGAATTATGATATTAATACAATACAACATGCTTGCTCAGATATTCAAAGGATATACATGGGGAAAAATCATGTTCAGGACACTCCAACACTGTGTATTTGTCATAGTCCAGAACTGTTATATCTGAGAAAAATATTTTAATAACATGGGTGCAAATACCTTGAATTGGCTCAATTAAAACTGTTGCATTTTTTCATTTCTGTTTGTTTGTTTGTTTTCAAAATTGCAGTTACTAGTAGTGTTGCATAGTATTCAGCAATATTTTCAGGACATTCAAGAAAGTGCAATGTGTCTTTTTTTATGTCTGTATGTCTTTTATGATAAATGATACCTGTGTTAAATTTGCATTCGGCTTTACACCATTTCTGACAATAGTCTAGCTTTTTATGTTGCCTGTGGAGTCTGGTTTGTTAAAATTCCAATATAAAACTAATTTATATTTGACATTAATGAGTTAAGAAATGTTTTATACAGTACATCAGAGCTGAGAGAGAACTTTACAGCATTCTAGTAAAGCAAATTACTTCTGAGTAGAACCATTACGTAAAAAACGAAAAATCTTTCAGTAATCTAAGGCACTTGTCCTTTCAAAATCCTGTGATTTTAATGTTTATATTAAGAAAGAACTGAAAATTTAACAGACTTTTTTTTTTCTCTTTTACATTCTATAGGGGGATTGTAATTTGACTAGTTGGAAGAGATTTTTTCATCAGTGTGCATGTCTGTGCCAGGTCAGAGTAAATCTTTTTATTCATTGATAAAGCAATATTAAAATACTTCAGCTATTTAAAATATTAAATGATGTTTTTCTTGAGAATGACTTCTTTGAGTAATATTTTTAAGTGCACTAGAAATTGACTTTTACATGTGAAAAGAAATAAGTAAGGATGAGTTTTAAATAGAGGATTTTAAATAGGTCCCAGAGAGAGTCCTGTAGACTTGAAATGAATCTTTTTGCTTTAGATCTGATTACAGATTGAAAGTTTAAATTTGTTATTACAAATGTAAGGACCTGATTTCCAGAAAATATATGCAAATTAATAATTCAGTTTGCCAAAATATCAGTTGACTTAAATTTGACTACTTCTCTCAGCAAATTTGCACGTTTGCAGAAATGAATCCTAAATATATTCATAAAAACAGAGGATGCATTAGCACTACTTAGAAATATGATTTGATTATTTCATTACTTAGTATTTTGTAAACAAGCCCATAACATGTATTTTTAAACATTTAGTCCATTTATAGCCAAATGGACTGCATACTCTATGCATGTAAATGTTTATATATATTTATGCATGCATATATGTATATAAAGTGAATTAGATATATAATTTCTTAGTGTCTGATTCATGTGTATGGGTAGTAGTGTCAGATAAATGAAAAGCCTATTAAAGTCCTGCAAACTTTAGAACATTCTACAGAATATTTTTATAGCAGGTAAAGGATTTTTACGTTTGGTGTCCCTGTAACAATGTTCTTAAGAGCATTCTCGTTGTATTAATATTGCTTCCAATTTTTGGTAATTCATACTAGTGCTTTCTGAAACAATTAATGAGAAATAATGGATGCAGGAATAATAGTGGTAATACAAAGATTTTAAAATTATATAAACCCATTATAAAATAATATTAATGTGGTCAAAAGACACCTGTAAATATGCTAGTAAAGTACGGAAAAATGGCTCTAAAATACTTACCCATTAAATTAAAAGCATCTTTCATACTATTCATATAGAAAAGAAGTATTTTTTCTTTTTCTCAAATGATAGCCTTTGAAGAGGAATTTCATGAAGTGCATTCTTTCGTTAGTGCACACTTTATTACAGTCTAAGCAAGACATTGGCTAAGTGGACTTCCCTTTTACCTCCCTGTCACTAACAACAGTCCTGACCTGGAGATGCAGCCTCTTTCAGGATAAGAAGAAAATGTGTCCATGCATGCTTAGTCTATACCACCCTTGAACAGATTATATATCAAGCTGAATTGTACTGAGTCCTTTTTCTTCTTTTTCTTCCTTTTTTTTTTTTTTTTTTTTTTTTTTTTTTTTTTTTTTTTTTTTTTTTTGATAGGAGAAAGTAGCTGTAGTGGAGCTGTTTGGGGAGGTGTGTTTGTGACTGCTATCAACAAAGGATTCAGCTGGACTGAGAACCTCCAACCTGTTTAATGTGATGCTGAAGGGAAAATTTGGAACCTTAATCATGGAATGAGGCAGTCTCCACACTTATGTATTTTATAATTTACATTTTTCTCAGTCTACTCCTTAATATCAAAATAATAAAGGAAAGAAAAATATAGAAAACAAAGAAAATGCTGTTTTATGAATAGCTTCTTATTGAAGTGCATTTAAAAAAATGGATTTTCTTCTGCTGCAAACTGGAATCAATTATGAAACATTATTGTTTGCTGAAGCACATCTTAATAGCGCAAATGGCAAAATTTTGTTCATCTTTCCAACTTTGTTCAAAGTGTATGTGTATGTTTTAAAGTGGAATCACTTACTGTTTTAATATTTGTAGTAAATTGATTGCAAAACTATGAAATAAGAGACTTTTATTCCCTGCTTTCCTGATCCATAAGGTTCAACAAAAACATACAAATGAACAAAAAAGGAAGGAGGAATTTAAGGCTGATATTCGTGTTTGCATGTAAATAAAGCACAAGCTACAAACAAAGCCAGCAATCTCACATACTTGCCTTCAGTGGTAAAGGATGGAAAGGCTGCCTGCTACCAATCAGCAAGTGGTTGCTATGGTTACAAGGTCAGGAAATATGCCTTTTCCCCAGTTGTCCAAGGCTTGCACATGTCACTTCTGAAACTATGAATTTTATATACAGGTCAGGAGATGCATACCAAAGAAATAAACAGTGAACTGGACCATAATGACAGCTAACGTTCAAACGTCCTTGAATTTTTTAAATTTCTATCCAAACACATTTTGTCATTTTGAATGGGTTGGGGTTTTTTTTGTATAAAATTGGAGCAATTCTTTCCTGTAATGAAATTTTGCAAAGTGGGTACAAACTATGCCTCATTATTATAAGCTGCATCAATAACTTTCCTCAGAAAGATACTTATGTTCTTTCCCTTTATTTTTTTAAACTCTTTAAATTACAGCTTTGGAATATTATAAGAATATAATTTGATGCAACTTAAGAACTCAGAATAATAACTACTTTCTGAAAAACAGATTTAATAATGCTGTATTTATCTGTAGACAAGATGGTGGTTAAGCTGTTAATGAAATGCAGATGGTCCTGTTTTAAAGTACAAATGCTTCTTTACTCAATATGTTAAGCTTTAGGGGAGTTTTAATATAATCTCTAAAGGTTGAGAATGATATAGTATTTGTAAAATGAGTGAATTGTGAAAGAAACCTTGATTGTTTATGTGTCGTTGAAGAATTTACTAGGAAAATTAGTCAAAGGCCTCTCGGGGGACTTAGCATTTTGCTACAGATAAGGTAGGTCAAGTAAATTTAGTGATGGTTATTAAAGGGTCTGTATTATTTTTGCTTTGTATTCTGTAGTGGTACATAGTAATCCTTTCTGTGTTTCAAACCTTTTTAAAATCTAGTTTTTATTGTATTAATATTTAAGAACTGTGATAATTGCTTCTGAACTTTCAACTAGGAACTGCTTAATGGACTTAACAAAAAGTGAGCAACAAATTTGAAGTGTTATTTATGCAACTGCGGTTCGAATATTAAGTTATGTTGCTTCTCTCCAAATGTGTGTTATATAAATGTTGTAGCCATGTAATTACAGCTTGCTTTGTATATAGTTGTTTCTTTTCTAACTGGGGAATGTACAGTAGAAGTAGTGTGCAGCATTTTAATAACACAGTATGTAGCACACAGAGTTCAGAGCACTTTTTCTGCCTCTTTTTTTTTCTCTACATGCTGTATGCAAAGGACAGTAAAAGTTGAATTAATTGTTCTTTTTCCTAAATATTCCCTTCCCACTTTATTTTTCAAAAAGTTGTTATAATACAGTGTGTCTGTTATTTTTATCATGCTGCTTGCTGTGGATCTCAAATTTCATTCATTGATGTGGAGAGACTAAAATAGACCAAAATAGACAAGCAACACAAAGAGAATATGATGCTTCCCTTTCCTTTTGGATTATACTTTTTGTTAAACTGAATATTTTTATTCTTTTTATTTTGCTTGTGGGTGGGTTGGGGATTTTATTTTGTTTTTTGTTGGTTTTTTTTTTTTTTGTTTCTTATGGATTTTTTGGTTTTGTTTTTGGTTAGGAAAGCTTATTCTTTATCTTGATAGCAATCCTTCCCTTTTCATTCTTTTTTTACCCCTATTTTTTCCTCTTTCTCTTTTTTAGCAGAAAGCAGCATTCAAATGAGTAACTAAGTACATTTCTTTTCAACAGGCAATTTACCCCATGATGAGATATGCTTTCACTTATTTTTCTTTGACATTCTAGCATCTAGCAGCACAGCAGGTATCCAAAGGTTAGGTTTCAAATAAAGGATAACTACATTCTTACATTAATAGATGCCATTGTATGAATGTGTCATATTATGCCAGCATTTAGTGCCTCTAATTGTTTTTCTAAAATTATACATGATAACAAGGATATAGTAAGAAAGATTTAAAAATATGTTCCTTTACCATTATTGTTCAGGTTAGCTTTTTTTTTACAGCATTAATTTTTTTATACATGTGATACCATTTGAAATTAGGAAATTATTTGAGAAATTCTGGTAACATTTACAGAATCTGCAAGAAGCATATTTTAATTATGGGCTTGCTACTTGAACTGAAAATAATATATTCTGATGTTCTACCTGTAAGATTGAAAACTATTCTAGGCAGCCTGCAATATAATACTGTCCTGGGGAAACTGTAAATATAGGTTTTATAGATGTGACTGAGGAATACAAATCTGCATTACTAAGAACAGACTGTAGTTAATGCACATTTAAAGTGTAAGATTAACAGCGTTTTTCCATTCTTACATAGTTTTACCATGAGACCATATTGCAGTGTCTTACATGCTTTTTTCCCCTCCTGTGACCTTTTTGTATGGCCAAATGAGTCTAGGTTATGTGTCTTGTGGCCTGTGAGCAACCTTGCCCATTAGCCAGTCCCCAAACCTTTGATGTGAACCATCAGCCCTACGATTTCTGTGGTTCATTCATTTTTGTGGTTCTCTAACGATCTCTGCCCTAGCTCTGAATCCTGCCTTTATTGTAGACAGAGCTGACAACAGGCAGCCTTGTCTTTCATTTCCTTGATGTACTTTGTACTGCAGTATGGCTTTTGTTAGTATTGATGCAAACATTACCATAAACCACCACCTAGGGACTAGAAACAATTGACTAACTGTTTTCAAATCCAATACACTTAAGTTGATCAGACACAAAGTTTAAGTACAGTTAGCTATAACAGCACCAAAGCTGTGTGGTCTCAGCCTCTATAGACTGAAAATAAAGGTCAGTGGAATGAGGATGCTTGTGTCAAGACAAACTGCAATGAAATTTATTCAGGAGGTGAATATTGGACCAAGAATTCATTCCTTCACTTGTTTAACAGGAAAAATGTCAGTTTTGCTATCAGAACTATTTGAAATTATTTCCCTTTTATCTCATTTAAAAGATCATTCATAGAAAGAAAAAAAAAATGAGATTATCTGCAGAGAGCAACCATTTTAGGAGAAAGTTCAGACTGTGATGAGATGCACATTTCAAATTGGCTAATGTTAAAATTTTTCACTTACATTCTAAACAGCAGGCTAACAATCTCTGAACTCATTATAACTGAGTATTTCTCATATGGAGAAATTTCAAAGTTAGCAATACTGTAGATGCAAAACTGTGCCTGACCCTTTTGTATAAGGAGCAGTGGCAGGGTCATTTGCTTTTTGAGCTTCGTTAGATCCTGAATTCAAGCCTTTGTAAAAAGGGCTATTCAGATTCAGTTTCCGTATGATTCTTCAAAGATGTCAGTTGCTCTTTGAAGTTTCTTCCTAAATTAAGCAGTTGAGAACTTAAGAAAGTGAAACAAAAAGACTGAGAAAATGAAGTGGATTCAAGGATCCATGAATATTTCAACTGTCATAAAAAGCTTCATATTGAGCATACAGTAATATGATTATTAACCTTGTGGTTTATTTAAAATATGAATATGTTAAGCTACAGTATTTAAACAGTGAATGCAAACACACCAAGCAAGAGCTGAGAGAATTTGGGCTTTTAGGGAAAAGAAGGGAACAGGAAAATAAGAAAACAAATATTGATGCCCTGTTTTTTTCCCAAAGTTTTGATGCAGTCATTATTTGGTACTGATTAATTAGTAGCTATTCTAAATTAGAATTCATTACCCCAAAAAAAAGTTTTGTGTTACATTTATGAAAATCTGACTTCAGTATTAATGTGATCATGACTGAGAGCCTCTTTTAATATTAAAATTTGTAAGTTCAATTTCTCTATAATTGTTATTTTTATAAAAATGTCATTAAAGCTTTTTGCAATGTTAATCTAGAAATGAACTTTTGTCATTGACTCAAAATTGCTGATATTTATATGCTTAGATTATGCTTTTAATTGTCCTGTTTCTTTTACTATGAGTAAGTTCTCTGGGGCATAGACTATTTATCTTCTGTCCTTCTATAAAACCCCTAAACCACCTTGGATAACCTTATTAGCAATAATAAAACTTTTTGTTGGTTTCCTTTTTTTTAATTTTTAAAACACTTTTGGCAATAATAGTTATGTTAAATAAGGTACATTTTTTTTTT
>VXAC01008201.1:625284-823472 GCA_013399225.1 Rhipidura dahli | reverse complement strand
TCTGGACAGTAAGGTGGGAGACTACTTACCCCTGAGTCTCCAAGGAGGAAGAGAACTGCTTTCTTTTCCAAGTCCTTCAGAATTTTTTTGCTTCTCAGAACAACATAATTTTGAGTGAGAGTAGGCATCACTCTACCTCATTTTGCTTCCTATTGAATGTCAAAGAAGATTTGAATGGACTGCCTGGGTATATTTCTGCTTCCCTTTCACTATTAAAGTCTTCTTCAGTATCTCACAACCATGTTGTCACTATGTACACTGAATCCTGTTTCTTCCACTTGTGAATCTGACGTATAGTCAAGTCTTGTTTTCTAGATTTGGTGGTCTGGCCACCACACCCATCTGAAGCCAGAGAAATAATTTTGGGGTTGGTGTATCTTGGGATTTTTTCCCCTTCCCTAGAGGACGCTGTTTTTAAAGTAGAAAGAAATTAGATGTTTGAAAAAAAAGAAATATTCATTTCTGTTGTGACTTATTACCAGTGTCAAGAACTGACTAAATCGGAAAGGGTCAGCTTTTAGAGGAATACATGATTAATAATCTCAACATTTCGATAGCAGAATTTTCAGCACATAAAGAGAAAGAAGGACAGTAAGTCTTTGCAGACTAAGAAACATCTCATCTCTGCTTACAGAAAAAAAACCCCAAGATGATTCAGAGGTGGGCTGAGACCTGAATATTACATTGAATAGAGCCAGCTCTGATTTATTGTTTATATCAGATGATGCCATTTAACCCCGTGCTGGACGCAATACAGAGCTTGATATTTTGGGTTGAGAGGGGAAAAGAAGGTTGTACTGCCCAGCCTTTCACTGTCTAGTGCCTCCATGTTTAATAAATTTATATCTTTAAATCTATCATCTATCTGTATTTATTGTGCCTTGTGCATTTTGTACAAAAGTCTCTATTTCCCAATTACTGTTACATATTGTAACCAATGATGTGGAAATAGGACAACATGAACACATGCACTGACAAATTTCATAACTTTGGCTCTTAAATAAGGTCATTTCTAAGGAAAATATTCTTATTTTTCATCTGTGCACGTTGTTTTGATATTTAATATGCTGGAACTTAATTCAGAAGATATAATATGACAACACATTTTTCAAACAGGTCTCTACCAAGGCAAAATGATTATTGATGCCAATTACAGCACTGACTCAGTGTTTCAATAGCTGGAATATGAGCTACAGTCATTTTAAAGCTGAAAAAATTATCAGTGATAATTGACTGTGAGTCCTGAACAGGCAGCTTATCCAAGTTCAGCTCAGACAACAAAGGTGCAGAAGAGCCAAAGAGATTTAAGTCCTCAGTTCAATGTGTCATACCCTCCCTGACATCACTTTATTTTTTAACCATCATCCAATGGACCGTATAAGATATATAGGGGTTGATGGCTTTGGCTGCTGAATTTATGAGTAGAATCTCTTGCTGAATTGTCCCATAATTGGGTTCTTAAAATAGATTTTCTAAGGTAAGTGCAGTTGTAGTTGTGTATTGTACCCAAGTTCAGAATTTTTTTCGTAAAAGTGAACCAGACATAGAAATTTACAGTATAATGGCCAGTGATTAATAATGATCACATAGATTAAATGTCATAATTAGACTGGCAAGAAGACTAACAGGCCAAGAAGGAAATAGAATTTGATGAAATTTCATTAATATTAGATTTAAGCCTTGCATTCCAGCATATAAGCTGTTTATATTTGGAAATATTTCAGGATTAATTAATATATTTCAATATTTTTGCAAAGATATTAAACACTCTATAATACTACAGCTGATATTTTTGTTTAATATATGAATAATAACTAATTTTCTTTTTAAAATAACTCAGTTCTAATTAAAACTTTTGCCTAATTCATGCCTGCATTTTTTGTAATTGCCTAGCAATTCTTACTTAGAGTTTAGACCTTATTTTCCTACTTATATATCGGAAGCAAAGTGGGTGAGGAAGTTATTTTTAGGAAAAATAAATATCTTGAAATATTTTACTAATTTTCATTTAAGTAAAGATATTTCTGAAAGCAATTCAAGTAAAATATAGAAATTATATTCAAACATCTAAACCCAAAGAATGGAAATGTTGGACATTTTGTCACAGATTTACAAATAAAACAGGACATAATTATCTACTCTGGTCATGGCAGTTACCATAGCCCTTGAAGTACAAACCTGATATACCAGAAGTCATGCTGAAAGGAATTACCAAGGTATTTGGTATCACTTAAAATTATCTAGTAGTGATAATTTCTTTCAATGAGTTTTTAACTGTTCATCTGCATTCAGTGTCATTTCTGCAAGATGGAATAGGAAAACATACACTGAAATATAACAAAGGAGGAGCTAAGAGAACAGAGCTAGGGGAAAAAAAGGCTTTCTGAGTGTGAAGTGGACTTGATCTCTCTCAGGGACACTCCTCTCAACCCACTTTGTGTCAAGCAACTAGCATGGGTGAAGTTCTCAAGTTCTGCAGACAAATGCATCACACTCACATCCAAAGCCCTACAGTGGCATTCAATTGGTGCACCTGTATTTGAATTTTTCCCCTCAAAGTACCTGAAATAGACTAAGAGAAGGGTTTTCTTTTTCTTTTCCCTTCCCCCTTCTCATTTATCTTTTCATGGCAGTACAGAGAGGGAAGAGAAGGGAGGAAAGGAGGTGACAACAGTAGGAGGGGGTAGCAGGCTCTGTAGGATTGCAAGCAAAGGTTCATTCATATACGTTTATTCCACACGAAAAAAAAGAGACTATTCAACCACTTTGAATAGATCATCATAACTGCTTGTCTGGTCAGCTTTCTCCTTAGAGTTTCAAGTTATAGGGGTCGATGTGTAATCTAGGGGTCTTGTCTAGCTGCCTCTATTAAAAAGTGCAGCACTCAATGCCAGCTGCACTAAGCGGGGTGCCTCTATCTGTAATAGTGCCATCAACAATTCTGAAGATGTACTTTGAGTGCACATGGGATAGACAGACAGTCTGTTACAGCACTGACATTTCCAGAGCTGGCCACAGCTGATTTTATGCTAAATACACTAATCTTTTACATCAGTCCTTTAATCAGGAAGATATTCACTCATTGATATGCTCCTAGTTGAGGCAAATTAAGTTGGCTTTGATAGTCCTTTTTTCCCCTTTCTGAAATAATTAAGAAACAATCCAGAGTTTAACTCACACAGCATTAGAAAAGAGTATTTTGAGGTAGGGTGTGTTCTGTCATTAGTTTGTTAGATTTTTTTTTTTTGCTTCTCTTTTCCTCTATATTTTTTTTTTTTTTTTTTAGGAAAAAGCTTTTTTTGTATTTTTTTNCTTTTTTTTTTTTTTTTTTTTTTCCTCAGTGGGATGTGCAGGAAAGGAAGGCTGGTGCAAGAAAGTCCCCTGTCTTGAAAGAGGGGAATTCTCTCTCTGTTTTGAAACAGGGAGGAACACAGTAAAGTGGGCAGACTCTGAAGCTCTAGGAAGCCTAGTCTAGGTGTCTGAGGATCTGGAGGCATTCCTTTTAAAGCAATGAGTGTTGTTGTCCTTTGTCAGCATGGCTTTCTAGGCACATTTGTTACTGCTGGCCCCAATGCCCTTCTCATCTACTCACCTGAATAAATCTAAAAAGAATGGAGGAAACTAATTGCTGCTTGAATCAAAAAATCTCATGTAAATTTGCTCTTGTGATATATACCACAGATGCAGAATACGGCGTGCCCTTCTCTTTTCACACACCTTGCATCTAGACACAATGTGCATTATTTACTTAATCATCAAGTGAAAAGCTGCCAAGGACAGATGTTAAAAGGGAGAAAGACAATCACAGTTTTTCCTTTCCAGATTCCCCTTTCTGTTTTGCTTTGCTCCTCTCTCTTAAGGCTTAAGACTGTAAACATCAGACCCGTGTTATAAAAGCTCTCAGGCTTGGAGGCTGAGAAGAATGTGGAAACTAATAATGGCATGGCCTTCAGTGCTTTGTTTGCAGTGAACAGAAACAACAAAAGATCCTTCCAATGATCTAAGCCTGCCCGAAAAACAGTGCCATTTCTTCCCTTGAGATGTGAAGCAAGGAGTGTATTGAGAGTATGTTCTTCCTTTTTTAGACTAAGGTGTTTGACGCCTAGGACAATTTTAAAACTTGAGAGGCTACAGCATCTCATCTAGATCCAAATAATTTTGGCTTTTCCCTCTGTCCTCCAACCCGACAAGATAAGAGATAAGAACTCCAGAGATAAGAACTAAGGCAGTGCTACAGCTAATAGCAGCAACCAAATCTACTGACCTTTCCCTTTTTCATGATGATCCACAAGAACTTGGCAAGGCCAGGGTTTGGGTTTTTTTAAGGAACAATATCAGAGTAAAATCATGAAGTTTATTCTTTATAATAAAATACTGAATTTTGAGCTTTAAAGGATCAGGAGTGGGACTCCATAGAATATTTTCTGCAGAGGAAATCTTTACATCTGATTTCAGGATGGCATTTGTCAACAAATTTATCAGATCCACTGGTAATCCCCAGTGTGTTAGAAAGAGAGCCAAGCTTTGGAAACAAAAATCTTGATACGCTCTTAATTTCTGCCAGGGGTCACAGGAACGAGGGAAAGGAAAATAAAGGTTTCAGTAGCTTTGAAAATCGCTCAAATGCTTTCTCAGGCCTGGCTTCTATGTTTTTTCTTTGTTTTGCTTAAATTGTCCTCTCTGTTCTATGCAACTGTGTGCTTTTTGAAGTATAAAGAAGAGAAAACTTCTTGTCCTTGTCACTAAAAACTTGCATAAACCTCTTCCTTCCATCCTAGCCACCTTTCATTTTTACTGGACAGCTCTCTAACACTTTTGCTCTGCTACATTTTAGTGTTTTAATATTCTGCCCTTCTTTGCCTTCCCCAAACTGCTGCTCTCTTTCCTTAATTCATTTTCTTCTATTGTGTTTTGCTGTTTTATTAAATGAGCTCTACCTCTATTGTTCTCCAAATTAACGTCTGAACTAATAAACAAATGTCTGTGCAATGCTTAGTGGTCAAAAAGGCAAATGTGAATATAGATTTAGGCACTACACAGGAGTCCTCCTTAGCCACAAGGCTTATATGGTAGCTACAGCAAAATAAATAAATAAAAATAAATAAAAAGAGAAACAACTTAAAAAGTGGTGTGCCTTATGTACCACTTTGGAAAACTGAAGGAAAATCTCCCTTTTCATGCTTTTATTTTGCAGTGTCGTTGATTATGTGATCTTCCTCTTTGACAAAAGATATCACATAATAAAAAAGATATTTTTAAAGTATTACTGCTCCCCCATTATTACCACAAAAATAACATGGGACTAGATTTACCATTTACATCTTAAATAAATGTATTGTGCAGCTCCTTTCAGATCACCCCCCTGTGAGAGCAGGATCCAACAGCTGACTGGATTAATATTACCCCTCAGGTAGTAAGGGAACTTCAGTGCTGTTCCAGATTTCTTACCCATAATCATAATTTTTCATTGTTAGTTCATTTTAAAAAAAGACAAAAGAAAACTTTGTGAAATAACCATTTAGCCATTTATGTTTTACAGAAAGGAAAATGTTTTGCTAGGAAATCTTTTTTGAAGGTAGTATTGCACTCAAGAGGACATCCCAGACCAAATCATGAATATCAAATTTTAGTCTGACTCTGTGGCCACTTGGAAGTTGACTGCAGGTCTTGCTGAGAAATCTATTCACCACATATATCTAAATTAAGAGATGAAGCAATGCCAGTCTGAGAAATATTAATAATACAAGAATAGTAAAAACTGTGGGGATGTTTTTTCCTCCTTTCCTGCAATCAACGGGGTCATGGTAACAGTATTGGGCTTTTTTGCCTGGAGTAACTTATATCATATATTCTCCTAATGTTTCTTGAAACATAGGATAAAGCAAGCTTCATCTTGTTGCAGGTGAGGATAATGTTTTTGTTAAGCACAGAAATTTGAAAATCTTCATTCTTTCTGCTGGGCCCCTGAGACAAATATTTACTTTATTTTTTTATGTATTCTTCAAGATAAATCAGAGATTCTTCACTGACCATCACTGGACACCAAGACCCTTCGTGCTTTTCCTTCTCCCTGGTGTTAGAATGTATTGTTTTATATTGAAATATTTTATTTCATTTCCAGTTACTCCTGCCCTGAGAAACAGAAAGTTTTTTACAAGGCTCTATATTTTTAAATGTTATTTCACACTATGACATGGGGTTTTTTTTGTTTTTATGGAGTTAGACCAGGAGTTTATCAAGAAGCCTAAGTTAATGAAAAAAGTCCTCTCATTAAGCATTGTGTCGATGGGAGCACATGGCTGCTGTCCTCACCAGGCTACACTGGCTGCCTATTGATTTTTCTTGACAAATTTAAGGTATGTTTTTGACCTATAAAAAACAAAATGGCATGAGACTTTCACAATAGCTGCAGGCATTTGAGGGACTTGAACTGATATCTTGAAAATCTGAGAGGGAAGACTGGCAGTAGAGTTTCCCTGAAGGTGCCTTCATCTGTGAACTTATTAAAAAATAGTCTATCTTTGTAGACCTTCAGGGTGTTCTGCAAGGCATTTCTATTTTCTTCTGCTTTTGGAAGAGAGGGAGGAGCTTGAAAGGCCTCCCACTATTTTAGATAAGCAGTCTTTAATAGAAATTTTGTCCAAACAATTTCAGGCAAGTTCTTTTTTAAATATGTATCATATGCAAAATTAAGTCACCTATAGAGGTACTTGACTACTCAAAAATACATTTTAGGATAACAGTCTGCTCTTTGTCTTTATGGTATGCCACTGTGGGTGGAGGGATGAAAAAAGAGATAAGGAAAATCTTCTCCATTTCCAATGACTGGTAAAACTTAACTGGTTTGAGTTGTAAGAACTTAAAGGGGGCGTGGCAGGCCATGAATTTGCTGACTTCTCTGGAATGCTGTGTATTGACCCATTTAATAGCAAGTATAGGATAGTCTTTCTGAGGATGCCATTCTCTCAAAAGGAGAAGGCAAAGCTTTATGTCTTGACATTGCTACTTTTCTAAGAAATGTTAAGAGATACACTGGGGAGGAAGGAAACAGAAAAAGTAGAAAAACTTCATCTGTTACTATTTTTTCTTTAACAGAAAGGCAAATTTCCAAGCAAGAGTATCATGAAGTCATTGCTCATTTCGNCAGGTGGTTATATTTAGGTAGATGAATAGTAATTTGAACAAATGGGAGAAGCATAGATACCAAATAGAAATTTTGGATATAACACAAGGAAGAAAAGGCAAGAAGAAGAGGAGGGAAAAGAGTAATCAGTTTCTGTGGTAGGAGGGAGATACATACAAGAAGAATGAGAAGCTAAGAAAAAAGTGAGTATAAAATAATTTCTGTTATCTAATGAGATAGATTGTTAATTACTTTAATGTTGTTAGAGAAATACTGCTATTAAATATACTGCACAATAGCAGAGTAGATGGTACGAATTGTTTCTTTCTTGGTTTTGGGAGTATCTCTGAGTCCTTTTAAGTCCAGTGGCAATGGCCGTAGTAGAAAGAAATATGGCAAGATGACTTTTTCACAGAGATTGCCATGGGTTTGCCTGTACTAGCTGGTGTCAGGTAAACCAAATCAATAACTATCAGTCATTTTACAAAGGCCAAGACCTTCCTTGGGGACATGCAAATTATTAGGAATTATTTGACCTTCTCTATTTTCACCAATAGGTGGCAATATTATTTTTTTCATTGACCTCCATAATGATCTGTTATCCTAAATTTTGAATAATCATCTCCAAGTTAATTACAACATTTTTTTCATTTGTCCTACTGCAAGTGTATTAAATGGTAGGAAGTGAAAATATATTCATAGGTTTCCAGATCATTTAATCTTGTTTTAAAGAAGTTAAAAGGGCAAGGGATGTGAGTACTTCTACCAGGTCACCAGAAGTCTAGCCATAATGCTTTGATAGTCTAGAAACTCCTTTCTGATTTCCAGTCCAACTCTTATTTCCTTTCGTTAATGTAGTGTTTGCTTTAATATTTTATGGTTTTCCATTTTATGTTTTCCAATTAATATTCCTTTTCAGATGTGTACCTGGAAATTGTAGATTGCATGTGTAACATGAAAGATCTAAACTCCTGCTTTATCATTTTTCAATGCTGTTCTTGTTTATATGTGCTCTGTATTCTTAATCATCTTTTTTGTTTTTCAGGATGAATTTTTCTTAGCATGTTACCAACTTAAGGATCAGAGTTTTCCTGAGGCCATTGTCAATACTTGGTAGTGTTTTTCCTTGAGTTTTAGTCAATTGCCAACACTCGACTTTCTAGAGCAATGTTGATATGGATATAAGACATGACAGAGGTACTGTAGGTGCATCTTCATTTTCAAACTGAATTTATTTCTCTCTTATTTCTCCCCACACCCCTTAAATTTATTCCACTCACTCAGAAGTTAAAAATCAATATTTTTACATGAAAAAGGCCAACAATCTTGTCATTCTTTTTACCCAAAACTAACACAGACTTAATTGGAAGTTTTGACTGAGTAAAGACTAAAGAATTCGGCTCACAACAAAGACAGTACATGAAAATGTATTTTCTTTAAAGGAAGAGGACTCCATCTGAAACAATACAATAGCATTTTTCAGTAAAATGAACTACTTGAAAGTGATATATTGTAGTGGTTTTTGTAGCATTGTCTTATCCTTGGACTGATGTATGGTAGCAGTTAAAATGATTGTCAAAACAGGAAATGTACAGAACCAGAAAATATCTAGAAGAATATGAACAGAGTTTTTATGATTACTTGGCTTGGCTTTGTTTACAAGCTCTTATTCATTAAGCAGTTTTCTTTGTGTCTCTTGAAATTCTATACAGCATTTCTCATGGATTTGTAGCAGCTCACATTGAAAGTGTTATGCAAACATCAGTAATTTCAGCACTTTCTTTCACTTCCAGCCTGAAAGCCATGCCAGGTTTATCAAATCTCAGCTTACTTCCAATCATTGGTGAATCTACCATACACAGTAGATGAACCACGGAAAAGTTAGTGAATAGCACCCTACTTAAGCTGAAACTGGTCAAGCATAGAGAACTCGCCCCATTTAAGGGAAAAAAAAAATGAAAAAGAGAGAAAAAAAAATGAAAAGGAAAAAAAAGTACATAAGGACTTCTACCAGTAAAACTGACAGCTTTTATAGGTAGAGATGGCACACAGAGAATCAACTGCTGCTTAGTTCATATACTTCTCTATCTGGGAGATGTTTCTGCTTCTCAGGCTTGCTGGAAGTTTGTAGCTCCTTCTCTCCTGTCTCTAAGAATCAGCCTTGAAACTCATTTTTTTCACTGAATTACTACTTATATCTGGTATAAGCTGAGCTGATGTGAAGCACTCCCAGTACAGTTTCTCTGAGATACAAGGTACCGCTGTGCCTCAACCATGACTGAATAGTAGCTTTTTAATGGCTGCTGGTGCAGCTGAATCAACAAGCAATAAGCTAGCAAAATTAAAGGTATTTAATCTTTGATCTTGAGGGTAGTTTTGGTTTTGCCACCCATGATGATGCCAATAAAAAACAGACACATGTAACTCAATGTCAAAGCCTCTAGCTGTAACTGTTTAATTAGTACTTCAGTTACTGTTTAATTAGCATTTGACCACAATGTATACAGTGTTTCTGATGTTAGCTGAAGGGTTCTCACTAGTCTTTTAACTTCAATTTTAAGCCAGAGTTTCTCTCATAAGGCAGTGGGGTGCCTTAATTTCAAGCTGATGACTTATTGTATGTTATAGCTCTGTCCAAACGAGTACTAAAGACTGGATAGAAGGCGTACTGTAAGGGAACTGACTTGAAGTGAAAAGGGTCTGTACTTCATTTGGGGCAGATTAAAGAGAAAAGTGTTCCAAATCCACCACATCTCTATGTAGTGAAGTCACAAATTAAAACAGGATCAAGAATGACCTATGAAGAACATCTTATGAATTTCCTAAATAATTGAAATATAAAGACGTTCTGGCATCTGAAGAAATATCTGAGCTATTCCTATGTCTCCAACACAGAGGTTTTTAGAAATATGAGGTATAGAGTGTATGTGAAGTCAGCCTTGCCTTGGAAATTCTTCCTAACTAGTACTGCTTTCCTGACCAAAAAAAGCATGCATTAAATGCATCAACCCCAACAGGTCAAAACATTCACAGCTGCATGATTTCCCTATATATATATGTGAATTATTACTTGATGTTCTCAAATTGATTTTTTTTTTTTTTTTTTACTGTCAACAGCTGGATCCTGAGCTGAGGATTTGGTGTTCAAGAATGTATTTGCCTTTTACTTCTTAATATCTGGGCATCAGTATTAACTTCCGAGAATCACAATGAGAATGTGGTGTTCCTGCACTAACACTTTACCAAAACTGAGAGAAGTTGAACTCAGGATTTTCCATAGCCATATCATAGATCTCAGTTTAGAGCTGATTTCCCTCTTCCTAGGGCACTCAGAGGATGGGCTGATACATACATCACATTCCAGGTGTCCCAGTTTAAAAACTTTCTAGGCATCCATGGAAATGATCTAAATGAATCATCTCCTAAATTACAATGTCTATGTTTGACCTCCTGCCA
Source organism: Rhipidura dahli (assembly GCA_013399225.1). Classification (NCBI taxonomy): domain Eukaryota; kingdom Metazoa; phylum Chordata; class Aves; order Passeriformes; family Rhipiduridae; genus Rhipidura; species Rhipidura dahli. Next base: position 812,893 of record VXAC01008201.1, on the reverse strand, counting down.
CCCCCACCAGGCTGGGAGTATTCCAGGACAGCCCAGGGCCAGAACCACCCTCCACCCCATTTAGTTCAGAATTGGGGATGCAGGCCTGCTCCTCTGCTCTAGTTTTACGTGACAAGATGGAATCTCTACAATTCCCCTTGGCGCCATCAAAAAAGGGGCCCAGCTTTGTCTATGCTGAAAGTCATCTCTTCAGCTCCATTAAAAGAAAATTAAATAAAGGAAATAATGACAAACTTTAAAAATAATTTTTAATACCTTAAGCTGTGTGTCAGCTACATTCCTAGACTGTTTTAAAGAAACGTATGTCAGGCTTTTGTGAAATCAGCGGTCTCTGAATTTGGCCGTTAGTGCTTTGTACAATAAACTTTTCCTAAAAATGACGAATCGCTAGCAGATGTTTTCTATTACCATAGTGTAGCTTTGTTATAATTCACTAGAATTGGTTTGATTTTTGCCATTTTCAACAACTTTTTTAGTGTGTTTATAAAGCTAATAAAAATATTTATCGGGGAGAAAACGTTACTATGCCACATCTCCACTGAAAAATTAGTCAGAAGAGTAGGGTACATAGTCTTCTTTAAAAATTATGACAAATATCAGTTTTATATAAATAAAGCAGTTTCAAACCCACAGCTTCTTGAAATAACAACTTCTAGTATAATTAAATGTTAAAACAGAATGGAAATCTGGCATTGAAAGAAAGAGTGTAATGTTTCATTTCCAAAGAATGCTGCTTTGAAAATTTGGATTCAGCTGCACATTTAAGCTTGATACGGTCAAAGAAGTTATAAAAGGTAAAATATAAGAGCTTGGACATTAGGTTAACTCCTCAGCCTCACTAATTTTAAAACTATTCAGCTTCTACATATAGAAATGGTAACACTAAGCCACTTTTTTTTTTTTTTTTTCCCTGATGGAGGACTGGCTGGAAGCTGAAATGATCTGTGCAACTTAGAAAAACCTTAGCAGGAAAGATGAGAGTCTTAAAGTGACCCAGAGGACATGCTCTTTCCAGCTGTACTGAAGGCATTCAATACAATTGTTAGGAAGATTTCTGAATTGCCAATATACATTTTCCAGATCTTATTAGCATCTTATTACTCATATTTAAACTACAGAATCAGTCATTATACTAATGGTACTTTACTTCTTCATCTTTGGTGTTTACTCCTCTCAAATATTTGTAGACTGTTATTTTTCCCTTTCAGTCATCATGACAGCTGGGCAAATACCTCAGAAAATTTTTGCAAATATTTGTGGAGTTCTGAAATGAGGCTTCATATCCTATTTTATTAAGCCATTGTGAACTTATTCTTCATTTAGGAGAAAAGAACAGCTTTTCAATAACACTTTCTTCCATATATGTTAAAGTTAGATGTATTTTCTGCAATCCTGTGTGTCACATTAGCACATTACAGCGCTCGCTTTTTTCCTTAGAGACTTGATTTTGTGAATAATATTTATTTCCTCCCTTTTCCGATTTTTTTTAAACTCAGACTTCTGAGAATTTTGCAATGTATACAAAGCCTCCTTCCCCCCCTCCCCCAACTCCTTGAATCAATTGGCAAGGCTCTTAAGCCCCATTTGGAGGTGTTTTTAGCACTTCAAGTAACTAGTCAGTGCATACCTAAAAGCAATACATGCAGTTGCAGCATTTTTCCTCAGAACTGTGTGTTTCTGTGTGCAGGCAGGACTCATTCCTGTAAAAGCAGTAATGAAGTCACAGCACTGAATGCGATTATCCAAAACCTTCTAAGAAGTTTTTATTTCTGCACCTATCAGTGATATGACCTGATGTGATTAACTTGACTGTAAATTTGTACCTGATTCAGTTCAGAATACAGTTTAGAATGGGAAGCTAAATTATATAAACAGGCTCCAGGGCTTTTTTGTTATTATTTTTTTAATTTTATTTTTTTACTATTTGATTTGCATACCTACACGTGGCGAATACTAAGCCCCAGGTGAGATGACATAATGAAATTCAGAAACTAGTGACAAGGCTCTGCATGCCAAGAAATTCTCTGTATTTTATATTAAGAAAATTAAATAGAGAAAGTGTGTTTCAGTGTGTGTATGTGCGTGTGTACATAAAAGTGGAGGTAGTGCAGCAAGCCTCCAGCTCTATTGTATTATGTTTAGTTTATTTGCTTTGTGAGGACTCAACATCCCCATCATTTTTTGTATTTTCTTGATTCTAGAACACTACCTATTTCCACCCTAAAGCAAAATCTAGCTACAGTCCAATAGTTTCAGCTCTGAAATGTATTGTGTCATGCTCAACAGTGAGGATCACATCAAGTGCCACTCTCCACAGTGAAGAGAGCAGTAAAACACAGAACTCCCGGGGCTTATCTTTTTCTCCAAAAAAATATTGAATTTCTATCTGTGGCCCACAGCCCTCACTTTCAAATCCTACAGATGCCTCTGGCAGGAAGATCTGGTAGCAGGAATGCAGTCTACGCAGAGGCTTAGCACAAAACCTGTTCTTCTTTGGCAGGCCGCCATCTTTTCCAGGGGGTGAGGAGAATTAAAGGTTCCTAAACTGTTCTTCTTACAAGCTGAAGGATTGTCTGGCTCTGTCAAATTCATACCAAAACACTGTGAGATTATTTTTTTCATCATAAGTACGTCAATGTCCTGAAATATTTACAGTCTTTATAATCCTAATGACAGTGTGCTGCTGTTAGGCATTGTCTCAGCATTGTTTTGCCATAAATGATGGAATGATAGTAGAAAGATACAAATTTCTAGTTTTCACAACTTGGTGCTTGATATCATGCTAATTTCTTTAGATGAAGTATTTATGGGTAATATTTAGATTACACCTTTGTAGAATATTTTTGAAAGTAGAATGTTCTTGTAGCTCTAACTGCTTAGACACACACTCTAATTTTACTATTTAAATCCACTTTCTGCTCCCTCAAGAACAATTTCCCACCCAAGCAATCGACGATTTTTACCCAGACACTAGCAGTAACTGTAATGACTTTAGGATACTTGCCCAAGTTTTCTCAGCTTCTGCTGGCAACCAGGGGCAGGAGTGCACATGCTCAGGTGATTTCCAGTAGCTAGAGCAGCAATTTGAACTGCTTCAGCTTTGGTCATTGCTAACAGCAGCTCTGAGCACTCCATATTGGTACAGGAGTGAAACTATCACCAAATCATAGAGCTAAGCTTAGAACAGACCTCATGATGGTTAACTGTTAACCCAGCACCTCTGTGATCACCACTAAACCATATCCCCAGGTTCTTTGTCCACACATTTTTGTAGACTTCCAGGAATGGCGATACCATCATTTCCTTGGATATTTTTTCCCAGTGCCTGACTGCCCTTTTGGTGAAGAAATTTTTCCTGGTATCTCCTCTAAACCTTCCCTCATGCATCTTGTAGCCATTTCCTGTCATCCTGTCCCTTTTTGCTTCAAAGAGACCAACTTCCACCTCACTAAAATCTTCTTTCAGCTATGCCACCGCCCCAGAAATTTAGAAAAACGTATATGCTTATCAGTCTATTTTATTATGTTTTCATTAAGAATGCTGCTGTTGACCAGGAAATCTGTGCCTCTTCACCTCATCTGGTAGAAAAGTCAAACTCCACTCCACTGCACATGGGATCAGTATTTTCAATTCCTTTAAAATAGGGTTTTTTTCTCAGTTTTTATTTATATAGTTATTATTTAAATAAATTGGAAAGGGCATAATAAATTTGTTTTTATTACATGAAGTGAACTTTCCTCTTTAGACAAATAATACCTTTTTAATCTATATTTTGAAATGTTGTGGGCTACCAACTGCTTCAAATTTTTTCATTTGATGTTTCATTTGGTTTTTAATTTTAATAGATTCATAAGACTGGTTTGGTATTACAATACTCACCTCTGGTGAAGCTCTCTGAGCGCAAAAAGTCTAAAGCTGATAATTTCAAGACAAAAGTCTCCCCGTTCCAGAGTCAATCGCAATAAGTGACATCTTCAGAGCAAAGGCACACAGAACAGAAAGTTCCTTTAGAATATGATGCCTACCTGGCTACATCTCATCCAAAAGTTGCCTGCATTAATGTGTCACAAAATAGTGACATGGTTGATAGTAGTGGGTCGTATGAAATTATGATCAATAATTATTTATTGTAAATAAAATAAATATTATTTTCAGTTTGAAAGTCTGCTTCTGTTTTCATGGTCTTTCAGCTTTTCACAACCTGAAACTAGTCCTCTACAAAGCCAAATCCTTTTGATGAAATGGATTAATTAACAAGGATGTCTATCAACCTGGTAATCTCAACAGTCCAAAAATGTTGGCATCTTCTGAGTTTCCCACCATGAGTCTACTAAGCTTTTATCTTTTCTTTCCCTTCAAAATCTCATTTTTACCTTCTCCAGACTGGGTCTATTGGTGTGTAGGTCTGTGTAAAGGGGGGACATGCCAGTCTTCAGCTTAGCCTTTCAGCAGGTGTGCACTGAGCTGCTAACCCTGCCAAATACTTAAGGTAAATAATTTCCCTTTAACTGCTGGTTTAAGGGATGGGTGCTCAAAGTGATTGGACTTTTTGGGACTTCTTGTACATTCTTTACAGTCAGAGGTTGGATTTTTTTTTCAGTAGGAGGAGTATTTGGTGGGGAGAATGTTTCAGTCATGCAGACCATGTGGATTTGAATACTGACATTCAGAATCTGTCAACTTTTTTCATGTTAAGCAATGTCTCACTTTGAAAATAGCCCCCCCTGAAAATATTGTGGAATAAATTTCTAATCAAAGGGAGCAAGATTTCAGAAATAAATTTGGAATGATTAAAAATGAAATAACCTGTTCAAGTTTATGAGTGTATATGGTAAATCTTCTTGCTCCATGTCTGGATTTGAGATCTGATCTGAGCACCATCACTTGTTCTTGTTTTGTTTTATTTTGAACATATTTTATGCAGTCTGTCTTTCATCAATGTGAACTGAATTTTCTCTCTAGCTCTTCTTTCAGTCACATATTTTTACAGGAGAATTTTTTCTCTGCAGTCAGCTGTTACACTATACATTTGTGTAATTTAGGGCTATTTTTATTTGTGTTAATGACCACATTGTTTCAGAGTTTGTAGTTCTGCATTCTTAAGCTTGATGAAGTGGATCTAAAAAGAAATTAAATAATAATAATAAAAAAATCTGTGTAGTATTGATGTTATTTCTGGTTTTGTTTAAAAGTTAACGGGATTTACATGGAAAAGGGAAGGAAGGGTATGTCATAACTTCTGTGCTAAGTAAAAGGTTTTGTTTGTATAAATCACATACTGCATTCATCATGCTCAAGACAAATGATAAACATCACATTTCAGTATTCTCATAAAAATTAGGAATCTGCACCAATAGCACTAAATCTTCAGTGGACTGGTTCCATTTCTTTTGCTGTCCTACGTCCCTAGCTCAGCTATGTAGCAGTACTCATGACATTATTAGTTGCCATTTCTACTTTCCCACCCTAGGATTACTGTCAAACTTGAGCAGCTTGCTCTGTAAATAGCTCGGCCTTCCATTCCTGAGGCCCATTGCTTTTATTCTTTTTCTGCTTTTTCTGTTTTCATTTCCTGATGATGTTGTCATCATCAGTGGAGTTATGATGAAGAAGTTCAGTACTATTTATAGATTCTGGGCTCGTAGCCAGCTATTTTCATGCCTTCAGTGCTATTTAAGTCTATTGTTCATTTTTGATTGCAGTACAGCTCCCTCTCATTTTGCACCTAGAGCTGTGAGTTTTCTGACTCTACCAACAACAAAATGATGGGTTTAGTCTCTATTTTAAAAAGGCATAAAATGGAAAGAGTGGAAGATTTACTTCCTTTGTTTTTGTTGTGTTCTACATGCTATCACTAAATATTAGTTATTAAAGTGGATCTTGTGCTTCCACTGAAGATAGGATATGGCATTTTAAAAGTTCAATTCAAAGGGGGTTCACTTAGAGGATCATTCCTCTTTTATTTGATAAACTGCTATGCACATGTGCAATAACAATATACTGTTTAAAAACCCTTGGCAAATAGGGATGAATATTCAAGCATGCTACATGGACAAGTGCTCCTGAGATTGCTGTATTGTTAGTACAAAGAGATACCTATTTTTTGTGCACTATACTGAAATACATCCCATTAGATTAAGAGTATGGCTCCTGCTCTTGTTCCCAAAGGATCTCAGAGTTCTCCTTTTGTGTCTTCTCACTATTTATCTGATTATGGCTCTCTAAAATAGAGAAAAATAGAACATTTCACAGTATCTTCTCCTTAAATTAAGTCCTTCAGAATACAATGAGGATATCTTGCAAGGCTATTGCTGATATAATAAAGCTGTTTAGTTACCTTGAACTGGTGCACCAACACTCTAAATCTAATAATTCAGAGACAAAAAAAGTTTAGTGTTATGTTTGTGCCTTAAACTGATAATAAAAAAGGAGAATTGCTATTTAGAGTAATGTACTGCCTTTAAATTAGTCTGTTGTGAATGCATGGTATGTTCTGAGGCACAGAAGCATGAGTAAAGACCAAAAATACCATCATATCATATTGGTGGCAAGTTCTCACAGCCTTCTGAAGCTTAACCTTTGTTTATGCAGGTGTAATTTGTGTTTGTTACTTTGCAACTGCATATGAAAAATAATCTCTGCCCTTGCATCACAAACTCCCTGATTTGCAAGTTTGCTTAGGTAGCTGCAGAGGTAAGTACTGTCATGCTTAAGACAAGGTGAAGTTTTGCCAACCTCCAGTGACACTGCCCTTTTTTTACCAGAAAATAGTGAGATTACCTTTTTTAGAATATTCCCTCTATGTCACAGACATATTGCCATTCCAAAGTGCTAGGCAGAATTCCTCATTCCTCTAGGAGAGGATATTTAGTAAATATTATGCAGTTTGTTGATTTTGATAAGTGTTAATATAATAACCTGCATAAACTACTACAGTACATGTCTTTTGATTTACCTTATTTCTAAAGGATGGGCAAAGTTATTCTGATGATTGTAAAAAGATGTCTTTTAATGATGGTTGTTCCTTCATTACATGCAAACTAAAGCACAGAACACACTGTGAATCTGATTCCCTTTCCATTAGAATGTATTTGGAATGAAGGCTACTTCTAGTGTAAGGTCTTTTGAAAGTGAAGAAATAGCATGAAAATGTTGCCTAACTATCTCTGAGGAAGCTGATCTGGAATGGAGAGTAGATATTTGCAATTTATCATATGGAGACCAGAAGCAGAAAAGAAAGTTTTCAAGAGAATTCTCCAGTTCTTGTGTTAGTGGCTGAAGAAGGATTAAGCTCTAGATGTCAAAAAATGTTGAGATTATCTTTAAATGAATTCTAGGTTTTACTCTTCTAGAAATTCATTGTCTAAGAATTTTGAGTACAGGTCTTAGGAACATAGAGTAGTGTTAAACTGAAATATAGGTGGTTATACAATGAAAGCAAGGAAATGTACAGGAGTACATTCAATCAGCAAGGAAATACATCTGAATTTTGTAGAAACTAGGAGGTGTGGTCTCCAGAGAGTCAAGGTATTATTTATGTTTCTGATAAATCCATGGCGATCAGCTTGTACAGGCACTAAAGGTTGTCCCTCACAAGGAAAACCTGATTCCCTGAATGCTATCTTGTTTCTCTGAAAGGCAGCAGGCATATAAGACACAGACATGTGGGAGATAAGTTTCAGAAACTGTCATATACCACATGGATACTTCTTTTTTAGCTAATAAAATTATTCTGGTCATGCAGAAAATGATTATTGCATACCTTTGGAAAAATGCAACCTTCTGAGTGCCTAAGTCGGTTTGGAAATTGTAGACGAAGTGTCTGGGGGACTAAGTCCCCTTATGATTCTGTTTTATTAGGCACAGTCTAATGTTTTACCCAGACTTCCACATGAAACAAAAGAATCACAGCTGTTGTCATTCAAAAGTATTTGATGGAGTGCAAGACTGCACTTAAAGTAACCAATAATCAGGTTTCATTTATGGGAAATGGGTGACAGGTTCTAGGTCCTCTTCAGCTTGAGAAGACATAAAGCATCATTTCTTACCTTCTTAAAGTGACACCATAATAACAAAAAAATCCTTGAATGGAACTGGTTTTCTGTCATTCATTTGGAGAGAAGTCACTTGTGAATAAAAGAAGAAAATGAATGTGGGACTCCTGGGCTCTGGAAGGGCAAGCTCCAGAGGAAGTGCTGTTGCTCCTGTGGCTAATAGGACACTGTTCTTTGGGAGACCTCATACTTCCTATGACTGTTTATGTGTTTTCCATTAAACAGCTGTCAGAAACAATATATTGTTGTCACCTTCACATTTCCCTCCACCTGTGTTTAAAAAGAAAATAGCCAATCATCCATTCCTGAAGGGGAAATGTAGAAGGCTTTGTGTTAGGCATTATTGTGAGTTGACCCTGGCTGGATGCCAGGTGCCCAGAATACCACTGTATCACTCCTGTTCTCAGCTGGACAGGGGAGAGAAAATATAAGGAAAGGCCCATGGGTCAAGACAAGGACAGGAAGAGATCACTCACTGGTTACTGTCATGGGTAAAGCATATCCAATTTGAGGACATTAGTTTAAGCTATTACTAATCAAATCAGAGTAGCGAAATGAGAAATAAAACCAAATCTTATAAACCCCTTCTGGCTACTCCTCCCTTCTTTATGGGCTTAAAATTACTCCTTATTCTGTACCTCTCCCCATAGTGACTCATGGGGATGGTGAAAACTGGTTGTGCTTCATTCATCACATGTTATTTCTGCCTCTCCTTCCTTCTCAAAAGAGGACTTCTCACACTCTTCCCCTGCTCCAGCATGGGTTCCTTTTTTCCGTGGGATACAGTCCTTCAGGAACAGATTCTTCCAGCATGGGTCTCCAATAGGGTCACAGTTCCTGCCAGCAAACCTGGGTCAATATGGGCTCCTCTCTCCATGGGGACAGAGCATGGGCTTCCCACGTGGTCACTGCCTCCTTTGGGCATCCACTCGCTCCACTGTTGGGTCCTTCAGGGCCGAAGATGGATCTCTGCTTCACTGTGGGATCTCCATACGTTGCAAGGGGACACCCTGCCTCTGCTCTGGCACCTGGAGTACCTCCTCCCCCTCCTTCTTCACTGACCCAGGGGTTTGCAGAGATTTTTCTCACAGACTCCTTTCTCCAGCTGCAGTTGCTGTTGCACAAGTTTTTTTCCCTTTCTTGAATATGTTATCCCAGGAGTGCTACCACTGATGCTGATGGGGTCAGTCTTGAGCAGGTCCATCGTGAATATGGCAGGCATCAGGGAAAGCTTCCTTCAGCTTCGCACAGAAGCCACCCCTTCAGCTCCCCTTGCTACTAAAACTTTGCCATGGAAACCCAATTCAGGCATCTAGTCAGAAGGGCTAAAACCATGGGTGAATTGGGGTTTCAGATTCAGCTCTCTCTAATGTTTTCGAATATTTATCATGGGCCTGCTTTGGTTATTTCAAATCCCAGCCTTAATTCACTGCATAATTCTCTCTGGAGGATGTAGAGAGATTTTCAGATGAGTAGAACTGAGGGACCAGATACCTAGAAATTTACACTTTTATAAAGCCAGCAGTATTTACATAGAGGATATCTGCACAAATCAAAGGGTGAAACTGGTATTGTTTCTGTGAGTACACAGCTTATAGCTTAGTGTTTCAGTCAGCCAATATTTGATACAAAATTATTTGAGTTCCATAAAATCAAACCAAAGACAGCTCTGTATTTTAGCTGACAGTCAAATATGGAGAATAACAAGAGGCAGATGTGAAGTCTTGGACTGAACTGACCACTCTGAACTGATAATTGTGTTTACAATGGGAAGGACTACCTTTTAATACTAAGAGTGTGTATTTGAGTAGATTAGTGGATTCTGTTTCAGACTTGACCACAAAATCACTTTGATTCTCCTTAGGTCTCTTTGAGTTTGTATGCTGTAAAAGAAAATCTTAAAAGAGCCCTAGTCCTAAATAAATTTTATACTGAGATCTGCTTTTTTATCCCTTAACTCCTGTGCTTTGGACAAATATGCCTATAAGACTCTGTAACAATTTTATGCTATAGTTAGCTCCCACTGGTTCTAGGAGGAGTTCATCAAAACCAGTGAAATTCTCGGCAAAGGGAGTTTGTTTGAAATTTCCTTAAACAGACTTAGAATTGTCTGACTTTGTCTCTATGTACACAAATATAAAAATAGGTATAAACTGCCTGCCTCATTAGTACAGGGCATCTTTTGAACCATAATTAATTATCTTGGAAAGGATGTTTGTAATGCTCAGATGGAAAGAGAAATGTGTTATTATTATAAATAATTAATTTTCAGTGGTTGTGTGGGATTTCATGACATGAGAGTTTCATTGAGTTTAAAGGAATTCACATGGCCACATCACTGTTGTAAGTCTGCAGTGTTTTGGGATTATAAAAAGAGATCAAAGAATCTTCATGTCTGCTGTAGTAAATTACATGTCCCATTCTGTATAAGTGGGGGCAAAAGTGAAATGCCCATTTCAAACAACCAGGTCATATTTGTCTGACAAGATGTTGATACAATCTGCATTACTTTGGTAAAAAGCTGGCCCAATCAGAGGATTACAATAAAAATTTGATGGAAGGGGCTATTTTAATAGACATACTAACAAAACTATTTTTCATGCAAGTTGTAGTAAAGAAAAACTTGAAATTGGATTGGTTTGTAATGTCAATAGCATATTGAAGTCTGGGCATGGTCTGAAGTACCATGGCCATATATTTTTTAAATGGTGCTTTATTTTAGGAAAGGCTGATAAGGGAGAGATTGTCTCTCATTCAAGAGGGGAGTGGAAAATATGATAAACTCAACCTGCTGCCAAGAAAAGGTGTGTTCTGAATGGGCAGAAGTAGAAAAGGACACAGGACATGCTCCAGTATGAGGTGAGGGCTGGAAAAAGCATTTCAGATGGCCTGTGACCTTCCTTATCCATATCCCAATCACCTATTCTGTGCTTCGTTTCAGCCAGTACCATGCAATACAGCAACAACCCTTTTCTGGCAACCCTAACTTCCTCAGAACTCATCTTACACTAACAATCTAATCCCCAAACCCAGTAATATTGTCATAGCTTTCTCAAGCCTTCATCAATAACTTTATGTATCAGTGATTACTTGTCAACCAGTCCTTCTTCTGTAGCACTCTCTTCATATATGACCCTTAATTTTCCTTTTAGATTAGTATGCCAGTGTTATAAATTTTATGGAAATGGTACAAATAAACCTCTACTACACTAAAAAACTTCCTTTCAAAGAACACATGTTGAACTATAATAGCAACATTGCCTTAACTGTTTCAACTTCATTGGCAACAGGGAGTTCTTTGCACTTTTGTCCTAGGTTCTGAAGTCCCTGCTCCATTTCTGATGTATTGCAGGAAAAAAATATGCTATTAGTCAAGGTGCATCATGTAGAGTGTTGGGGGCAAAAAGTAAAAAAGCATCCATCCTATCCAGCTTCCCTACATCATCAAAATGGAAATAAGCCATTACTTTTGCCCTCACTGTTGTTGTGGGATTTTGTCTTCTCAGATCTGGATGGGGCCAGAATTACAAAGAGGAATATAGAATCACAGATTCATAGATATCCCGGGTGGGAAGGGATCCACAATGATCAGGTCCAACTCCTTGCCCTGTACAGAACAACTGGAAAAAACACACCATGTGTCTGTAAGTGGTATCCATATGCTTCTTGAACACCAACCAAATTGGTGTCTTGAACAGTTCCTTGGGGTTCCTGTTCCAATGCACACACTCTTTGGGTGAAAACCTTTTTCTAATATCCATCCTAAATGTCTCTTAATGCATCTTCAGGCCATTCTCTTAGGTCCTATAACTGGTCACCAGAGAGAAAAGATCTGTGCTTGCCCCTCTGCTTCCTCTCACAAGAAAGCTGTAGACAGATAAGAGATCTCCTCTCCTTGGTCTCCTCTTCTCTAGGCTGAACAGACTGAAAGACATTGGCCTCTCTTGTATGGCTTCCCATCATGGCCCTTCATCATCTTTGTGTCATTCTTTGGGCACTGTTTAATAGCTTGACATCATTATATGGTTGTGTCCAAAACTGCCCCCAGCACTCGAGGTGAGGCTGCTCCAGTGCAGAGCAGAGCAGGACAATCCCCTTCCTTGCCTGGCTGGTGATGCTGTGCCTGATGCACCCCAGGACACGCTTGGCCCTCCTGGCTGCCAAGGGCACTGATGGCTCATGGCTTACTTGCCATCGACCAGGACCAGGACCCTCAGGTGCCTTTCTGAGGCACTCTTCTCCAGCACCTCATTCTCCAGTCAGTCCATACATCCCAGTTTGCCCCATCCCAGAGGCATGTGATGGACTCATTCCTACTGCCCTTTCAGCCCTGTTGAATGCTGGCTGTGAGAAAAATGAAGATCAAGTTGGGATAAAAATTGCAGCTTTCTATTCATGTTTGCCTAAAGCAATTACACTCTTAATGGCCTGAAGTAGAGTAAATGTAAATTATCTTCATAACAGAGGTTAGCTTAATGAACCTTTCTGAAGTATTGCATATTTTTGTATTATAAAACTGACACTCTGTGTGTCATCAGACACAGAACTGGAGACAGTAAAGCAAATTTCTCCCATGAATAAATACTATAAAATTGACTGTCTTGCACAGGTAGATTTAACATTTGATTCAGCCGGATACACCTGCTGGAAAAATCAAGCCTTCCTGCTGGGTGTTATGGCAACAAGGGGATTGACTGGGTGGACCAGAGCACTTTGTATGTTTTAAAATATCTATATGCTTGCAACATGCAACTAGGCAAAATAAATTTCTAGGCAAAATATTAATTCAATAGATACTTAGTAGATTGATTTCAGTGCTGAACGAATAATGCAGCAAAGAACATTGTTGACAGTAATAGTGATTTTTTCTATGTATTTTCAAATACATATTTAAGACACAATGCATTACTTTCACTGCACCTGTTTATAAAAATATCAATAAATGGATACAGTTTAAATACAAATTAAGAACTTTTAAATCAAAATTATTATTTATTTTCCTTCCTTGCAGTGTTATTCAAGTGGTTTTTAATTTACAGGTATTGGGACTATTCTATAGATTAATGTCTTTGGGAAAGTTGGCAGAAAACCCAACATTTTTATTCAAATAAAGTAACAAATAGCAATTAAAATTTTAATTTAAATTAGAGATTTTAAAAAAAGTCTTTAATTTCAAGACAAATTATTTCTAATGTATTTCAAATATATCTTAAACTTTCTTCTTTGCTTTGTGTCATTATGTTAAATATCCTAATTTTTTTTCATTTTTAAATAAAAATATTAAAGTATCTTTTAAATTAACTCTACTAGTGGCTTTGATTTGAAAATTTGGAAGTAAGTTCTGTATATTTGACAACCTTTATATCTACTTGAGTTTTCTGTTTAGTTTCCTAAATTTCATGTCACGTCTCTGTCCTTATTTCCTCATTCTTGTATATATTTTAGCTTCACACGAAGTTGTTTTATAAGAAAAACAGACTGCCACATTATCAAGATGATAATCTTTTACTTCCCTTTAAAGTTTGGATATTATTGTTGATATTGACTATCCTGAAAAAATGCAACACAAATTACAATCTGAATCCACTCTTTGGAGTACATAAAGCAAATAAAATGCTTGTTTCACAAGAGTTTTGTATCATATAAATTAAAAAGTAATTCAAATATATGAACTCATAATTGTTTGAATTTTATGACCTCTGAGTCATCCTAAATACAATTTGGTTGCCTTAGGGTGCATTGAGCTGTTGCAAAATACAGGTTGATTTCAGAAAAAGAAAAGAATCACAGAAATGTGTGAGAATTAATTTTAATGTAATTTAAAATGTAACCTTGTCAATTGCAATATATGTGCTTGTAATTTCTGCTTTTGACTTGTACTAAACTGCACCGTGATTATTACACAGGTAAAATATTCTGTGTTATGTTATGGTTACTGCAAGCATTGATTAAACTCTCCAATGTTCATGAAGGCTGACAGGGATTCAAAGGAGGAAATGTAAAACTTGAAGGTACAGCAGTATAGTGACATTTCACTCTATAAAGCTGCCAATATTTTAATCCTGCACGTAAATCATTTTCATCAGTTCAATTCCATATCTTAATTTGTGTAGCAAACAAAGTATTGGATTGCATTATGTTTAATAATTAAGAATGTGATATCAATTTCCATATATTTTAAATTCCTGGCCAAGAAATAGAGTTAACATTTTTAGTTCCAATTTCTCTGCTGTACAAAATAAGAATGATTAAGGATTAGGTCTAATTTTCATGCTGTGATCAACCAAACTTTCATTATTTGTTTTTATAGAACCTTTAGTTTCTTCATCTAAGTGATGTCTTCGTCAATGTTCATGTTGTAGTCATTTAGAGTGATGATTGATATGGTAATAGATACAGTGTGATTGAAAGCAACCTTTGTCAATAGGAAGGCCAAATACTCAAACAGTGTATTGGTTTGAGTTTGCTCATTATTGGAGACCTTTCATAGTCATATTGACTTGCTGTCCAAATGTTGTTACTTACCTGATGCTTTCATTGTTTAAATGGTATAGACATTGGTATTGAACATGACTTTTCCCAATATTTGTCCTAAAATACACACATGGCTCAATTATCCACAGTAAATTCTTAAGGACTCTTTTCAAAGTATTAAAATGGTGTTTGGGGAACATAAGCTAAATGTTTGTGACAGAGAAAAACAGTATTATATATTGCTGATGTTAATGCAATGTGTTCTGCACTGTGAATTTGTATTTCTTGATATTAGAAAATAACAAGAGGCTTGCTTTCTCTGAAATGCCTTTTCATCACAGCAGCAGAAGTCCAGGGAACCCCAGTTCTTGTGAAAAAAGCATTCCAGAATCACAGAAAATATATTTGTTCCCTTACATGTAGATTTTGCTACTCAAGGGTGTTTTTATTCTTGACAAAACTTTTCTGGACTTATTCTGGCCCTAATAATGTATCAGACATTCCTACAGAAGGTGTGACCTTGATTTCAATACTTATGCATTTCAAGAATTTGAGGAAAAATGCACTCCTCTTCCTTCTTCAGAGTCATTGTACTTTGAAACTTGGCAAGAGACCAGGCTCCACTAAACTCTTGTGCAAAAAATAAAGGGTAAAAGATAAACCAAAAGAAAAATTTTATGCAAGGACAGCAAGTCTTCAAGGAACTTTGGAGTTGGCTTGTGCTTTATGACTTTCAGTGCAGTCCAAACAGAAACAGAAAACTAAGATTCCTCCATGGGGACACAGAATAGAGTAAAATCATGAGTTTGGCATGAGAAGTTTTAGATGGCATGAGCAGATCTCTGCCCTAACAGTGTAATTACAGTGAAACAATACTATGACTCTATCCTGACTTATCCATATGTTTCACAAGTTATCTTCCATATATTCCCAAAACTTAAGACTTATTTTTGCTGAATCTTATCATGGCTTAAAAGGACCTCAATTACCTTCTTTCTGCCTCTAATCTGCTGCAAAAAGAGGGCATTATATTGTAGATCTTTCCAGATCCCCTCAATTTTGAAAACCCAGTCAAAAATGAGATGACAAATTGATTAACTGTTCATATATGAGGGATAGGAAAATGGAGGAAGTACAGAAAAGTTTTTCTCTATTATCCTGTGTTTATATTTCCCCCAAATAAAGACACTTGACTGGAAAATTCATTAATAATTTCAAATGTATGAACTACCACAAGTGATTTTTGAATCAAGCTCTGCTTACATATTTTTCAACTAAATATGTAGAAAACATTTACCATTTTCTGAAGTATCTTGTGATAGTTCCTTTGGAAAAATTTAGTGAAAGTCTGGTTTGAAAGATTTGAAGCTAAAATTGTTGTTAAAGATTAGGAGTTAGGTAGGTTTCCTTCCTAAGGTCTGAGGAGGTATCACTTTTAGTCATTAAAGTCCCTGTATTTGTTTATTGTGATTTGATGAGCACTTTTGTCCTTTTAAATCCCCAGTTGCTTGAAGGATCACCAAGCTATGGCTTTCTTTTTCTTGACAGTGCCAGCTGTCTTCCTTGCTCAATTTCTTTGCTTTGTGTCTCTGTCTGTGCATAGATCCTGAACTCATGACACTAACCATCATCATGCTACAGCTATAGTAGAAGACTTAATAATATGCATGCAACAATCTCTTTCTGCATTAAGATGTGAGAATGGACACTGGAGAATATTATAGAAAGGGGTCTTTCGCTTGTCTAAGTGTCATAATGCTCTCTCTAGATCCCTGGAAATAGATTCAGGTCTAGTGAATGCCCGAGGTAAAGTTTCTTTCATTCATTCATTTCTGAACTGAACAACCTCTTCAAATTGAATGTACACTCTAGAAGGAAATATATATGTCCTTGTTAAGCTGGATACAAAGATAAATCATTTATTTCAGGGTTCAGAGACGTGTTCAGCAATGTCACCCTTAATTTTTATTTATTTTTTTATTTATAAAGGTAAACAACGGAAAATACTATGTTTATTTCTTTGGATTTTTACTTCACTTTCAATAATGTTCTCTTAATTAAAAATAAATGAGAAAATTCAGACCCGCATATATTTATTAAAAAAATCTCAGGACAGAAGCCCCCCAGGTTCTTACAGCATTTAATTTATAGGAATTGAATGCCGTGCTGTACTCAGCATATTTATTAAACAACTACATAGTCCCTTCCAGAAAAGTAAGTTTAGCTTTTTAAGGAGGTTTTGCCCTCCTTTCTTTATAATACTGATTAGGAAACTTTTCTGTTTAAATAGAAAAACAAAGTAAACAAATCATCAGTATCACTGTATTCCCATCTGCAGGTCTCTTGACTTGATACATTATATTGTACCAAAGAGGAACCTTTGCAATGCCCACATTCTAATGTCAGTTATGCAAACTCTTAATTTTACAATGTGTAAAATTGGAAAAACGTGGCATAATCAATTTTGTGACTCCTTGGCTTCGCATGCTAAATGAAATTGCCCCCTGAGCATCCCAGTAAAGATTGCTCAAATTGCAATGTTTTGCTTCTTAATATTTATAAAAAGCTGCCATTGAAGAGCACCTGAACATCAGGGCATGTCCCACTTCCAGCAAATGGAAAAAGCATGCCATCAATGCTCCTGGTGTCTGAGTGCATGGTACAAAGAGGGAAACATTACAAATGCTGAAATATAAAGTAGGAAGACAACATGAACAGCAGATGTTGTGAAAGACAATTCAACAATGTAGAAAGGAACCTGGAGAGTGCAATTAGAGACAAAGTAGATGAAAATGTACCTGATGACAGCCAGGTGATAGAGTGTAAATCTTCATTTTTCTTCCTAGTGTGAGAACAATGCTCCTTTTCTCTGCCCTTTGGGAACTTCTACATGGTATTGGTGGGCAGATATGATTCCAGGCTTCTTCTCTTCTGAGCTGTCAGGCACAAAGCTCTCTAAACTGGAAACTAATGAAATTATTGGGATTTTTCCCAGAAGTTCAAAAAAGGAATAGGAGACCAGGAAAATTCAGGTCATAACATTTTAATTCTTCAATAACATAAGCCAGCAATTGCTACTTTTTAGTTGATGATAGTTACTCTCTATTTTATAAGTCAGTCTGGAATACAGAAGACTTTGAAGTGCCTAACACTTATGAGTTACCCCTTTTGGTGCTGAGGGAGAGAAAAATCCAACTCCTGCAGGCTTCCTACTGGTGAGAGGGCTCCTGGAAGGAGCAACGTTCCTTTGGACAGATTGCACTGCTGGGAAAGTTAAGGGGAATCTGCTAGCCAAAAAACCAAATAAAAACCCAAACAAAAAAAAAAAAAAAATTCACATTTCCTTTATAACTTTAGAACTTACAGTAACAGCAACAACACAATAAGTTATTTAATGAGAGTGAATAAAATGTTCATGCAGGTTAAATATGGGCAGTCGTGAATCAAGGGCAAGAAGTCACTCCAGCTGTGACACAGATCACAGTGGGCACTAAAGGCACTGTGAATAAGAAGGTTTGAAAAATCTGTTTGGATTGTGAAGGAGTTTGTTTATTCAGGGAAGAGTAAAGATTTTGTCCAAGATGTTTCCCTGTGGTAGTGAAGCTCTGAAGTACTAGGTGCTAAGTTGCTTCTCAAGAGAGTTTAAGCATTGCAGGGACTGCTGAGGAAAGATGGGGAGAGCTACTTGAAGCTTCTGTTCTAAAAACTGAAAAGACAATCAAATAGTGAAATATTTCTCTATTTAGTTGTGAGCATATTCCAGGGGCCAGCGGGTGAATGATAATGTGGCTATGAGGAAACCTGGTAGATCTGATCTGACCTGCAGAAAACGGAGCTATTGCATTTGTTTTCTTCTTCCTGAGTTCATGAACAGTACTGGGCACAATGACTACTCACACACAGTGATAATATTTGCCACTGATATGTATAAAGATTTTTGGATTAAGAAGATAGCTGTTAATTAGCAAGCATTTCAGGCAAGTAAATATAGATAATGGAAGAATGCAAATGGTGTGAGGAAAAATAGGAGGATGCTTTTAAACCATCTGACCTCTGCTAAAGAACATAAAGATAAGTGGAGTGGTGGGCAAAGGATTTAATGCATTAGGTAAGCAAGTCTGAAAGGGAGGAGTCTTTTCAGAAGGATTCTATGTTTTGCACTGTCAATAGCAGGTAGCAGAGGAAACTTTTGATTAAAATTGTGAAAATGAAAGACTAGAGAGAAAAATGTGTTAGAGAAGCTTACAATGAGAAAAACTGAAAGCTAGTAAGAAATAGAAAAAGAATTTGTGTTTGGAGATTTGGAATTCAAGAGCTGCCCAATGTGAAAGGCTAAGGATAGACAAAAATGCAATCTCAAGAACTGAAAGAATTAAGAACTTAGAAAATCAAATATAGCTAAATCAACACAGAGAAAGTTTGAAGGAAAATTAAAAATTGTTAAAGATGTAGGAATTAAGGGCAAAAGTCATATATGTTATATTTTAAGAAATATAGGGGTAAAAGGGATACAAAGACAGAGAGGGAAGGCTGCATTCCCTAGGTTCCCTTTGGTAGACAGAGACAGAAAGACAGATGATGAATGCTTGGGTTAGTCTGAGGTGCAGAGGAGAAGACAGAATGATATCGAAGAGGGGAAAAGAAGTGAAGGATATAGCTGAAATTAGGTACCATTGTGACAACAGGAGAGAGGGAAGTTAGGGAGGGAAGGACAAATCTGTAAGCATCACAACCAGAGAGGATGAGAGCTTGGAGATCATAAACACAAATGAGTTAAAAGCTGTGGAAGAGTGAGTAGTAGTGAAGGAGAACAAGAGGTGAGCTGATAAAAAACGCACTAGAATTTGAAGATAAAGAAAATGAGTTGCTTGTTGTGGTTTTTGGTTTTTTACATTCTCATTTAACAAATAAAGGCATTACCATATGGTACAGTTTTCTTTATACTTAAACCTTTCTTTATACTTAACCTTAATTGAATATTATATAGCTTTATTTTGCATATTCAAATATCTGTGCCAAAGTTGCCACTGTGTTCTTTTAGGAAAAAAGGAATTTGCTCCAAAGAAACTACCAGGAATACCAGTAAACAAAGAGAGATTTTCCCATCAGAGAGATGAATTTATGTCCACAAACTAACTAACCAGTTTAGATTTATATATTCAATGTTAGTGTATAAAAATTAAACATTTTATTGGTGTCTGCTTGTCTCTGATGCATTCACCTCCAGCTACATGCTAATACTTTTTGTTAATATCTTTTCCTGATGGCATGTGACTACAATTTTCTGAGTGTATCAGATCTGTTTAGCACTGTCCAAAATAAAATGGCATAAAGATATAAATGCTAATAGAGAAAGTGCACCATGGGGAATGTACATCATAACATGAAACTACTTTTTTTTTATGTACATGAGCTTTAAGCAAAGAATCTTGGGGTTGGTTTGAGGTTTGATTTTTTTTCAGCATGCTCACTGCCTAGATTTTTTCTCCTTATAGCTTGTTGTATGTCACGTACAACATATAAAATGAAGCTCAAATTGCTACTTGCTACAAATTAAGCTGAAGAAGATCTGTGTCTGACCATCCTAAAGCTGTGAATTGAGCTTTCATGGATGGATGATTTTATTTCAAGTCACTTCTTTTCATTACACTTGCCCCAACTATGGACTTCATTTCAGAAGGGCTTAAGAGGTGAGTGCAGGCAGTTTTGACATAAGTTATATGAATAAGTGTCATGGTGGGGGAGTTACATCAGATGTGAGATCAGTATTTGTGTAAGCGGTAACTTCACCACACAAATAAATACCTGAGTGACATGAATATCCTAAAAGGATTACAAAAGAATTGAAGAGCAAATGAACAGAAGTCGAAGAAGACAAAAAGAATTCTTTAGAAACACTGAATTCTCACATGAACACAACTTTTAAAGTGTGATATTGCACTTGGATGCATATGTCTTTAATACATGTAACTTGGAGATGATACACTGTTATTAGAGACTTATCATGCCTGATGTGCAATGCAGAGGCGTTTGCTTTGATGAATTGGAATTTGCTGTCATGAATCCAATGGCAGCAATGAGACACATCACTACCACTAGCATTCAGAGGCTTATAGCTATAATTACCCTATATTAATACATAGACATATACAGGACAGAAGCAAATCTCTCTCTATTTGTGTCCTCCACCACAAAATTCTTATTTCCTTCAATGTTTTATACTGCTTATGTGTTTTAAACTTAATCCTGCATATCAAAATAACACTTAGTCTTTACAGCTACACTAAGTGTTCATATCACTAAACACGTATATTATTCTAGATTTATTTCTGTGAGATTTATTCATGCTGTAAAAAGAAGCAGAGGAAGAGAGAGAGAAGTGAGAATTTCTTCCCTGCTTAAAAAGGATTTCAGCTTTTCAAAAGATCTGAAAACAGTAGAAAGAGAAATATAAAGGAAAACAGTAAACTGTAGGAGCTGCATGCTTTGTTATAAGATGCATATTCATTGGAGAAAAGCTGGAAATATTTTAAAATGGCACATATACAATTTACAGGTTCTCTGACTACTCTGTATGCCATACAGTTTTAAAACAGACAGCTTGGCTCTGTTTATGAAATTTTGGAATGGTCAGACTCTTCCTTAGAAAAAATATAAATGCAACTTGTGAAATGGCTTCAGATATGGGAAGCTGCAAGGATTTGCACAGATTTCTAAAGTTCTTAAAGTCCTGTTTAAAAATTTAGGGAAGGAAAGAAAAACCCTTTTGTCCATAATTCTAGAAGATTTGAAAAAGCATATGTCCTAGTTTCTCTTTTTATAAGTTGTTAATATTAAATTAGTGGATAGGTTCAGCTAGATTCAATACAGGTATTATACTTAAAACTGCCCAAACCTAGAAACACTCTGATGTCTGGTGCCTTACCAACATCTGTTTTGTACAAAACTGCTCTGAAACGATTGCATTTATCAATTCATGAAGTATCTTGCCACTTCATTTCTTTAATAGCTTGATTTTTAGAAGTTACGTTATTGTTTTACTACAAAACAGGAACATACACACCCTCCACCTCCACCCCCCTGCAACCAACTGTGGCTTTATGTTTTGGTTTGGGTTTTTTTTAAGTTCTGATTTTGGTTTTTTTGGTGGTTTGTGGGTTTTTGGTTGGTTGGTTGGGTTTTGGGTTTTTTTTTGAAGTTATTCTGCTTAATACTAAAGGTGTGTTAAGATACCGGTGTATCTTGCTTGTGACATACTTTACCTGGCTCACTTTTTAATTTGTCTGAGCTTGTCTTATCACCAGAGATGTAGTCTGTTATTGATTAAATAATTCATTTAGCTGTCCCCAAGATGACAAATCTGCTTATTGTCACGAGAAAGTTGATATACTATACTTTGTTTACAAAGGTTGTACAATAGTCAGAAAGTAATGTATAACTACAACATTTTTATAGATTTTACGTATTATATACATTTCATTAACAGTTACATCCAGCAATAAATATATATTTATTTGATAAAAATTAAAATTGGCACTAAAATAACTCACATTTATTAGTTGTGCTCAGAGTAAAGAGAATCAGGAAAAATTCGCATGGTGAATTAGCTTACAAACCTTTGAAAAATTTCATCATGTTTGCTAAGCTCTCCCATTTAACCCTTTCAACACTGCCTTGGGAATGCACAGAAATTTCCTCCAGCTTTCTAAGCTTCCATTGTGAGCATATGGTATATTGCATACATCCATAGACACGTGCCAATTTTGCCTCTCTGGATGAATTTCTCACATGTATTCCATGGGTTAAGAGGAGTTTATCTTGTTAATATTGTGTTTAAAAAAATAATTCTGTTCCTCATTTGACATTACATTGAAGTAGATATATTTTAAAGTGACAGTTCTAAGAAATTATTTTTTTCTTCACCCTCCCCTTCTTCACTCAGAATACTACCCAGAATCTTGATTAACATATTGAATAAAAAATTATCATCTTTACCATCACCTTTTCAGCTACAAATCTCCAGCCAGACACAGTTTTAGTCTCTGCTTGTAGCTTGTTTCAGAGGCTGTTTCAGAAATGGGCTTTGAGAGGGCTTTCAAGATTTGGATAATATGAGCAATGAAAGGGAGCACAGCAGAATTAGAGGTGTGCTTAGCACCCTACTTCCATCATGATAAAAATGTCATATACAGCAGAGATGTTTACAAGTAATTATTGTCAAGGAATAGTAAGAATGGCAATTTTTTGCATTTGAAAATTGTTCTTTCTTGCATTTTGGCCTGGTACATTTCATCTTGTCAGTTGAACCAAAGTATGAATGCCTTGTTTTCAATGTAATAAATTAATAGAAACAAAGGAAGGAATATTGTAAAATTTTCCTAATTTTCCAGGCATTCTTTTTTTATTTGTAAATATATTTTACAAATGTTGGATAACATCTTTTTAGCAAAAAAGACGCCGGAGAAATTAAAAAATATATGCTAATTAGCAAACCCACGTGAGTTAATCTTCAAGTGCAATGTGATAGGAAGAGTTTATAGCATTACTAAATTATCAGCAAAAAATGTGCTTAGGCTGCAAGTGTTAAATATAAATACTGGAAGTTAAGAACTTTGGAAATATATTATTTCACTTCCAAGGTTAAATTTTTCATTGTATTTTATTTAAGTATTAATCTTACATTTAATCACTTTGGATGTAACAAAAATTTGACCTGTGATGTTCAATTGACTATTGCAATTTCCAAAACAATGTTAATTGCTTTATTTTCTGAAGGAGTAAATTTGGGTTATTTTTTATTGCCTGTATCAGTCAAAAAATACATGCAGTGGATTTATAAGGATGTATGTTTATGGATGCCTGTGTCTACTGACCTACTGCATGCATAGTGTACTTGTAGTATACATTTTTATATATAGATATTTATTTTTATATATTAACTAAACACATAAATAAGCATTTTCAAGTGATTATAACCACCCAAGTTTTAGTCAGTATTTTCTCACAAGTTTTTAGTGTTATTTTCCTCACAACATTTGAACATTATTGATGTGTATCATTCTGTCGAACCCTCCAGTGGATTCAAATTATATATACAGACTTTCAATTTATATATTTGTCATTTTATAAGGTTTTATACACTGTGCTTCAGGAGAAACAATGATTCATACATGAAAAAAAATTAAAACACATTTTCATAAAAAGGGCACAAATTATTGATAAACACATCTATGTTTGCAGATTGGTTATTTCTCAGAGGTTATTTGGGGTCATAATTGTAAATCTCATTACCTTGCTTGAAGGAGAAGGTCTCTTTCATTATTATGGTGCTGAGGTCCATATCCCTGAAGCTAATTGCAAGGTATTGCTTCAGAGTTCTAATTGTTTGCCATCAAAATAGCTGTGTAAGCTTGATTAACAGTGTTCAGCAACATTCATAATAGTCCAAGCCTGGTCCTGCATAAAATAGAAACTGGGAAAAAATCAATAAGATTTAATAAGATCAGGAACAATCACTTACAATAGTACATCAATCACACAAAGTAATAGGTGCAGGATTTGATAGGGTCCTGAACTGCCTGAGAGATTCATAACCAGTACTCGTTAATGATTTGTTCATTTGCATTTTATCAATCCAGCTACAGCTGACAAGCAGAAGGAGCAGTAAGGAAATATGTTGACTTAAACTCATCAGAGTTTGCAATTAAAAAAAAAAACAAAACAGATAACTTAATAGGAAAACCAGACATGGCTGTATATGTGGAGGGTGGGTGTCTGCACATGTGTAGATGTGCTCTTTCTTGCTGAGAGATTATAATAAATTACCACTCCATAGTGGCTATTTTTTATTCCCATAATCCCTCAGAAAGTCTGCTTATGTCTGAGAAAAAGTACAACAAAATATAAATTTTTAAATTCTCCTCAGTGCTTCACAATGTTACTTTCTCATTGCATTTCACATAGTGTAATGTCATCACAATATTTAATATGAAACATGCATATTGTCTTGTTTTTGTACCCTTTTAAATAAATAAAGCCCTGGGCTTGCCTTGGGCCAAACCCATATCAAACACAAAACCAATAGTAATGAGATGGCTTTCTGGTGATTATTATTTAGCATTATATCCTATATCAGCAGATTTTATGTCTTTCTAAAGTAATTAAGTTTTGTTTACTATCTGAACATTTTTTGAAATTGTCATGAATAAACATCAGATCTCATTTATCCAGACTCTTGCCTGTTTGTAATGCATCAGTCTTTTGTTCAAAATAAGAAACCCAGAGCCAAGCCAAGCTAAAATGCTACAAAAACCCCCACATGAGCTGCCTTGTGTGTGGATGAGTTATTTAGAGAGTGATCTTGTATGTCTATCTGCAGACTGTTTGTTTGCCTGTGTTTGTTGGGCCCATTTTGATGAGTGCCTCATTATAAACCAGATTACCCACCTCCCTTTTCTGAGGAGCCGTTTGCTCTGTTAGATGTAGTAATTCTAATTTATATCCCAATTAATGTGTTTCCCTACTATATAGCTTTTTCTCATCCTTACACCAGATTTTTTTTTTTTTTTTCCACAGACAAAACCTTAAAATACTATCTTTGGGTCTCTTAAGAGTACCTTGTGACCCAGAGCGTGTGTTGTTTATTTGCACAATCCCTTTTTTTTGCTCATTTTGGTCAGCTTCTACATTTTAAAAGGAGAGCAGCAAATTCTTAATCAATATATGCTCCCGTCACATCGTCTTATACTATGACAGCATCTAATACCAGTACAAAGTCTGGGCTTCCTTAACACATGGTTTAAAATGGAGATTGTCACAGGGCTGTATGATGTGGAAAGAATCTAATTTGGGTTTTCTGTGCTACATCAGGCCCTTTGGCCTCAGAGACTCTAATGGAGGCCCTTCCCAGGTTAGGTGACACTATGGTTTTTTGAGGCAAAAGGATAACTGAGTTTACAAGCAGACCAATGCTGTGATTTTAAGGTTGCACCATGACTACCCCAATTGTACCATGGAGAAGGAATTGGCAGGTTGGTGGCTTTATCAAAAAATTGGTTCAATCTCTGACTGGATTTCAAAAACTGTATTCTCTAAACTCCTATTCTGGGACATGTAAAAACTATCAGCTACTGTATTAATAATGGATTAGTTGTAATAACTATTAATTTTATAGTACTTTTAGTTTTTTTATAACTTTACAAATATATCCTGAACTGGATAATTAAATCCATGAGCTGTATTAAAATTGGAGTAGTAATAAAAGAAAGGGAATTATTTGCCACAGTAAGTCTTGAGAAAAGGATATTCTTTTTCTGTTTCTGAGCTGGCCATGAATAATTTGTGATTTTTAATAAGTATGTTTGTTTCATCAAATGGCTTCTTAATGGAGAAATACTATAGTCTCTGAATTTGCTAGATATTCTTGGATAAAGATATTAATTTGGCTGTTAGATACATGTGATTTAAAGCTATGCTATTCATTTCTTTGAGTAGGTTTGATAAAATAGCCCCCTTGTCAGCGGCTGCTTCAGCCTCCCCTGTAAGTTATCCCTGAGTCACAGATACCCTGTAACATCCAAACTACTGGAGTCACCAACTATATGTAAGCCCAGGCTGATTTCCATTCAGTTTAAGTCTAAGCTGCAGAGTCTAACAAGAGCAAAAATGTGCCACAATGAAGACTCTATCCTCAGAAAAAAAGAAAAACAAATGTCTGGAGTAGTTGCCTTTCCAATTTACTGACAGATTTGAGCTAGCACCCTCAGCATCGAGTTATGTTTTCTATTCCTTGATGAAGCATGCATTGCTTTTTCAGGAACAAACCTTCATCCCTGACTACTGTGCCTGCAATGCAGAGGGCAAACCTCTTCAAAGAAAAATATTTCTCAAATCCATGAGAAAAAGGCCAGGTATTTTTTGATTTCAGATTCATGACTTGTTTTCCGATATACACATGCATGATACCCAACTGTAAGCTTCCTGCAATATGCAAAACCTTGAGGGCTAAATGTGTGACTCATGAAACGGGAATGAACTCTTGTTATCTGGTTGTGGCAACAAGGAGCAGAGATATATGTCAGGTGTAGGGGATTGAGACATCTGTGTGACTCAGACACATCTACCATGAGCTGGTATGTCCAGTGATTGATTAATATCAAAATGTTAACATTTCTTCTGAAGGAGTACATCACTGCTTGGATCCTCAGAGGAAGTAGTAATTATTTTGCTTTCTAAGAGCCAACTCTTAGAGAGGGCCAGGTCCTTGAAAGAAACTTTTCAATCAATATCACTGTTTAGAGAGGTTAAAAACAGAAGTAAAAGATTTCCAGAACTTCAAGAAACTGGAGGGAAAAAAGGAAAATTCACAGAACTCCTTATGAAGAACAGCTATCAGAAAATGATGCAAATCACATTAAAAGTGAACATAAAACCAAGTCACTAATTACCTGAGATCCCTAATAAAAAGTGGTAGCTTGTGTTTGCTCTGATATTTTTTCCATTCTGCAAGAGCTACTTTATTTACCCTATTCTTGTTATGACTCACAGAACCTAGAAATACTATGTTGTGAAACTATGTTCTTGCAAAAAAAAATTACACCAGAACATAAGCTTTAATAGCACTTTTCCTTGTTTTTTTGCAAAGTGTTATATTAAAATGTGCTTTAATATTGCTGCTGCTGAACATTTAGGTGTGACAACATTGCATTATTCTAGACTTTGGGAGAGTCTAACTGCACTATACTACTGTTTCTTTATAAAATGAAGTGACTATAGAATGCTCTCTCCATATTCTGTGGGAACAAAAAGCAACATCCTCCAAACTGGGCATTCTTCCCTAAGAGGAAAAAATGGGAAAGCAAGATCCAGTTCTAGGCAGCTGCTGGTCTTTAAAGACACATCCACACTAGAAAGTTTTCTAACCCCAAAGAAGAGACAGAAAAGAAGGGATTTCATCAATATGCCCCTAGTTTGTATATAAGAAAGAAGCTCAAAAAGGTATTATGGCCTGTGGCTGACTACTGCACCATGCATCAGTTGTGATATCCACAGGCTTGGTAAAATGAACACACTAGAAGTAATACAAATTCTGAAGACATCGTGCTAGGTAACACTGTTAGTAACCAGAGCTTGAAATCTCTTTCTTTCAATGAATTCCAGACTGAAAGGCTTTCATTTGACTTCTATTACTTTAAGCTTTTCCCCTAGAATATTTAAAATATAAGCTTAATTTTCTTCTTCTTTTCTTTTCCTTCTTCCTCTTCTTCTTCTTCTTTTTTTCCTTTTCTTTTNTTTTTTTTTTTTTCTTTTTTTTTTTTTTTTTTTTTTTTTAATCTTGTCACTACGTTGTCATTTTTTGTCATGTATATTATTCCAGAAGGATTTGATGTCTGGAGTGATTGCATAAATCAACTCAACTATGTCACTACTTATAAGTTTGCAATATGTTAACTCTCTTCATAATTTACATAATGTTTAAATAATATACCTTCCTTTTCCCTTATCCCTACATTAATGTGATTAGAATCGGTGGAAGCGCTATAATTTTCTTGTAACGTGTGCTTTCCACCTACGCTTGCTTATTACAAGAAGTATCATTTCTAAAACTAGCAGCCTCTGATCAGTTTAGATGTCAAAAATTATTTTTTTCCAAGAACAAAATTACCTTATAAAATATATTATTGTTTCTACTTAGCATTCCTGTTAAGGTAAACAAACAACAGAAAATTGTTGCTTTGTCTTATTTATTTCCATGCCTGCATCTAACTGTAAGAAGTAGAGGAACACATCTTCTGATCTATTATGCAATTAAATTGATGGATGGTTAATTGAGTCACTATGGCATACCATATGTGTACTCCTGACCTGAATGTCACTGGTCAGATTAAGGCTTCACACATTTGACCAAAGAACATATGCTGTTATTGAGAATGTGGCTTTAGATAGGATAGGGATTTTAGTCCATGGAAAAAAATCATCATAACTGGCTTTGCTCTTTGGTTGTTGGAGCCCTGGCTCCTTAGGAGTCCAGCTGTAAAGGACTTTAAAAATAATCAGAGTTATTAATTAAAAGCTTACTGACATCACAGCCATTAACTTTAGCAGGCTCTTTCATTAATTTATTTGATCTCTCTTATTACATGACATATCCTCATCATAGTATTTGTGCCTTTGTACATCAAGCTTAAGATCTTATTGGCTTTTAATTTGAGCTTAGTCTTTTCTTTTTTTTTATCCCAAATACTTTCTTTTTTAAAGAAATAAAATATTTTCCTTATTGGTGGGTGTGATACATATGCAAGCAATAAAGTAGCAGAAGGAGGGGAGCTCATACACCTTTAATGACAGTGACACATAGACATCAAAACAAACAGATTCTCACACAGAAACATTCTTGTATATATAGTTACATCACAGTTTCAAATAATGGTATTTTTAGAAGTGCCTTGCTAAAAGATTGTTTCCATGATGATTAGTCCTAGTTTTTGGCAGATTGTTTTATCTTATTTATCTAAATACTATTTAATGACATCGTAATTTTTGTCAGTTATTTTGCATATTTTACTTCTAAACTAGCTATTATGGGAGCTATTTTAGCTTCACAAATGTTTTAAAGTAAATTATGTTATTTTACAAAATTATTGCAGTAGAACATACATCCGAGCAATAATGTTTTATCTTTCACATTGCTTTGATGACTCATCCATTTTGACAGGTAACTGCTTTAGAGCTATTTAGTTTGCATCAACACTGAGATAAAACGAGACTTGAACAACATGTACCATAGAAGAAAAAAATATACTGTCATTACAAGGTTAGAAAAAACAAAGATTTGTAATGGGAAAAAACAGCTAATAGAGAAATATCTTTGATTCAGTCATTGCTTATTGTAACAAACTTGCATATTCTTTGTCCACTGACTTAACCCAGAAAAAGAGTAGTTCTGTCTCTGCTGCATAATTTGTTACTGCCACTTTGAGAAAGATTATGATAATGTACATATAACAAAATTGACAACAATGGAGGAGTCCTGTAATTTTGAACTAAATTCAAGGAGGCTGCTCTGAGCATGAGAACTAACAGTGTCTTCATTATGATTAGCTTACCTTTTCAAGTGTTCTGCTAGGAACCTCTATCACGTAAATTGAGGCAGGAACTTTATTATCATCACTATAGCAACTGCAGGGAAATTTATTTCAAAACAGTTGGCTACCTGAAAATTTTCTTGTGATGGAAAGAACAGCAGATGATATATACATTTTAATTCATTTTCATTTATTCCAGTTTTAAAGTGTTCCATAAATGACTGAAAGGCT
The DNA here is from genome assembly GCA_013399225.1 of Rhipidura dahli. Lineage (NCBI taxonomy): Eukaryota > Metazoa > Chordata > Aves > Passeriformes > Rhipiduridae > Rhipidura > Rhipidura dahli. The sequence continues at coordinate 783,051 of VXAC01008201.1, read as the reverse complement.
TTTTGTTGTTGTTTTTTTAAAGACAAGATGGCCAGTTCCATCTTAATTTTTTTTCCCTAATCCATCTTCTTTTATTCAGAGCAAAAAGGAGTGCTGAAAGATTTTGGTTCTATCATTATATGTAAAGCTTTAATTATGCTAAGATATGGGATATTTCAAATTGGCCATTTAATGCACAATTCTCTTCATTATTTAATTTTTGAGCTTAGCTGTTACCTGGCTTTTCTTTCTACTTTGATCTTAAATCACATAACCGCTCAGCAAGAATAGTGAAGTGTGCATTTTTTTATTATTTTCCCATGGTGTTATTGTATTCTGTGCCTAAAGAAAAGGAATAACTGCACAGATGGATTTGTAGAGGATGTGAGGAAACTGTAGATGCACATAGAAATTTAATGCAAATACAAGGAAGTGTCCCTTTTTTGTCCATGACAGGATGAATCCCATGTTCACAATTAGAATTTTTCATGCACAAACCCTCTTTTGTTGCATTTCTGTAATTACAGAGCTAGCATAATGCTGAAGACAACAGTATTGCTTCAGAAACTCACATCAATCTTTTATTGCAAATATGCAAACAATTTTTTAAAAATTCCTTTCTGCTCCATATTTTTATTTTCTATAGAATGAAGAAATAGAAAGACGGTGTTTTGAAACACATTTCATTAAATGAGCAGAGAGAAATGGAGAAATAGCTCAGCTGTCTTGAAACCCTTTTTGTCCACAAAATATAAGAAGTGTAAAAATTCTTATTATTTATGCATCATGGCTGGTGTTCCATTATGAAAGTGCAGCATATCTCAAAGGTACCCCGCAAAAACACTTCAGTCACTGCTTTAACCAATGCCCAGTTTTTACTGAAAAAGGCAGCATAAATTTTATTGCAATCAGCATTAACAAATAGATCACATGATGGGGACATCCTCAGCTCTCTTTAACTTTTACATGGTACTTGTAGCCAAATTTCTCTCAACTCCTTCTAATAAAGAAGAATATCTTGTGCTTTGGGTTTCAGTGGGTTCTTCCTTGTACTATGAAAGGGAAATATGTTAATTTTCTTTCACAGACAGGAAATCATTTTAAGAATTGTTGAAGATGAGAATGTAAGATTGAATGTAAAACAGTCAACACAGTCAAAAATTTTGGATACTTCGCATGAGGCTAATTTTCATTTGATGGTTTTAGGAATCTCACCAACACACCTGCCTAAACAGTCAAGTTGTCCTAAGGCCTTTAAATAATTCATTGGGAAATGCTGCCCCTCCAGAAAATGATCAGAATTGCTCTCTGAAAGTACCTTTTTTCTTTCATTGACTATCTAGGAGTCTATTGTACTCTTCCTTAACTAACCTTAATTCACTAAAAATCCATCAGGCCAAAATATTTTCACTCACAAACATCTCACAGTGGACAGACAAATTTCAGTTGCAATATGTTTGGTTGGGGTATTTTGTTCAGTAGACTTTGGTTGGTTGGTCGGTGGCTGCTTTGTTTTTTGGGGGGGCATTTTTTTGTGGTGTGGTCTGGTTTTTTGTTTGTTTAGTTGTTTATTTGGTTGTTCTAGGTCACAGTTTTTGGTGCTTTTTTGTCTCTACAAGCCCTTGAAGAATGTGAAAATCCCAAGAGGCTCAATTTTGAAATTGTTGTTGCTGATGGGAGTTTTGCCAGTGACTTCTCCAGGATCAGTATTTCATCCTTGTACACAAATTAAGAGTCAATAAAATGAATCTCTGTACCTTGGAAATGTGAATGGAATAAGTCAGGGTAACTATGTGAGTGATCAGAGATTAAATTAGTTTTCAGTGCTGCTTAATAATTATCAAAAGAGCATCTATCATTAGGTATTATAATCCATAAACACATATGATTACTTTGTGGAAGAAAGTGCTAGTGCTTTGAAAATCTATCTCTAGGCATTGAAACAGCCATTGTAAAATGTTGTTCATCCATATGACAGCTTAAAATATTTTTGAAATGGAGATCTCAATTTATTAAGGCAAAAGATCTATACATTAATGTATTTGGGTCAACTCCAGTATCTCACTGAAGTCCCATCAGAACCAGCCTTGCTCTACATTGATTCACTGTCCTGCTAGCACTTACATGCTTGCAGTGTTAGCATCTCTGCTGTGTACAGAAAGCCAGGTACATCTCTGCCCTGAGTGCACCCACAGGCTCTGCCACATCTTCACCTTCCCCAAGGGCTCTGACTGCCTTTTCTCGTGGTCATCTCTGATACAGCACAGCTGTGGGACCTTGGTCAGACATGCAGAAGGAAGAGCCTTGCTGGGGTCTCCCACCTTCCTTCACCCGAGACCCTCACCCTGGATCCTTGCTGCAGCCTGTCCTTGTGGTCTGATCCTGACCCTGACCCACTGATCAGATATTCTGCCCTGACTCTGGACCAGGTCCATCACTGGGGACTTATCTGTGATCCTGGGGTGGAGGCTGACCCTAGTCCCTGTCACTGATCCTGCCATATATGTCTCACTGGGCACAATAGGATGTCACCCCATCAGGTGTGGCACTGACTGATCAGCCTGACCATCACCCACGGACCCTGGCTCAAGGCCCTTTACAAAGCAGCCTCCTCTTCCTGATCCCCGTTAGTACAACTCACAAGGGTCAGCCAATCTAAGATAAGAAAGCAGTGCTCCAAGTGTTCAAGAAATTGTTTCCTTTCATTCTTGGTGCCTGGTTTGATGAACTTGTATCTGGAAAAATTTTCCTATGTATAATGTTTTGGTCAATACATAAGACACAGAATGTATATTCCAATTTTGCCAATAGTATGTTGTTCATCAGGAGAATAGAAAAGCTGATTGCAATCCATTTTTTGTTAAATCCAGTGACTTGAACCTGAGCAGCTAAACAGCCCCTTTATGTCCTCAGTTCTCATATATTCCTTTATGATAAAATGTTCCATTTGCCAAAGCAGGCATTGTGCCAGAAAATGAATGATTAACTCCACAGCCAAAGGATTAAGGTGATTGAATGTTATTTTTATTTAGGAATTCCAACTTTGAATTCTGCTGTAATGAATGTTTGTGAAGAACAGAACAATCCCAAAAGAAAGACTCAACACAAATGCAGTCAAACACAAGGACTGTGACATTCACCTGAGATGCTGGAACCTGGAAAGTCACTGCTTGAACCTCACTTCTCAAATTCAGGAAAGAAACAGCTGGCTGTCTGAGGAAATGTGAAGGGTATGTTCTCAACAGTTTGTCCTCAGAGTCTCTTTATGAGGATTAGAGAAAGTGTTGTGATGAAGAATGGAGAGTTTAAAATATTTTGTTTGTAAAACCCAGCTCTTTCCTGTCTGTCCAAAGAGGTATCTTCTTATTCTGATGCAGTAAAAGTTCTGATGCACCTCAAACTTTAGAAGAAAATAAATTAAAAAATTATAGTCTGAGTTTCATGTCTGATTTCTCTTCTTGAACTTCAAATACAAACTTTGTTAGAAGAAGTTCTTTTCAACATTTCTGGTTCTCTGCCATTCTCTAACTCTTGAAATGTAGGAAAAGATAGCTCATGCATAATGCATTAGGTGAAAAGTCTATAAATGTTTTTGCTTTTAATTCATTTAGGAATCAAACTAATTTCATTTTCCTCATCGAGTATATTTTTATTCCTTGTAAAACAATCATTAAAACATTTGAAATAATAGAAGTGGAATAAGAAAGCATATCAAACGTAGTTTTAATAATAGATTGCATTGTTAAGTCAGAAAGAATTAAGTAATTGTAGACAGTAAATATTTTAATGCATCTTCTCCTCATAGCTTGTTAATTCAGTTACTTACATTAGAATAGTTGCATAAGAAAAACATTTTTTTGCTAAATCAATTATCATAGAAAGCATTTTCTTAAAGTTTATGCATTTAGGTTACATATGAATGAACAATATTGTGTTTATATCTAATTTAAAAAACATGTTTCTAAGGAATTAAGAATGTGTCCAGGATAGAAGGGGAGGGGAAGCACCTCATTTTGTTAGAATAAAAAAGGGGCAAAATTCCCAATAGACCATCTACTCAGGATTTGGCTTTGCACAAAACAACATCCTTGAATCAGGAGCTGGATCAGAAGGGTGATATGGGATTGAGTGAAAACTCATCAATCTCTTCAGCTGAGAGGAGGTCAGAAGAAGAGAATGCTGGTCAAGAATTTTTATGGTGGTTAAATGGAGAAAAAAAAAAAGATTTCCATTTGAATTAATAAATATATTCTCATAATTATAGGTTACCTTTTTTCAAAATCTTTATAACTCCCTAGAAGTCCCATTCACTCTGAAAGTGATTTAAAAGCTTTTGAAAACCTGCTACATACCCAAGTAACAAGTATTTTTAAAATTTACCAATACCATGTCATCAGTGTCTAAATACCTTGTAATGTGAGAAAAAAAAAATATATCTAGGCATGTCCATTGTTCATAGCAAAAGGCATAATTTTGAATTGAACACCCAATTAGAAAGAATAAAATTAAATTGTCTTTTAAACATATATCTATATTTATACACCTCACTCAATGACTCACCTTCAAATGACTCACAGAGATTTCTTCCTGGAAGTCCCTGTAGAGTGATGGCATTGTACCTCTTGAGACACAATAGGAAATTTTCCAAAGAAACAAAGGCCTCAGTAAGTTGCTTGAAGCCACTGCCACTTCATCATTCAATTGGAGCTCTCAGTGTTACCTTTCCTGACCTTGGTGAAAATACCAACATAACACAAGTGACACCACTAGAAAAAACCCTCCTACTTCCTAGGGACTTCATGGGCATAGGAGGAAGGAGAGGTGAAAAAAACTTTACTGACATAGCGTTTCTCCAGAGTACCACTCTCTCCCCTGCAATTGCCTGCTCCTTGGATGGACAGTCATCTCCTATCCCAAAGAGTTTCAAAGATCCAGCATTCTCTGTACACCCATTGCACCCACTAAATATTAAAAGTATGGGATGTTTTGGCCAGCTGGATGGGAACAGAGGGCAGCTATGTGTAACCTTCAAGACTTCTTTCTCCTTCATTTGCAGTAAAATAGGGAAATACATACTTAGAAGACACCATTTCTCCCCTCATTCCTAGAGAGTGTAGATCAACAGCAAGTAATGCAGACCAGCACTTTTACAGGATTCAACCTCAAGAACAGTTTTCTGCTCTTTACTGTACTTTGGTTTGGCTGATTTTTATGCATTAGTATAGAAGAGACTTTTCAATATTCAAATGGATGCCAAGCACAGTAGTATAGTGCATTAACCTTTCCCTTTGAGATATTTTAGTTCAATTGGTGGCAGAGAAAACCACAAACTGTGGCACAACTGTCACTCTCATAAATGATTTGTGACTGTGTAAATGCAGACGCCACAGCTGTCATGTAATCTGCACACAGGCTATACTGGGCATGTAACTCAGACCCTTCTGCTCCACAAGCACAGGCCTTTTCCATTTGTACTGTTCCATTAGCTGTTGAAATGCCTTAAAACTAGAACAATTTATCCTTCCCCTTTTGAACTTTAGCAAAATAGGACAGAGCTCTAAACTAGCTTTCATTTACCAACCAAAATTCTCCCAATGTGATTTTCTAAAGCAAACATTTAAATCCAGTGATACCTAAATAGCTGTCAATGGTATTATCGAGAGCTGTACAAAACTTAAAAGCCCAGAAACAGATACATTTTCCTGGTTTCAAGTGTCACTGAAAACCACATATTCATGACTCTGGATTGAATATAACATCTAATTTATGGGTTTGAGTGGAAACCGCCTAAAAGCTGCAAATGCCTTGGAGCTTTTATTTTAAAAGACCCAACATTGCAATTCTGGCTAAGATTTGCTTTTTGAGGGAGTTAGTTTGAACCAAAAAATCACAAAGCAATACCAGGGAGAAATGAAAGCATGGGAACCAAGTCAGCAAGGCATGTCCCAACATGGAATCAAAACACAGCATAGATATCTCATGCCCTTCCTTTGCAGGCCCAGGAGAAGGGATAGTCACAAAGCCCAGCAGGTATACACTTCTTTCCAGTATAAGGCAAGTTGGTTACTTACTCTCCTCTCTGTTTAAGAAAGACCCAAGAATCAAAAGGAATTTTTCAGTCCACAGGACTCAGAAACCTAAACGAGTATGAAAGAAATTTGCAAACCCCCTATTATTTCCTGATATAATGTAGCAGTGCTGACTTCACTTATTTCTGAATAACTGATTACTTATTCCTCTATAGAAGAAAAGCAACATTTTTCCAAAACTTAATATGGAACTGTTCTAAAATTATTACAGGAAACATATATTCTCAGTTACTGCATTTAAACAGAACAGCTCTGCTGAATATAATTTTGTATTTTCTTTATTTGTTTATATTCAGGAACAGTCTGCAATTCTTTCCACCACACCACCCCACCCCAATTCATTGGGCCTGTAGGTCTTCAGGCAATCAGCAAAGACTAGAACAGAGATGTAGTGTTTAGTTGTTGCTTCCAAAACCTAGACTGCCAGTAACTTAATGAACCCTCTGGAGATATTCTCCCATGTGGAGCAGGTTATGTCTGTGCTTGAGAAGGTTTAAATTAGTTATTTCTTAGAATACCCTGTGATGAAGGCACTGCTACCAACTGCTTTCCTTGTCACCAGCCCATCAGGGCAATAAACCAATTAGTTGTTGCCATAGTAAGGGTCATTTCTTACTATTTTAAATTGTTGGGAGGGATACACAGCACTTCCTGTATTTGTGGAATCAGCATTTTCAGTTCATTATGATTGCAAATGAATGTGTTTCTTCACAAAAGCAGTTTCATTGTCAAAAAGGACTTGTTACATTGCTGTTTTATGAAGTGCTAGCATAATATGGGGGTACGGGGTAGGAGGGAAGAGAGCAGGAGGTAGTCTGCTGCTTCAGATATATCAACCATTCATTTTTTATAAATGCTTTTGAAAAATGTTTGGTCCTCAATTAGAAATAGCCACATGCTGCTTCCAAATCACTATTGGCAAGAAATGCTAGTATATGCCAGAACTACAGCTTGCATCCTTCTGGTGGTTTGAGATTTCTCCTTTGAAATTTCTGTCAATAGAGAAATCACTTTACTCATGAAAATTAAATGTGCTTGAGAAGTTGTATGGTGTCTTTTGGTTTGTATGAACATACTTATGGCTTTGGGAGGGTGCATCAGGACGTTGTTTCACTAAATTTTGTCTTAAAATATGCTGTGTTCCTTGGAAAGAACTGAACAACCTTACCTTCTAATATGTTCTCCATAGAAATTTAGTAAGCCTGACTCCAGAAATGTTCTCATACAAAGTAACTAACTCACACATCAATTGCTATGGAATTGTGTCACAGCATCTGCCATTGGAGTAAGGAGGCTGACAGACACTATTGCCAGAGTACAGCACCTGACTGGTAGTGAAATGTTGAGGTTTCACTCTGGTGGGTGGCTCAGCCTCACCCAGACACTCTCTCACTGCCCTCCAGTGGGATGGAGGACAGAATCAGAAGGGTGAAAAAGAGATAAAACCTGAAACACTGCAGTTTAATAGATAAAGCAAAAGCTGCATGTGTAGGCAAAGCAAAATAAGAAATTAACCCACACCTTCCCAGATTTGTAGCCATCTTGTGTAATGGTTAGACAAATGCCATCACTCCAAATTTTCACCCATTCCTACCCACAGCTTTTATTGCTGAGTATGAAGCCATTTAGTATGGAATGTCCTTTTGGTCACCTGGTCTCAGCTATCCCAGCTGTGTCTCCTCACAACTCTTTGTGCACCCCCAGCTGCTTGCTGAGAAACAGAAAAGGCCTGGATATTGTACACTGTCCAGCAATTACTGAGGCATTCCTATGGTATCCCTGTTGTTTTGCTCACAAATAGGAAAGACAGCACCATACAAGCTACTGTGAAGTAAATTTATTCAATCAAACCCCAAATATGTAAATGTCTTTAGGTCTCCAAAACTGCCTTTATCAGCAAAATAGTTGAATATTGCATTTGTATATTAAACATAATAATTAGAATAGGTATTGAGACCTTACACTACAATTGAGCCCAGGTCACTTCTTAGGTGGTTTGAGTAGCTGCCACATATAGCAGTTTTCAACAACTTTCTTTACTGTAGAAAACTTGTCCTGGATGATGTTTACCACCAAGGAAAAGAATTTTCATGAGAACAAGCTTAAAAGTATGTTCCTGCTCTGGTGAGGGCTGCCTTTCAGCCATCATTTCCTTAGGCATGCCCTGCAGTCCAGAGGAGATAATAAACAGAGTCAACCATATGGACATGAAAATTAGTCTTTTTCTTCCTTTTGTGCCTCTCCCACAAAGTAATTTGCAAACAATGCCAACACTAAAAGCATATTTCAATTCCATTACTTAGGGAAAATATCCTGGATATTGGAACCTAAAAAGGTTTCATGCAATACTTTTTCTTGATACACAGCCTCAGAAGGATCCAAATGGAAGAATACTTTATCTCTTCTTTGCAACTGAATAGAAAATATGAGGTAAAATCCTGATTCTCCCTATTCTTTTGTTAGAGTATGTAATACTTTCATTTCATATATTTGAGTGTTTAGTTCCATAAGAAATTTGATGTTAGGTCCTGCTGGAACACCTGAACTTCAAAAATTTTGGAGCCCAGTATTTCTGTTTTTAAAAGCATAACAAAGACACCTTTACTGAAGCAACCAAGAAAAGCCACCAAATTAAACTGCAAGCCACAAAATTAGAAAAGAGAATAAATTGAAGAAAACTAAATTTTATTTTAAGATTTCTAATCGCTTTAGCCAGAAAGGATTTCTAATATTTAATGCCCCTGCAGGAAATGTAGAAGACAAGTTGATGAGATACTGGTGTAGTCATTCTTCCACCACTGCCAGCATTGAATACTTTGGTTGCTGCTTTGTGTATGAATCAAAACCATGCTGGTGCATTACTGGGCTTTCTTTCCCATAACAGACATCTGCAGCTCTGGGTTATTACTCGTGAGGATAGTTCCACTTCATGAAACTAAGGAAGCTTGAGAGGTCAGGTCTACAGTGCACAAAGTGTTTTTTCCTACTGCAATCAGAGGTGGATGCTGAAGTCTTTAGGCTGGGCAAGTTTCATGGTGCAGAAGTAAGGGAGGAGTAAAGCTAACTGGGAGGTTCAAACAACAGACTCAACAGCTAGATCAAAACTGCCAAATTTCAGATCTTTGCATCTCTGGAGCCATGATGGAAAGGATCACTCCAAACTTCTGTGATATTGTTTATTTTCAAGAGTAGGGAACACCACTTTTGTGTGTGTAGTTGAAGAAGGGAGACTGAAAATCTCTCTGCAGCTACAAGGCTGAGACACCCAGTTATCTGAGGAAAGGCTGCCATGTTTACTCTGATGAGCCTTTTGCCTCTGGAGAGGGACATCAAGCCATCTGCACAGAGTCCCACCAGTATAAAAGGGGATAGACAGAGAGCAGGAAGGAAATGCGTTGCTATGCAGAGAGCACCACCTCTTTTGAAGCAGAGAATTAATCCTGAACACATTCAGGACACAAGACCTGAAAGGCAGGCTTAGTGGGAGGTAATCTGCTCAGTGCCCTTTCCTTTTGCTTAGCTAGAAATAACTACAGGACCTGCTTCAGTGTTTCTGTCCTTAACATTTTTCATACTTTTAAATAATATTTTATATTTTATAGGGCTTTTAATCCTACTGATTCCTAAAATGCTGTACATTTTTATTTTATTTTAATATATGCAAACTATATACTTGGGATTATATTGTCATGCTATCAGCACAGCATTTCCTTAAGAAATAAAATATTGGCCATGGCCATCAGCTGTCCTTACCTTTATGTAAGTCATGACATCTTCACAACTGCTTTTGAAGATGTTCCTCTGCAAGGTAGTGAATTGTATTTCCCTGAAAAATTGTGAATTTGAGGCAAACACTGTATGAAAAACTTATGCCACATGTAATCAGAGAGAAGGGCCAAGAAATTTTCAGCTGCACTGAGGAACTGTTCTGTATCTGCAGAAGAACAGACATTGATAATCTTGGGCTTGACCTTGACCATGTTCAAATTTACAGTTTTCATAGAATCCCAAGGGAATTCTCATGGGACAAGCAGCAGTTCACTGAATGAGTGACTTCATTCTACTTTTTTGTGGTGTTGCAGATGATAGGAGTACCTCCTACCAGTCCTCTTGAGAGGCAGGCTCATAAATACTGAAGACACTGAATGGTTTTCCTGGCCATTGAATGGAAGTACATAGATGTATCAGCCACAGAAATCAAGTAGTGATAGTTGGGGAAAAAAAAAAAAAAGACAAAAAAATAACCTCTTCCATGAACAACTAGTATTGGGGAAGCACATTAAAAAGCATCTTCTCCTTCTCTCATACTTTTGTGAAGCTCTAAGCCTCTGCAACCCTGCTCTCAGTGTTTCCTTTTAAGGTCACTTCATGGGTGTTTTTGTACAGCAAGGTACAAAAATCTCTCTGATCTCTGCATGAAGGAGAGGAGGCTTCAGAAGTGACAGAGGGCAAGAAACTCAGCACATGAACCTTCTGCGTTCCTTTGAAAGGACAATGCTGAAGAAGGAAAAGATCTACCCTATATCAGGATCACAGGGTCATAATTTTTCTGCTGCAACTTAACATGCCTACTTTTGAAACATTTGGCCCACAAAAGGCACTCATTTGAATCTATCTTTGGTCCAAACATTTCCTGTTTGAATGACCAATTACAAACATGGAAGACATGTGGAAATGCTAATACCATTTGCAGGGTGGAAGAGCCCTGGCATATTGGCAGCCTGTCTAACACATCCATAATTCAAAATTTTGAAGTTCCTATGGTATGGATGTGAAAGGAGGTTGCAGCCCTACGATTTTTATGCTTTCCTCTTGTCATATGGGAGGATGATGACACCAAATATTTGGTCTGGAACTGAGTATGCTGCATATTTATGTATTCAGAAACCTGAGCCAGACTAGAATGCTGAAATCATTTATGAATTTTTAGTAGTCTTCCTACTGTAAATGTTTAAAGCTGCAGCTTAGTAATAAGATATTTGATAGTAGTGCTCAAAAAGACACCACTTGGGAGTTATTAAAAAACATCTACAGAGCTTAAATGTTTTTATGGAAAAAAAAAAGTGATGTGGCCATCTTTCTTTGCTCTATGAATAAATACCATAGAAGCAGCTAAATAGAGATGTAAACCAAATAGTGTAAAAGTCAGTTTGTAACTTGTATAAAACCAGATGAGTTAAAATAAGATCCAATTGTGTTTCAGTACCAAATAAAGCATGTTTTGCAATAGATTTAATGTGTGTGTATATTTCCATATGCATTTATATGTATATGCATTTGTGTGCATATGAATATTTACATATGCATATATGTGTATGCACACACACACATAACTATAAACACAAATGCAAACTATTAAAAAATCCTCAAATAGGCTTGTCAATTACACCAACTTTTTTGCCTATGATCATAATCCGCATTATTCTACTAGACAATGCTTTAATAAAAAAAAAGGAATTGATGCAGCCACTAAAAGAACTGATTTATTATTTGTATTAAGTGTTTATAATAATTGATTGTGTATCACAAATTTGTGTAAATTTGTAATATGAAGAAAACCCATCAAGAACACAATATTTATTTTCCTTGTCTAATGTGCCATAGTGTTTCCAAGACTGCAAAGCTGCAAATAAGAGTAATGTCTGATGGGGCACATTGAACTGTTCCCCAGAGACCCTGAAAGGACAGCGTATGATAACTTCCAGGCCTCCTTTTATAACAGCAAGATTCACTTTAATGTTTGTATGTTTCTTATATGAACTATGTAAAAATTATAAGAGACTGTATGGAAAGATTGTTTTCATATAGCTTTGATTTTAATTGGTTTTTGTTTTTCTTCACCACTACAGTACTTGCTTTCCCCCAGAAAGACGCATAAATGCTTAATCTACCATAATTATGTGTATACGTTCTTAACATTAGTAATTCGTGCTTTAATTATATTTAACATTTGGACCACTGTATATTTGTGTGACTCAGAGCTATTTTAAAGTGTTTCATTTTCACAGGTTTCCGCTATTTTTTCTATAGATAAATTAGAAAAGCTCGGGAAATTGCAGACTGAAAATTGAAATAAGGACTATAAAATCCATTTTGAGACTCGCCTTTTGGTGTTCACTTCAAAGCATGCTTCTGTGTGTGTGCTTGATTTACATTTAGCAATATCTAAGTGCAAATAGTAATCATACACCAAAGTAAACTGGACTATATGCAATTGCTTCCTCTGTTTCTTCAATTGCAGTTGCAATCCCATAGATTCAAATCTTGACAGGTAGCATAATTAGAAAATTCCCTTTGTCTTATTAAATGTGACTCTTCTCAATAGAATTCACTTCATTGCAGGCAAAGAACAGAAAATATACTTCAAATCTAAAATGGGAAATCAAGGGGGACTGTTTTATTTTTATCTGTCTTTGTGCAAGCGACATTATTATCAAAGGATATTGTAATGCTGAAAATGTACTTTTGGGATTTAAATCACGTATTAGCCTGGAAAGCAAAAAGTGCTGTAGGGCCCATGCAATATATTTTCTCATTAATCTGATTGAAAGATTATCCTTCCTATAGCTATGAAAAGTCTAATACCCATATATCCATCTTTCCTGCTAGTAAAATTCAGCTTTGTGCGTAGTCATTGTCTCTTGTGTCTGAGGTCCTACACTCTTCTTCATTTCTCTGTATAAGCCTATCTGTATTAAAATAAATTCAGAACAGGCCGCCATTTCATGCACACATTTTGATTATTTCATAAGCTGCTGAGGAAAATGGAAGTATCAGCAAGTCATGCAGTTTTCTGATAATGTAATGCTGTCATTACCTCAGTGGTCATGTGAAAAAGTTTAGCTATAATATCTATGACAAACATTCGGTGAGTCAAAACAGTGCATTTAAATGAAATGCAGATATGAATGAGCCATTATTGCAATCACAACTCCAGCTTAGAAATTATTAAATATGAATATATACACTTCCACAGTAACCTGACATTTGTAATACATAACTAGCTGTGCATTTCTCACCCCCCTCCTCCCGTTTTCCTCCCCATCATGCCCCAGATTGAGAATAGAGGAAGTCATTTTGATCAGAGGCTGCACACAGTAATTGAAGACACTCCTGATGATTTCATGCAATCAGAGTGGCACATTATTTGTGATGAAAATTAAGTAAAGAAGGAAAGCAGATTTATAGGTTGTCTTGCTTATGGTCAACTGCCTTTACAAAAGATTAGCAATTCTATGCTAACCACCCCAACTGCATACATACTTTTCCACATCGTAGATTTACTGAAATTTTCATATAACCTTAGTCATAACTTGCGGTACCGCATGATTTTAAGCTTTTAATGAAACTACAGAAGGTGTCTTAAACTGAATGATTTCTATTCTGAGCTCTTTGAGAGCTGATAGCATGAACAGTATAGATGGCTCTAGCCATAACTGTCACACAGATAATATTCTTTTATGCCTCAAGACACTAAGATGGTGCTGTAGATAACCAAAAGGAATAAGCTGCCACCATCACTAATCTGCAGCTTTGAAACACTATAGCTTTTGCATGGTTAAGAGAAGGTAAAATCGCCTAGAACTGGAATATAGAAGACATTTTTAAGTTAACATAGATGAGAGAACTAAAGATTTTCATATTTTTTAATCTATATCCACTCTAGATCAAATCAAGTATAAACCCCTTTTTGTGTGTTTATGGATAACAATTGAAAATGCAAAAGAAGGCAAAGCCTTTGAATCCTCCTAGGATACTTTACACTAATATAGTGAAATTGAAATGTGGGGAATAGTTAGCCTTATTGTTCCCTTTGGAGTTTAACTTTCAAGATGTTTCATATAGAGTTTTGGTTGGTTTTATAATACATATAACAGATTTTGTCCACCATCCACTTTGTGCCCGAGGACTATAATTTCTGTTGATTATTTTTCAATATGCAAAAGCAAATGCAACTGAAACTTTAATAAAAGACTAAACTTTATTTGCATTTATCCTAGCTAAGGTCACCAAATTAAAACTATATGGGGGTATGATGTAAAGCAAAAAGTAAAACTTTTACAAAGTCTTTACACTTTATTGTAGAGTTGCCTACTAATAACCTTTTATATTCTTATTCTTAAAAAAAAAAAAAACTGGATAAATGATTTTAGCATTCGTGTTGCATGCATTTTTTTTCTTCTTATTTGTCCTCTCTAACACCTCGTACAAGCTACTATTAAAAAATTGATTTATAGTAAAGAACAACAAGAAACCAGTACCATTTTGGACCCTAGATTTTTTTCCACATACAGTTTAGAAATCCCTAATCAAAAATCCTATTGTTATGAGAATACAGCCTGACATGAAAGTGTCAGGGAAGCAGTGAAGGAAAAATGATGATCTAAACATCAGCAGAGTTGGACCGACTATAAACCACATTTTCTGGGTGTGTTTTTTAGATATTGTGGTATGCACTTCAGAGGAAAGAAAAAATTTACTTGAAAGTCTCAAGCAATATGAACATTTTTTATTGAATACATGAACTATCAATAATAATCTGCTAATTTGTGCTCCAAAATACAATCATTGTTAGGACAGAAAACCAAAGCAAGCAGGAATCTATTAAATGCACAGCAGTATTTGAAATAGAAGCGGGGTGACTTGTTCTTATGGCACGCTGACGTTATTGGTCCTTGTATATAGTTACATAAGCATCACTGAAGCCAGATTTTTTAAAATGGTCAGTAAAGCAGTTAAGGGACATCAAAATCTGTCTTTACCATCAACTCTCTAAGCTCCATGCTCAATATTACTTATGACTCTTCAGTGCAAACAATTGCATGCAGTTGAAACTAACACAAAATACTAAAATACAACGAAATTACTTCCCACTGCACGACCTTATGCTCTGTAACAAAGAATTTCAGATTATACTTCTAATTAAAACCAGAATTTTAATATCTCATTTTGCCATGGATTCAATTAATGCAGATGCACCCCACCCTCAATTCCACTTGACTTCAGGCAGCTCCAGAGCCTATCATTGCTGCTTTTATGGCATATCCATGTCTCCAGTCGGTAGGTGATCTAGAAACCATGTATAGTTTTATTGAAAAAAAATCCTGATTCCTGAGAGGAAATACTGATTCAGAAAGAGGAATTCACCCTCATTCAGTGACTCCACCCATTGTCATGTTATAAATTGCCTTGATATTAATTCCAGAATTATTTTAAAGGAGCTACCTAGCAGTAAGGCATATTACTCATGCTCATAGAACTTCCATTTACATAAAAGAAATATTATTTTTGGCCCCAGTAGTGGGTGAAGTAAAAGGATTTTGACTTACTATTGTGCTGCTACTGCTCACAGAGCCCATTTGAGTGTCACTGCCTAAAGAGCTTGAAAATGGTCTGAAAGAAAAAAACCTGTCTGTAGATTTATCCCTGTCTAGCTATATTCACTTACAAATCATAGAAGAGGTATTATTTAAAACAGTTTTCTTGGATAGTAAATATAGGCTCATGTCACAAACCAATTATCTTTTGTTTTCATTTGTATTAATCACAAAACACCTGCTTTTGATTACAGAACCTATTCAGCCCTTAAATTAAGGTGAACTAATGTTAATGAGGGAACCTGATATGAGTATCTAGAAGATGTTTATTATATACCAGCAAAAAATCCCCCAAAACACAAAATATGTTCTTTGCATTTGTCATTGATGGAGCTCTGTGTAGAGCTTTGCACTGTACCTTCTTTCCCCTTTCCAGGCAAAAGCTAATTTATTGCTTCTTTGGTATGAATATTATACAATAGGTGAATAGTCTATGCTTGAAAGCTTAAAATGCTTATGTTGCTGAACAAGGAGAATACAGTTGTCTAAATTGTAGGGATTTTGTCCTGAAAGATGTAAAAGATGTTCCTCCACCATTTTACAAAGGGCTTGAACCAAGCCTGCCACTTCTTCCTGTCTATTACTCAGTTGGCCCTGTGTCCTTGCTGCAGCTGGACATATTCTGTATCTGGATATGCAATACTTTGTGTTTAGGGAACAAGGCAAAATTGCCTGTTGGAACAAAAGTGCTACAGCAAAATATCTGTGTGCTTTCCCTGAGAGCACCTACTGACTCTGCTGTCCCAAGTAAATCTAATGCAGCTGCTTTGCACATTGCCATCTAGGTTATTGCAAATGCAGGCAATAGAAGTGACTAACAGAGAATTTAGATACATAAGAACTGAAACAAAATCCAGAACTCTGAGTACAAGAAAAAGCACTGACAAGCTGTCCTGAGTGCAGGGGTGGACTACCAAAGCAGTCAGCAGCTGGACAGTTTGAAAGAAATGGGTTGGTTCAGCCTTACAAAGACAACTTCCTGCTATGATTTCTGAATTAAGGGTTTAGAGAAGACATTCTGACTCTTCTCTAAACTAGATGTTCTCCAGATGTCCCTGACCATCTTAAAAGATTCTCTGATGCTATTATTTTGAAGTTGAGGTCTGTTAAGTTGGCTATTCAACTTCAAATTTAGACAAGCACCCCCAGAACAGATATTTTCTGCATAAATGGGAGAAGAAAAACAAGCTGACACACCTGAGCAACAGAACAGTGACCAAAGGTTTCTTGAAGTGTATGAAATAAAAACTAAAAAGAACCCCTACTAGTCATGCACAAAATTTAACTTGAAATGTGCGTTTAAATACCAAAGTAAACTGCTTCAGACATTATATTCATAATTTCATTTTCATGAAGATTTCTAATGTCAGATGATACTTCCCAACCCATTATTACTATGCTAAAAGGAATGACAGGTGGCATTGAAAATATCTTTGAAACATTATGAGTGCTATTTGAAATTTCCAAATTACTTTCATGATATAATTTTAGCAGCATACTGGAATTAGTACAGCACTATTAATATACTTATTGCAGAAGCAAGTGCTGCATAGATGAGTTTATATAAGTACTTACATTTTAGCAAGCATTATACTCTGTTATTCTATGCAGTAGTAAAGCAATGATAAATAAGTCATGTTGGAAATACAATGTTATGAAAAATATGACTGCACAGCTCATCAGCTGTATGCCATTTTTTTTTTTTTAAACTTACAATGCTTACACAATATAGAATATAGACATTACAGCTGAATTTTTCAAAAGGGCAGATTAATTTATGGCCAATAACAACATCTCTAGTTATATTGCAAAAACAAGTTTTATCAGCACTTATGCTTCTGGACATAAACTGATCATTGAAAAGGTCAGGATATAATTTTTATGCATGCAACTTTTTTTTTAATTTAAAGTTTTTGTTGTTGCTGGTCTTTCTTTGTGTTTTGTCAAATCACAGAATCACAGAACATCCTGAGTTGGAAGGGACCCACAAAGACCATCAAATCCAACTCGTGGCCCTGCACAAAACACACCCAAGAGTCACATCATGTGCCTGAGAGCATTGTCCAAACATTTCTTGAACTCCGTCAGGCTTGGTGCTGTGACCGCTGCCCTGGGGAGCCTCTTCCAGTGCCCAACCACCCTCTGGGGGAAGAACCTTTTCCTAATATCCAATCTAAACCTTCCCTGGCACAGCTTCAGACCATTCCCTCAGGTCCTGGGACTGATCACCACAGAGAAGAGATCAGCAACTGCCCCTCCTCTTCCCCTCATGAGGAAGTTGTAAACTGTGCTGACCTCTCCCCTCAGCCTCCTCTTCTCCAGGCTGAATAAACCTCCTGTTCTCAGCCACTCCTCATACAGCTTCCCCTCAAGGTCCTTCACCATCTTCACAGCCCTCCTTTGGACACTCTCTAATTGCTGAATGCTTTTTTATATGGCACCCAAAGCTGCCCCAGTACTCGAGGTGAGGCTGCTCCAGTGCAGAGCAGAGCAGGACAAACCCCTCCCTTGCCCGGCTGGTGATGCTGTGCCTGATGTACCCCAGGACATGCTTGGCCCTCCTGGCTGCCAGGGCACTGTGGACTCATGTTCAATTTTCTGTTCACCAGGACTCCCAGGTGCCTTTCCTGGCACTGCTCTCCAATACTTCATTCCCCAGTTTGTCTGTACTTCCAGGGTTGCCCCATCTCTGGCGGAGAATACAGTACTTTTTCTTGTTGAACTTCATGTTGCTGGTAGAGAACTACTCCAATGGTCTTCTTTGATGATAATTAATGAGTCTAGAGCTTTCTTCATGACTCTAGAACACAGTTTCTTTCATCAATAGAAACACATGACAAAATCTAGTTATTCCTCACTCTAATTGTCTAATTGCTTTTCCTTTACACTGAGGCTGATAATGCCTCTAAAGGAAAAATGCTATTTTTACCTTCATGATTTGTAAAAATGAAATATTAATAAAGGTACTGTTAATCAAGTGTTCCAATACCACAGAAGCATCACATTGAAATAGGTTACCAGTTAGAAAGGGAGGACTTATTTTTTTACTATTCTTTTGATTTTCATTCCCGTCAGATCTTGAAAACAGATATAGCCAAACAACCTCATGATACAATAGTGTATAAAACGTATGAATGGATCTTGCCCTGTACAGAGGCAAAAATCTGCCTTATTCACAGCAAGAAATAAGAACAAAAATGGACAATCTAGGAAAAGAAAAAGTGGTCTCAGTGTTAAGGCCTCTCTGTAGAATTTGATTCACTACAAAATAATTAAGTTGTTCTGAGAACTTCCTTAAAGCAAAACCTTTTACAGCTGGCTGTCAATTGAGTTTATCCAATCTGAGA
Organism: Rhipidura dahli; assembly: GCA_013399225.1. Lineage (NCBI taxonomy): Eukaryota > Metazoa > Chordata > Aves > Passeriformes > Rhipiduridae > Rhipidura > Rhipidura dahli. The sequence goes on along the minus strand of VXAC01008201.1, from coordinate 764,259 downwards.
AACTTTTGCTCCTATCTTCAGAACTAAGAGAGCTTTTAGCGGCAAGTAATTTAAGAGGAACTGTATTGTGAGAACATGATATTTTAGACAAATGCTATTATTGCTAAAACCTCAACCTGTCAGGTACAGCACCCAAACTTAGTGGTTTATTTTGATGTTCCTTTATGCATTTGATGCTACAAAATGAGGATAGCAGTATATTTCTTACATGCTGTGAAGATAAGACCCCATGCATACAGCATTTTAGTTTTGTGGGAAGGAACACCATAGAGAAGGCCATTATACCACCAGTAATTTTATATTCAGTGTTGGATTGGGCTTTTGTCAGGTGAGAAGCCAATGATAAAGGTAAAAAGAGATATTAAACAGGCTCTGGGTTTGTTGGGTTTTATTTGCACAGAATATCTCTCTGTATTATGCCATAAATCAGGCTGGGCGGTGGTGGGCAAAATAAAAACTGATCATAATATTTTTATGGCATTTGATCTTGCTCTTGTCCTTAGTTTCATGGATATCTGAGAAGAAAATCTTGGTAGGGTCTCCTCAATTCTCAAAGTAAGAGTAGGTCTGCTGCAACAAACTAGTGAAACTAATCAACATTGCAGGAGAAGTGTAAGCAGGATTTCATCCAGAGAAAGCATCTCTGGAGAATTTAACAAAGTTTCAATTAGGGAAGCGGACAGTGCAAGTTTTGCCCGTGCTTGTGATTCTGATTAAGGTATGCAATTAAATCATATCAATGTTCAGAACCAGAGAAAATAACATCAAGAAAAATTATGCCTTTATTTTTTTTTTTTGGGGGGGGGGTGTGTGTTCACGGAACAATTGGTGGCACAACAGGAAAATTTATGTCCAGTACAAGTTCAAATTCATTTAGAGGGCTCATTTTTCCAACAGTTTGAGTCTTCTCTGTTCCTTTTAAATCTCATAGCAACTGAAGGTTCTCAGCACTCTTTGGTACTTGGAAATTAAGGAGCAATGTAGCTAATTTTATACTTGAGAGAAACTGGAATTTGAGAAAGTCAATGTAATATTTGTTGATCTTATAGAGTGGTAAGTCTGTGTTGTAGAAAAGAAAACTGCAAAAAATTGTTGAATGAACAGCAAGTTGAATTATAAAGGACTAGTCAAATCACAGTTTGTGATTATGATGGAAAATTAATTACAATGTGGATTGATGTGCACAGACACAATTAGCACTTCAATAATGCAACATGACTCGTGGTGGTGGCACATGTAGGAGAAAGCCCGATTTCTCTTCAAACCAGTAGCAATGGTTTTAGTCTGTCTTACTGAGGCATTTTTGATAACAAAATACTTAACATTTTGAGTTGGATAATGTAAGAATTTAAACTGTTTTAAAGTGACTACTTTTTGTCTAAAGATTGCACCCAATCTGGTGGATAAATAAAGTTTTTACAATGTTGATGTTAGCATTGCAGTCTCCTAACTACTGAAGGATCTCTATGTCCTTTCCTTCCTTCCTTCCTTCCTTCCTTCCTGCCTTCCTTCCTTCTTGCCTTCCTGCCTTCTTTTCTGCCATCCTTCCCTGTCCTTTCCCTTATTGATTGGTATCTTCATCAGCCTAAATTATTTTTCAGGTTGCATGCAAGAATTAATGGCAGAGTTATCTTTAAAATACTATAGCATGAAAATAACATAAAACACACCTATATTTGAAATAGTTGTTTTTACAAATATCTCTACTTGGGGAGGGATGGGGAGAGATTTAAGTGGTGGTTTTTTATTGTAAAAATCCCCTACCTATGACTTAAGGTATTCTTACATGCAGTAATTTCACTAACTGGGACCTGGACTGAAATTCTGGGCCACCAGAAGCAGTAATTAGACTAGAAAGGAACTAGTCAAAGAAAATAAGGCAATACGCTTCCTAACTATTTCCAGAACACAACACTTGTATGGAAAGCTTGTAGGGAAATCAAACAGTTTTCATGCACTTTCCACTCAAATGGACAGAAATGGACATATAAGAGCATTAGGTCTTCTGTTCCTTCAAGTTCTCTCCCGTGAGGAAAAAACACTTTCATGAAGATTTAATTTAACTGTAAAAAAATCTCTGTGGATAAAATCACTAATATGAATCTCAAAAGGGATATTTCTGAGAGATGAAAACTTTCAGAGGAAGCAGGGTTGATTTGATTATAAGTGTACAAAGCTCAGAATTCCCAGTGGTGTGATAATCCCTAAAATGAAAATGTTTCCTAAATAGAACACTCTGTATGGGAACATCTTTCAACACACACATATCTGAAGTTCTTTACAAACAAAATCCCTATCAACAACAAATTCTTCTGGGATAAAAGAGATCTATTCGAATTAAAGTCATGAGTAAGAGACAAGCTCAACAAGCCTATGGTGTTTTTGAGGACATGGTTAATTTTATTACAGAAATAAAATTAAATGCATACTACAGGAAAATACATGTCTCTCTCTAGAAAAATATCACTTTTATCTGAATGATCAGTCCAATCTGGAAGGATACCCTATTAATATATTAGTGAATACAGAAAATTGAATGGATGAGTACTAACGTATAAATCATACCAGTCCACTGCTCAAAACCAGTAAACAATTATAGCAGAAAATTTGAAGAAACAGTATACAAACAAAAACTGAAAAGAAGGTGTACCTGAAAGGTTTATTTTCCTATCTTTGCCAACTTGCTCTTCAAAAATTGTTTTCTTGTCCTTTCCCTTCTCTTTTCTTTTTCTTTTCCAAAGACAATGATACATTTTTGCTTATTTTTAGGGCTTCTCAATTTTTTGCTTACTACTTTCCCAGTCCTTTGGGAATATTATCTCATGTACAAATCATGGATTTGTGTTTTCCATAACGATCACCATTGTGTCCCTGTGCCTGCCCCCTGCCGCAGCACATTTTATTCTCTCTGCTTTTCAAAATATCTAGAAGAGCAAGTAACTAGATCATGTACAAATGTCTCATCTTTAGGAAGATATTGTGAGCTACTAGTCTTTCTAGCATGTAAATCTTGGAAGTAAAAGAATTTCAAATCTTCTTCTAGTGATAACAAATATATACAGCTTTGCCAATGTGAAACAAGTCACCAAGAAAGAACTTTCTTTATATTAGACTAGAGTAAATGTCACATCAATTAATAATTCAGCAGTATTTCTTCAGCAACTATTTTCACAAGAAACATCTATATTTGTCCAGTGTTTGAACAAAAGCAGATAATGGAAAGAAGTATTAGAACTGCATTCAGACAACTAGAAGTTATGCTTGTCTTAAAATCTTTGCCTGTTTTTACGCTGTATTTTGGTTGTTGATTCCACAGTATAATCAGTAACTACACTCAATAGTATAGTAGATTTTTCAATTTTAATATCACTGTCTTCATTTCATGAGGAGATTGTGATGACTGACTCCCATTTACTCTTGAGTTCAGCATTCAGATAATTGCCTAATAAAACACAGTCAATGAGAAGCCTTAAAGAATGCCACTTTCTTTTTTTTTTTTTTTTTTTTTTTTTTTTTTTTTTTTTTTTTTGTGGTTGTTATTGTTTTAAACACAAAACTTGACGACCAGTTTTGGCTAGCACACATAAAATGGTATACAGAGTGCAAAGGAGATTTGTATATATGCATGAAAACCTATACCTGTATTATCTCAGTTATCAACCATCTCATAAAAAGATTATTTATATTTTCCAGTCCAAGAGGAGGTTAAGATGCAGTCAGATCTGTAAGTAATTTAATAAAAATGTAAACAATTAATCATTAGTTCGTATTTCACGTTTTAATGTTTGTTTTATTGGTTGCTCTATTTTCTTATAGGTTTTTTTGAGGTTTGTCTAAAAGAAAATATGCTATTCATTTGAGCCAAACCACAGTAAAATGATTCTGCCTAACTCTAAAAAACCCAATCATTCCTTTTCATATTTTATAGTAACATATGACATGTCAATTTAAACAAAATACACAATATTTGCTGACTGTAGTAAAAGGTTGGTATTAAAATAAAGTATGCTGCTGTTAAGACCAGATAATTGAGCATACTGAAGTGCAGGTAGCATCTGCTGTAGCAAATGTGATGCAAAACCCTCATATTTTCTGAACAAAGGGTGCTCATACAGATAATATTTGCTATCCAGCACTTTCTCAGTTGGACTGTTTAGCAGAAATCTCTAATTTTTGTACACCTATACCACAATAAATTTTAAAATATGTGTATCAGATCTAAACAGTTTAGTGCCAAAAAATATTGTAAAATATTAGTGATGTCTTTTTTTCTGGGCAATGCTCTGTGTGTGTGTCTGTGTTCATGTATTTTAAAAAGAAATTTTACTCCCTTGAGTTTAGATTCAATTCTTTCTGAATTTACCCTGTGTGAACCAACATATGTTCTTCTACTTCCTATATTAATAAAAAAATGCATAAACCCGCCAAGTAATAGTATTCCCTAGTACACCAGTATTCTAGTGCAATTAAAAATGCCTCTTGCTCTCAGTCAAAATGTTTTACAGAATTCTCAAATTTTTTAAACAAGCTATTTTGCACTCCTTTTTTTCTTGTAAAAATTTACTCTCTTTCACTCATGCCATATGGACTTGTTTAGTTTAACACGAAACTCTCTATACTTCAGGCTTCTTGTCTTTTTGCTTTTCCCCCAAGTACTCTAGGGATGCAGTCATTTGTATTGGCTATTTCATGCCATTTTTCTTGTCTCCTTCCCTTAAATTGTGCTTACCTTGTCCAGTTTATTGCTTGCCCCTGAAATATCAGACCCCAGAAAGAGCTTTTTTCAGGTCTTACAAGAGCTCTGCTAAAACTTTTTTACCCAGATTCTTTTCAGATTGCCTCCTTAATTACCAGTCCCGCTCCTGATATATCACTCTGAATCATTCCCTACAGTTATCATGTTCTTTCCAGCTTTGTTCCATACCCTGCTGCCCCTAACAGCAAATAATGGCTGCTCCAGAGGAAGGAAACACAGTCACTTTACTCATTCCCCACCCCGCGCCACGCAAACCACCTCCACACAGATCCGGAGGACAGGCTGATGTCCTGCTGTCTGATCAGTGACACACACAGCAGGACACACCCCAGTCTGAACTGGCTGTCTTTTCATCTCCTTTCTCCCCACTCCCATCCATGCAAAACTGCATTTTCCCCTGCAAATTTTTACTAATTTGTGAAGAATCAGTCTCCTTAGGCCCTTGTGGCACAGAACCACCAGCAAGAAACAGGTTTTGGATGTTCCGCCAAACAAAGCTCCAGGTGTTCAGGTGTTCCCTTTAGCTCAGATTATAGGCTTATTATTCTAACAGTGTATTTGATTCTGTCATACTTTTTATGTATAATGCAAACTTGAAAGTGATATACTACATTCTTTTCAACATATTTTTACTGCAGAGAATCTGTGACTTATTGTTGTCTAATATGTAGTGCTGCAAGAACTGTTTTGCTATGCATTCCTACATGCAGTTTTTGTTATATTAATGATGTGAGCTGTATGGTTCTCAAAGCAGGAGTAGGGAAAGAATGCTATTTCATTTTGGGGTACCTGTGAATGAGAAGCATAAATAACTTCCTATTCACGTTGTTAAAGCTTCTAGAGAAAAAAAAAAACAAGACAAACAAAGACAAAAATCTCAAAGCAGTATGGGTTTGCCCTTTTGAAAATGAAACAGAACAATCCACTCCAAGCAATCCCATATTTAATATGTTTGAATAAAATCTTTATTTGGCTTATCTTTTCAAAGATAAACTTCACAAGAGCTCATGTTGCTTCGCCTTTTGTCTAGAGATCCTCTAAATTTTAATGGCTCATATTATACCTGTGGTTCGTCACTGAAATTTACCTTAGTTTTTGAGGTCTCTACAGCAATTGCCTCTTGAAAAGGTCTGGTCATCTGTTGCCACATTACCATGTTAACTGTTCATTAAAACTATGGAATCTCATGTCTATGTACAGTGAGCTGTGGCATGGGAAAATGGTGGGAGGAAAAACTGCTGCAAATCTACCTGCAATTTCTGCTTAACTTTACCACTTCTCTTTCTTGTGACTGCTTGTCTGCCATGCTGAAATAGGATCCTGAAAATTTTGAAGGGAGTTTGGGGTCCTATAGACTTTAGAACAAAGTCATGGATATGCCTGCACACCTTTTGCAGCCCATGGGTAAAATCTGTAATCTGATAAGTCAAAATAGATTTACACACAACCAAATTTGAACTTCATGAGGTTTTTCCCCCCCCTCTTCTGCAAATAACTTGCAACACAGTATACAAGTAAAATTCAACTCCTGGTCAAAAATTTTTGTCTTTTTCTTTTTGGGAAATGGAAACTCCAGAGGAGTCATAATTGAGAGAGGATTTTAGTGTAGGGTTTTCCAGAAGGGGAAAATAAAAATGACAACTTTAAAATAGATATAAATACAATAATTTTTTTTAAAAAAAATTCAATTTATGTAGTCTTTTTCAGAGAGGGGAAAAATATTTTAGTTCTGTTTTACCTCCAGACAATGTACTCAGAAGTAGACAATTATCATCAAAAGACCTATTTGAGCAAATAATTTTTAACATTGTATATAATTTCCTTAAATAGGTTTTATTTTTACCTAAGTATTGTGGCCAAAATCTTGATTTTGTAAATATTAATAAAGGTTAATTTTGCCTCAAAATGGAAGTGAAGTCTGAGGATAAAGAGAAATTAGAGAGTTCTTCATACTAAAAGTATGTATCTTGAAAACCTTGTCCTGCTTCTTCCTCCCCCTTCCCTTCCCTCATCAAACATATGAAAGGCTGAAGCCCACTTATCTCAAGCACTGTCTTTCACAATTTCCCAGTGTGATTGCTGCGCTCATTTGGGATACTTGGCTGATAGATCCCTGGCTTTCATCTTGTGACAATGGAAAGGAGGGTATTCTCAGCGACAGGCCAATAATAAGAAACAAATTCCTACAAAGCTGATCCCAAACAAGTGGAGCCTCTTTCACATGACTTTCAAGCTCAGTACAAGGCATATCTATATTAACTGGCATTCCCCAATAGGCGTGTAGTAATGACACTGAACACAGGAGGAATCATGCTCCAGAAGATTATGGTAAAGAAACAGCTTCAAAGCAGAAAAAGAAAAGTGGTACCTTCCAGAAGCAATTTTGATGTATCTTTAATCATTTCTATGTGCTCAAATACTCCAATGATTAGTGCCATAGATATACCTATAAATATATCACAGAATGTTGGAAAACATCTCTGGAACATAAACTGAAGTAGTCATCATCTGTAATGCACATGAGAAATATTTAATTAGCTGTGCAAGTGAGCTGACATGCAAGTACAGTATGTTAATTTGCAGAATTTTCTTTGAGGAACACAAGCTGTTCCTGAAGTGTATGAAAATGAAAGTAGCTTATACAAAATTAAGTTCTGAGATCAATGGCTGAACTTCTTTAGCATCTCTAAGTAGCACTTGGTAAAAACACTGCAGTTAAGAGTTGATCAGTAATTTAATTAAAAATTCAAATGTCAAAGTGTGATGTTATTACCATTATGATATTATTCCAGTAATTGCAGGACTGTTGCAAATGAAGAAGACAAAAAAAAAAACAAAAAGGAAGTTCACAGGTCAAATATGTTACAAAAGTGAATAAAATAAAATGACAACAGCAAAAAAAAGACATAAATAACAATTAGAAGGAAAAAATTGTTACTATTAAAACAAAGTTGTCAAGAATTGGAAATATCTCTTGATCTGTAATACTGTAAAATATTAAGTTCTTATTGCCAAATGCCATAGTGTCATCTAAAATAATGAGGAGGGAAAAGAACTGTGATCACTAGGTAAAATTTCAAGAGATCTTCAAATCTTTAAGTGGAATAGAACAGTTTCGTTCTATGCTGGAGATGAAAATATCCCCTACTTGGAAACAATCAAAGAGATTATTATTAACAAGGTGTTTGGGAAGTTAAGAATGGAATATCTTTTCAAGAACTTTACTAAGAAATAGAAGGTTAGAAATAACATGATAGTTAGCAATGGAATTTGAACCTCATAAAATCTTCTTAAGGGAGGGTGCTGAGAAAGTAACCACTTTAAAACCTCCAGGAAATGTGGCACTGAAGAAGTGTTCATTAATAATTGTTGTTATGTGTCAGGAGAATCGGAAGAAGAAAAACCATCAAACATAAGGTAGAGTGAAACTGCTTGTGTTTCTATATAAGGTGATATTAATTGAATCATGTAGGCAGACCAGGGAGTAACTAGACTTGTAATAGGACAAGGATAATTAACATTTGCAAAAAGGAAGGAAAACACACTTGGGTTAAGCATCACATTAGATGTGGGCTGCAATCTTTTCTACAATCAGGAAAATTCCATTTATTACTCACTAAACAAAAGATTCAAATGGATTTTAAAGGACTGACTATGTGAAGGAAGAAAATGTTTGCAAGGTACTTTCTAGGTGATAGATTTATAGGTCAGAGTATAAACATTAAAAAGGATTTCTCAATTTCAGAATGGAAAATAAATTACATAGTGTGCTGGGTTTTTATGTCACTATGATCAAAATCTTATACTGATATTTAGGAGGTTAGCAGGGAAAAATAGTTATATGTTGCTCAAGGGGGATGAAAATCATAAGTATAAAACCAAAATCATCTGAATTAAAGATTATTATACAATGGAATGGCAGCACATAGTTCCAATTGCACTCTTACAGTTTCTTCTGATTTTGTGCCCTAATACTGAGGTAAATTTGGGGTTGATGAAAGTCTTTTCTAAAAATAGTATGTGATTCAGATAAGGTAGTCTCTGAATTGCAACAATTTAAAAAGAAATGTATAATCTTTCATATTTTACTCATTCCTTTTATTTTTTGACTGGTATTTTTCCAGTGGTAGATATATGTGAATTCAATTTAACCATACAGACGAAATATTAACAATATACTTAGGAAATTAATAAAAATATGTCATTTTTTTCAGATTTTGAGAACAAAAACAGTGAACTTTTACCAGAGAGTTATAAGCAAAAATTAAACTGTGTTTAGCAAAAAGCAGAGATACAATAACTACTAAAAAGGCAAGGAAAATGTCAGACTATGGCATTTAAGGATAGAAGGGATAGTTAGAATTTGAGAAAGAAAAAATACAGCTTTAAAGTGTAACAAAATTGTAGATATAAATTTTTAAATACCTAGTAAAACATATGTCAGTGAAAGAATAACAGAAAGAAGCAAGATGTTTAAAAGAATATGATTTGGAAGGGTGTTTTAGGTTAACTAGAAAAGAAAGGCCCAAAAGATTTTCCTCAGGAATACAAATTGACTTTGGGAAAGTACATGTAATAAGATGGGGAAAATAAAAATGGCTTAGAAATAGAAGGCTAAGTGGGAAGTGTGGCAAGTATGACAATGGATTCTGCTCCACATTGGGGAATCTATGTTAAAACAAATAAGGCAGGATGAAGTACAATTTATATAGCAATAACATTGCCAAGGACTAGTCTGTATTGTAGGTTGACTTGCTGAATGCAAATAAGTTTTGCACAAATTTTAAAGTAATCACTCGTTACAAGCATCATTTATAAGAAAGTATAATTGTATCTGAGACAAAAAGAACAAATGATATAAGGAGAAAGAGAGGAAAAAAGAAAAGGAAAAGATTAGAAAGACCAAGACCAGGAAGCTTCAGAGGAAAAAAAAAATCCAACAACAGTATAATAGGTGCATTGTAACTAGAGAGAAATAAGGATGATTAATGGAAGGTGAAATTAAAAGAAGTGATGTAAGAGCAAAGAGTACTACAAGGTCATCTATAGCAATGAGCTATATGAACCCTGACATTTTTACAATGGGTTTTCAACAGAGTGAACTGATCCTAAAGTATAGCAGCTTGAGTGGGACAGAGGAGAAAGAAAGAAAAGGTTATGTTGCAGCATGATGGAAAAAAAGCTTGTCTTAAAAAATTAAGTCTTTTCAACAGCTAAAGCCTCAGAGAGTTCCTTAGTGACCTGATTTGTCAAATGGATTTTTGTCCCTTGCTTGGTATTTTCAGTTCACTGCATTCTCTTACCCCAGGTTTCAGTAAATAATACCTAAAAAAATTAAAATGCTCTAATGTTTAATTTAATCTCTTGCCTGCATTGAGTTTCCCCATCTATTTAGTGTAAACATCTTAGGATTTCTTTAGGACTACGTGCTTTTTGACTATTGATGGCAATCCAAGGGTCCCAAAATACAGGAAAAATATCTAGTTCAAAGTATCACTCCCTACAGCTATGGATTTCGACTGGAGATCGTATCTCAAAATCACTTTTTGTAGTAACCTACTGCTCTACTAAACACCAGTAACACAAATCAATCTGGCATTCCCAGAAGCCCAGGGAGAATTCTCACACAGCTTTCACTGTAAATGCATTCAGGTTGCAATAGTTGATCCAGAATCAGGGTTTCTCAGAAGAGCATGCTGTTAAAAGAATAAACTCCTGGAAAAATAAAAATAAATATGAATATATAAAAGGAGATTAATCTATGAAATTGCAAAATCATCTGACCACAAATGTGTATAACTGCCTTTCTCCACCAGGCAGGGGATCCGAGAATGCATTGCTTGAAATGGCAACCACATTATAGTGCCTGAGAAAAACCTGAAAATTTACAGGTTTTGAACTTGCAAATTTTGTCACTTTTTGCATAATTTACAAAAAATCCCTCCTCTTTCATCTTGCAATATCACTGTTGCTTCTGCATGGGAAAGCAGATTGCACTTTTGTTTTCTCAGGGACTTTGACTGAGGTGAAAGTGAAATACTGAAATACATGCATTGTGATCTAAATAATGGTATTGTTTTGCTTTTTGTTTCACAAATGGATAGTGGGAAAGGGGACATTCTTATTACTTCAGCACAAGCTGAATCTTAGGAAGGGGTGAGGAGGTAGTTCAAACAAAAGAGCGGGGCACAAACTTTAGCTCATCTCAAGAATGCTGCAATATTTCAGGTATAGCACAACAGGAAAAAACAAAGGCAGCTTCAATGGGCTTTGTCTGACACCCTAAGGAGAAATTAGGTGATTCTGCTTGTGCTTGTGCAAAGCTTCTGACACCCTTCTGCAATGATTCTAGCATGGGAAAGGGAGGCAAATACGAATGGCCCATCAGCACCAGATACAAAGAAGTTAAGAGGAAGGGAGCCTCTCAAAGCTGTTTCCTGTCCTAATCAAAATGTAGTTTCAAGACATTGCTTATTTAACACTTCTTATGGGGAGAAATAGGGACATTCAGGATCTGAATTCAAACAAAGATACAACTTTTAAATAAAATAGTGCAACTATTTTCAAGTCCTCTTCGGACATTCACATGTATAATTGCATCATTTAAGACATATTAAACCTTAGGAGAGAAAGGAAATTATTATATGGTTTGCTTGATCTATGTAAAAAAAACACAATATTGAGTTTCTTGATGGTTCTGAATTGACAGGTCCTTATGATCTTTTGATTGTTGTCAGAGACTCCTTTGCCTGCTCTGTTCTTCAGCCTTGTATGCCATACAAGTCTTAGACCCACTGAGAGTTTGTGTTGTACTATATTTAATTAGGTCGTTACTCATTTTGCTGTTGATACCTGAAACTTAATGAAATGGCTTCTAAGAGTGCCAATGGTAACAATAAATTATATCTACCCTGCATTAATAATTAAAATCTGCCTTTAAAAATGCGGTTCAGGGGTGCAGTCTCAGTTACTGACTGGGCTCTACGTACTTAACCATAGGTGCTAACCATCTTAAACTCTGAGAAATCACATATTTAGACATATGTGTATTTCCATTTAATTTTAAGGTTTTGGGAATATTGTTATTATCAGTGGAAAGGGCAATGGTCCGTCATTAGGCCTCTTGTCATTTGGGATGACTTGCATTTTGCTTTCATAAAATTGATTGGTTTCTGCTGAAAATAAGCTGCTCAAAGACTTGGCAAACAGCAGGAATCCAAGGGCCTTCTGTACATGGTATAAGTCCATTGAGTAGAAATGTGGAGACACATTACCTATATTTCTAGATAATGTTCCATACTGGCAGCTAACCCGCCGGTATATTTTGTTTTATGATTAAACACATATTGATGGGTAAAAGAGGCCTTTGTACTCTTTCTATTAAATTTTGCTATTAGGCAGCTTTTAGCTTACTTACTGCACAATTAGTCTTCTTGCTTCTCACAGGAGGGCCCATTTCTTCTCTTCTCCTAGGATTATCTGAGGTTGATCTCTGTCCCTCTTGTTGTAATTTATATATTAAGGGAAGAAGGTTATCTTGCAGCTTGAATATAGAAGGCAGAGCCTAGGGAATTTTAGTTTTCAACACAGTCCCACTGAGCACTTGAAGGCTCTGCAGACCACAATTCTCTGCCCAAATTCTTTTATCGACCTAGCTGAAGTCCTTCACTTTTGGGAAGCCAGCTGAAGATGTTCAGTTCAATTGAGTTACCATTCCTTACAATGTTGAATTTTGTTCTTTATTATATCCTCCACTGATACAATGGAGACAAAAATTTCTAGCTAGATTCCCACAAAAAAAAAAAAAATAATCAAATGACTACATAACAGGTATGGTAGTATAACTTGCAGCCTTTTATCAAACACAAAGAATTTTAATGCATATCAATTACAAATTTAAACCAAAAATTTTAATTGCCTTTTTAAAACTAATTGTCTGCAGGAAGCTTTTGAATGGGAAGAATGAGGGACACAGAGGAAGTTTAACTGAAGAGACACTATTTCTTTTCCTACAGAAAAATAAGCAAGTTTTCATGATAACTCAGACTTCCCTCAAGTCTTAAAAAGAGCAGCGTTCAGCCTGTCTCCTGAGAGTTTTCTAAACAAAGTTACTGTTGATGCTCCCTCCACAGACCTGGCCAGAGAAACCTATAAAACATTTTTTATTCCCAGACTGTTAATATAGAAACATCATGAAAATATGAAAAGCTGTGTCTGTGACTGCCCGTGAAGAGGCAGAGGAAAGAATGGTGTTACTAAGGTAGAAATTTCTTTCACTACCAAAAGAAAGGGGTGGGTGAGACTTCCTGTGATGATTTTGGAGCAAGCACTGGCTTATAAATGGGAAGATGGGAAAAGGAAAGCAAAGATCTCATGTGTATTCCCCCCCACCACCACTACAAGCAACATTTCCCTACCTCTGCCTGTCTCCCTCACCAGAAATATTGTTCTATCTGTTAAACAAAGAAAGAAAACAAAATCCAGCAGGGAAATCTATGTCTTCAACAGGCTTTAGGAAGATTCTGGCAAGGCTCAGACCTCTCTCATCAGAGAAAATATGCCTTTTTTTATCAACAGAATGAAAACATTAAATAGCAGTTTCTACTCATATCTGCATTTTTAGTTCCTTTTTCAGACTGGGGGTCAGAGGAATAAGCTTTTTTCTGATCCCTGTTACAACACTGTCAGCTGCAAAAAGTCATCTGCTCCATCAGAGGACCTAAATGCCACTAAACAGAACCCACAGGGACAAGCACAAAATTCAGACATGCATACAAAGGAATCACAAGAACATTAATCTTTTCAAGAGCCAACTGACAGTACATTTCAGAAAGCACATATAACTCAATTAATGTTTGTGCTCACAAAACCTTTTAATTTATGAACTATAGCTCTTGGGGTTTGCTAAACAATTAAAATCAAATCTAACTTCTCCCCTAAATTTCGCAAAGCATATTTTATAAGTTTAATTCCTGCAACTTCAGCAGGAACAGTTCATCTACATGACCCTGAGAGTAAGAAAGGAAATCTTGTTGCTCGATGATCTGCTGTCATCAATGGACAAAAATTAAATGTTTTTGCTAATCCTTTCACTCTCACTAGCCATTGACCATGAAGCTTTGTTGACCTTGCTGGAAACCCTGGCAAGAATTATTAAGAGGCACTTGAGCGAGCTATTCTTTTCTCTCAGGAAATAACCAAAGGGTAGTAGCTGCTGACTGCTCTTTTCCCTCGATGTGGTCTTATGCAAGATACTCTGTTCCTTCCATTTGATATACGCTCTGCATCGTTAGAGCAATTCAGCAATATGTTGTAAACACTGCTTTTGGAGCTGATCTGAACTGTACAGGCACGGCCATGGTGAAAGTGGAACTATAGTTCAAATCAGATAAAACAAGGCTGTTGCTGCCAAATTACTTGAAAAACCTTAGGAGGAGATGAATAAGCTATTTCTCTGCTAATGTCAATATTTTTAACTTGCTTTTCACAGTAAGACCAACTGTTTAAATATCTGGGTACTTTTAAATGGCCAGCAGCAGTTATTCTTTTCTTAAGTGGTTTTCCAATATAATTTTGAGTGAGGGATTCACTGTGGTAATACCTGGTGTGCCTCTTCAATGCTGGAATTTGAGTGTTGCACCTTTTAGCTGTGGCTACATACAGAGTCCTTTCAGTTTCTCACCTGGTGGCCTGTAGCAATTTGGACCCATCCAACTTCAAAAATCACTTCTATTTTAAAAGGCCACTGATTAGACAAGCTGGGATGACCCAGCCATCTTACTGCCACTGGCAGAGGTAGTTGTGTTCTCTCCTTCCCTCAGGTACCTTCTAGAGCCTCCCTGGTCTGTACTGTCGCACACCTCTGGTTATTTGCTGAGCTGTTTAAGTTCTCTAAATGGATACAAAATTCAGCCAGGAGGGAAAACCATCTTCTTTTCTAAGAATGAGCTACTTTCTTGATACATTTTTATTTTCTTAAGTATCTTCCTAAAAGAGAATTAAGAACTATAAATTAGGGTCTGGTATGCTGTTTTTAGAACTTCTTAATAAAGCCATTCCTCAGTGTTGTGAAGTTTGATGGCCTTCAAAGGATGCTGCAGGAAATACTGACATTACCTTTTGCCATGTGAGGAATGTTACATAGGCCAGAGGGTAGATTTTACTTCTTTAATTGACATTGGCTTAAGATATTAATTTTTCATTTTCTATCAAATCGTGTTGTGGTTCATGTTATCGGTGTACACAGAATATGATGAGTGAATTTTAGAAACTACATGCAAAGTTTATTTAATAAATGAAGCCATTCCACAGTTCCTTGAAACTTTCCTAATTCCTATTTAGAAGAGCACCAAAGTCCCATTAAAGAAAGGGGGAAAAATCAGTAGACTTTTTTTTTTTTTCAGTGATGAAATAGGTTAATTTCATAGCTGACTTGAAATCTTGTGACAAGTTATGATATTCTATTATGCCATTATTAGTAGAAGACATAATCCCTCGCAGCTGTGGTAACTCATGATAACGCACAACATATACCCATCAAGATATCTCCTGACAGCAATGAAATTAACTCGTGTCAGCCCTGTGTCTAACAGAATGTGCTTGCAGCTTCCTCTTAGTATGCCATTCTAGATACCAGTGAATTGTTATATGGGGAAAATGCATCTATTAGAAACAATTGTTTGTACCAAAATTTTCACTGGCTTCACTGTACATTTGATGACAGGTGTTTCAAGCAAGGTAAGCAGACATGATAGGTAAATGACTGAAAGTAAAAGAATTCATAGTTATTGCTTACTGCTTAACTGTATATTATCCTGAACTTCAACAGGATCTGTAGAACTGCTCTGCACAGTTATTTCCAACATGTCCTTCCTTGGTGAGGTTGAAATCCATTTCTGTGTTCTCTGACTCAGAATCAGTGTGTGAGCTGAAGCCTAAAACCATTGCAGAGACTTCTGTTGTAAGAAGCTATTTTGAAATTATAGGATGATGAAAGAACTGTTACTTACAACTTTGTTTTATGTCCTAAAATAATACTTCTAGTACAGAATTATCTATGTGACTATGAAGCTTTGAGAACATGTGTTTTTTATGGGTAGTTCCAAATTGCTGGGATGAAAATATATTCTACAGTATTGCATTGAGGAGGAAGAAGGCAAATCAGATGATAGCAAATACATTTCAGCAACACTTTAAGACCGTACTTCTAATGACTTCTTAAAATATGTGTTTTGCAATAACAATTAAATAAGCAACGAGATAAAAGCCAGTATTTACTGTCATGCATATTCCCACTTTCTGGCAGGTTTCCATAATCAAACACTTCCACAGCACAAACATTATACAAACACTCTGTAGTCCCAGCACGGTTATTCCCAACTTAACTTCATGTACTGTTTCCCTGATGACTAGACCAGTTCTGACTTTCATTTTTTATTTAAAAACAACAACAGCTGAACTCCAAATTAGTCTCAAGGAATACCCTCAATTTAGCTCTTTTAATGAAATGGAAAAGTTGAAAGCAGCCTGGTCACAAGGGGAAGTGTTACTTAAAGCTTGAGTTTAGCCATCAGCATTACAGAAATAAAAGACAGTTTTAAAAATAGACACTACTGCCTTTATCACTGGTCTGCATTGCTTCCCTTGTGGGTAAGCAGCTTTTAGCTTTAAATTTTTATTAAATAACAAGAACAATAGAATGCTTTATTTTTTTTCCTTGATTTGGGCAGATCCTATTTTAGGAAACAAAAGCCAAAAACTGTATAAAAAATAAACAGAATACTAACTGTGCAAATGTGTGATTCTTAACATCATCTTTCTAGCTTGCAAGCTAGAAAAGTAAAGAAAAAAAGAAAAGTCTTCCTATAAATAAAGCATATATTCATTTTGAGACTCAAGATTTAGACAGTACGAATTGACACAAGCTGGATTTAGAAACAGCAGGGTTTTACAGACTGTATTTCATACAATGTGACAATATAAATTGTAAATTTATAATAAGTAATTAATGAATATGTAGGAAATAGTGCAGCTGTGTTCCAAAAACTAGTGCAATTACATCTTAACAGCAATAAAAATTGGTTATTGACACTAAAAGTCCACCATTTAGGTTTTCAAAGGGGCATGCAACATTTTAATGGCAGTCTACTGAGAGGCTAATATCCTTTGCTGGACTTTGAAAATGTAGGGATAAAAGTTTAAAGGCGGAGGTGATTGGGGGAAAGGTGTGTCAGTGAGAGTGCATGGTGCTGCAAGAATTTTGATTGCACTGCTTTGGGATTGCTGTGTGGATCTTGCCTTCCAAACCTTCAGGCACCTCTACCCCCACTAAGACATTGAACCTCTTAACAGATACATTGATTTAAAGTTGTTTTAGAGAGGCCAGCTATGATCCAGCTGAAAAAGGTTAGATGCCTGAACCTATAAAAACAAACAAGAGACAGTATCTTTGCTGCACTGGAGTGTTTGCTCCTTCTTGGGTTTTTTTTTCAGCCTGTTTCCAAGTCTCTGTGCCTGGACCTACTCCCAGAAACTGCCTGCTACTGTTCCTTCAGGTGTTGCACTCCTGCTCTGGAGAAAAGATTGCAGAAATATGTAAATGGGTGGTAAACAGACAGCATTTTCACAATTTCAGAGCTTTTTTAGAAACTGTATGTATTTTGCAATGGCTACCTTATCCTGCAGCTTTCAGTTCCCTTAAATATCACCTTGCAGTATTATGTGTTTTCCTCTCTTCAGCTTCTTTGTCCTGCCTGGGTCAGAAGTACCTTCCAAGGCAGGTGTGAATCTTTCACTGCATCTGTTGAGAAACAATGTAAATCTGGGGAACCATGAAGTCAGTGGAAAAGGTAGCACATGGAACTGCAAGTATCAGAAAACCAGAGGAATTAATAAAAAATCAGAGAAGGTACTCTCATAATAAAAAAAAAAAACCAAACAAAAAATAAACAATCTTTTATATACTACAAGAGGGACCTAAACCATAAAAGATCTGTAAAACTAATTGCTGAGGACCAATTTCTGTTCAGGAAAGAATTCTGAGTGGATCAGGTACAGAGGAAGACTACTAGGATGATCAGGGGAAGGAGAAGAGGAGGTGCTGAATGAGCTTGGATATTGTTTAGCCTAGAAGAATGAGGGCTGACTGTAGGACATGCTGACATAAATACATCAGAACTTTAAAACACCAGGCTGACAGAGGAGCTGTTTTAACTTGTGTCGACATTGTTAACAGTGGACCCAAAAAATAATGGTCTTGAAATAGTAAGATAATTTCTAATACTCACAAATTTTGAAGCATCTAAACACCATTAGATTAATGAGATGAAAGATCATATCTGTTTGTGATAGCAGGGGCTTGATTTGATGAGCCAGATTATCCCCTCCTGTCTAAAACTGATGCAAGTTTTTATAAGTTAAAATTCCTAGTAAAATATACATTTTGATTGAGGCAGCAAGTTCAAGGCATCAAGCAGATGACTCAGATCTCTTAAAATAGCCCACTTGGCCCACCCAAAAAAAAAATTGAATTAGGCTTTTTCATTAATGTGAAAACTTAAATAACATAGCTGAAATCTTTTCTCTGAAAAGTTGCAACTGATCTGACTATACTGTTTTCTTTGGCAAATTATTTTGCTGATTGAAAGTTTCCTTTATTTTTGTGTGGACCAATTTTCTTTGGCTTGTTCTTTATAAAAGAACAAAAGGATAATTGAGAAGGCACAGAATGTAGCATTGTTTTTGTCATTCTACCAGTGCAGTGGTCCAATACGTTTCTTTTCGAAACATGAGGAAGAAAGTAAATGGTCAAGATGGAATCTCCAACACGAGCTTCAAGATTTTTATATGAATTTTTGAAGTAATTTTCTTTTCCCATATGACAACATCTCAATTTCAGGGCTCATTCTTTTTAATAGAATTAACTGTTGTGAAGATAGAAAAGTTTTGTAGCAGTAGAAGCTGTAGAAACAAAAGATGGAGAAGAAGCATCAAAACTCCTGAGGAAGCTAGAGCTCTGGTACTTGAAAAAAAAGTCTATCCTTGCAAAATACAAAATACTTTTTAAGGTATATAACTTAATAAGCATGTTCTGTGTCAGCTACTTACTCCAGTGTTTTATTCTGAAAAAGTAAGTTATGGATGTGAGTAGTTTGAGAAAATATTTTCCAGGGAAGAAGGCTGAAAGCTAACTGAATTAATTGTAAGTTGATGATGCAAATTAGGGGAATATATTTTTCCCTGATTACTGAATATGTTTAGAGAAAATCAAATTCATTATTAAAAAATAAACACACAAGCTATAATTAAACTGTATTTACCTTTGATATATGCCTGTTAGCTGAAAACATCCCCAACTGTTGGTTATAAACTTTCCGATGAAAGTGTCTCCTGCCAAAACTCTGGTGCTCTGTTGAAGATTAAAGCGAGTAACTTGTGGTTTCTTTATTATAGCTGGCTCTGACAGCATGTATAAACTGACGGGAAATTTCCACTGAATCCATGGTGTTTCAGGATTCTGCTAGATGTGCATATGCACATACAGGAAGGTTCAGTGGAATTCTAGCTTTAACAGGAAATGGTGGAATTTGAAGTTCTGAGGAGGCAGGGCTTTGGGCATGTCCTGATTCCCTACAAATTCTGTAGAAGGAGGTGAGAGTACCTGGCTACCTACGTCAGGCTTGGCACAAAGGAGTACTTTCTTCTTTCCTCCCTTCCACAGAAAACAAAATGTGAGCATGTACCTGTCAGAGCAATTCCTAAACAGGCACTAAATGAGCTAACTCTGGAACTGGAAGCAATAAAGCTGTTTCAGACTGAGGTTACGCCTGAGCTAATTGCCCAGGTGCAGTGCTATGCTTCAGAGGCTGCACTGCTCCAAGTAATTGTAAACTTACCTGCTCAGGGATGTCTAACATATTGCTTCATTGTAATATTTAGACATAACTCAAATGAATCATCAAAAAGCCAGAAAACATCAAAACTGAAGTTCTTTCAGTTATTTTATATGGTCACTTGCGGTATGTGCACTGCAGTAGTGTTCTTAATTGCCCAGTAACTGTGTATTATTTTTGTAGGATCACTGCCTTATTCACTGAACACACTTGTTGTCTAAGTCCAAGCTGCACAGTGAATTGCCATGATATAAAGCATTATGTATTATACTTTGTAATGTCTGAATGATGTCTTGTGAAACAGAATGAAGTCTACTGTTTCTTGTACCGAAATAGGTATATAGTGTGCAGTGAATGAATGTAGGATCAGCTGCAAGGTAAAGATGACTTTCATAGACATCTGGCTTTCATCCCTTTCTTTTCCAGCAACTTTATGAATGACTTGCTGGAAGACCCAAAGGATTTGATTTCTCCATTTCAGTTGCTCATTAGTAAAATGGGGGATCATAATCCTTCTTGGTTAAACAGGTTTTCTTAATAGGTAGTGTATAAAGCTTTATGAAGCAAACCAAAATCTAACAGAGCATCAAATGAAAATCTAAGAAAGACACTAAAATATTTTTTTCATTGCAGGGCTTGACCAGCATGAAGGTACAGGAGTCACAACTGACATAAAAAGTAGTGTTGAATACTCTTTTCTTTCAACAGTGAAGGCAAAACCACCATGTGTTTACGTAAGAATGAAATACAATTATCACACAAATTACTCTGATCCATATCATGACTTCTTAGTGTTTTGCTTGCAGACTTCTTATATTCTACAGTGGCTTTGCATACTTTTATTCTTCCATCCCCTATGTACTTGAAGGTAAAACAGTCTCTTTTCAATAACCTTTTCTTAAATAAGCTGTCTAGAAAAAGAAATTAAACACTGGAAGTGTTCAAAAGATGTGTGGATGTGTTACTTGAGGGTATGGCTTCAGGTGGCGGTGCTAGGTGGATGGTTAAATTTGATGATCTTTTAGGCTTTTTCCAACCTTAACGATTCTGTGATTCTGTGAAATGAAAATCTGAATAGTTTAGTGACCAGACCTCTTCATTGAGGACATGTAAGGCAAATTATGTTTCTAAAGGGCTTGGGAATGGCCTACTTCTTCTTTGTGTCCCTGTGATTCTTTCTCACCTCATATCTCTTGGGTGTATTCAGGCTATCAATGTGTGTATAGAGCTGGGTTGTCTCCAGTATGAATTTGAATAGTGTACAGCACACTAAGGGCCAAATTTAATCTGGTGTATGTAGAAAATGGTAAGGTCAAGCAAACATGCTAATAAATTAAATTGGCTAATCAAATGTGTAAGAGAGAATCCACTCACTGGATGCATGTAACATTGAAATGGATAAATATATTAATCCAAACAAACTTGTTTGCATATACTGAAGTCAACCAAGGATCAGAACACAGATTTATAGTTTTGATGCAGAAAAATTTGTCTCATCTGACCAGTAGAAATCATGACAACTTCCTCCACAAGTTTTTTAGAACCTGAAACTTCTCTCCTATCAAAATTTGATACTTTTCTGATATTTTCCCAGGTATATTTTTAAGACATACATGTGAAAACCACAAACATTTGTCCAAGCGGCACTTTGAAAAATGCATTACTTAGTCATTCTAGCATTTCCAGTGGTATAATAGGAAATGTTTTTTCACTTCACAGTAGTGTTACTTTGTGCCTAGTTCCTGGTAATAAAATAACTTTCAGACACCTTAGTATATGGCACAGTAGATATTAGACATTGATTAAACACTGATTAGCATTATTAAGTTTGTGTGTATTATTTTCTGATTATGGTATAATGTCCATTAAAACAAAATAATCCTTTAGACCTAGCCCACTCAAGTAGATACAAAAGAATATATCTGATCACATATAACAATAATATGCTATTGCAACTTTATATTTGGCAGTTTTCATGGAAATTTGCAGGTTTAATTATTGAGTCAAAAATCAGAGTCTCTGAGTTTTTTAAGCTTTTGTGCCATCTTACCCTAGGATGTTTATTTGTGCAAACTCTATGATACTGTAAAAGTAGCATGGCCAGGAGGACTAGGACTAGGGAAGTGGTCCTCCCTCTGTACTCAACACTGGTGAGGCTGCACAGCAAGCAGTGTGTATCTGTGTCCTTGAACAACTGTTTTCAAAAATTTGCTTGGTTTTTTTCTCTCTCCCCTCTCAGGCTCAGTTTAAAGACACAGAAAGGTACAAGACTGATTTTCGGGGCATAGAGCAGCAATAGGGGATACACATCATAAAGTCACCCCAAGACACTGACCTTGAAGATTTTAAGGGATGTAGATTCCACCTGGGCAACCTGTTTCAGCGTTTCACCACCCTCATAAAATTTTTGCAGCTTAGGTCTAGTCTAAACCTACCCTTTTTTAGTTTAAAACATTACTCTTTGGCTAATCGCAACAGGCCCTGCTATAAGCTGTGTCCTCGTTTTTCTTATAAGTCCCCTTTTTATATATTAGACTGCCACAGTGCTGTCTCCCCAGAGTCTTCTCCAGGCTGAACAATCCCAAAACTCTCAGTCTTTCTCCATAGAAGAGCTGTTCCATCTGTTCTCTGATATTTCTTTGTGGCCCTGTATCTCAGAAACGCGACAAATACCTTCTGGCTTGTGTATTTTGTTTGCATGTTTTAAGCTGTCAGTCCCGTTTCCTGTATGTCCAGTTCAAAATAAGCTCTCAAAATAGAAGATGGACATAAAATCCATTAGGACATTCTTATAATACTTTTGGTCCAGCATATGTGTTCATGCTGAGAAGACAGCAACTTTTGCAATGCCACATAAAAGTGGATTTAAAATGCAAATAAATGAAGTTCCTTCTCCTTAGATCTTTCACACCTTCTAAGCATATGGTAAATATTATATAAAATGGTGGGGAGTCAGACTACTTCTCTTCTGAGTGCATAAGAGGATGGATGGATTTAATTCCCTTTGGATATTTGACCTTAATAAATTCTCCTACCCAGGGTTAGCCACTTACCCCTGTAGTCTGTCCTCTGCAGCTCTGACCCCAATCTTCACTTTCAAAGGATATTTGGTAGAAGAGGAGCAAAAACCTGCCCATTTCATTGCTGCACAGTGCTTTAGAGTTGGCAATCAGCTTATAGCAACTGCAATTTTATGAATTTCCACCAAATCCTGAACTTTCTCAGTAAATTATATGCTGCCTTCCCCTCCTCTTCTCCAACAGCCACACTTCCAAGCCAGGTATTGCAGTGCTCATGTCCAGACCTAGTGTGCAATTCTTATTCCTAAACTGACACTGCTGCGACCCCAGATGCTCACTCTGTGCCTGTGTTGATCTGGTTAACACCACACAGATAACGAGGTCTTCAAATTTTGTTCCCAGGGACTGTTCCCCACTGCATTATTTCGATTATAAAATACTGCTGTATCTGTACATCTGTATCAGGGTGTCACAACTTACTACCAATATGTATTAGCATTTCTTCAATCAAGCAAAAACTTACATATTTTTTCTCCTTTAGCTCCTGCTTCATTACTTGTGATTCATCATTTCCAGTGTTTTGTTCTGATAAATCTTCAAAATGATTTCATTTTTCTGCCATTATACAGTGTCAACTAGCTCACAAAACCAGAAGAATAGTTATTAAAATGTTCATGCTTCACAAATAATATTTTGACTGTTGGATAGATATAAAAGTCCAGCAGGAAAAATATTCTGACATGATTTGTAACACGCTATCTTTCAAATGGCAAAAAATATCAAAATATAATTGAAACAGCCTGCTCATGATGCAGTCCCCTTCCCATTTTCAAACAAATGGAGGAAGCACACAGTGTGCATTTTTCTGTGAATCTCGGGGCTTAGCTCTACACAATATTTCTGTTGAGGCAGACAATCAAGCAACTTTTCACAAAAGAAAAATAGACAACAAACACTGTGATTGTTTTGATAGTGTTTGACTGAGAATTTGTTACAGAAAGTAAGTCTATATATGTTTGATTTAAATACCTAATTATGAGATTAATTTATCTATGTGTATTTGCAGGATATGGTCCCTTATATTTAATGGAATGAGAGGGTGAAGGGGGAACTGTGAAAAGACAAGCTTTGTTAAAATGAAACCATTATCTTACTAAAGGATGCAGAAAATATGGTGAAGAGATGAGAATTCCCTTTTGTTAAATGTGACCTGTACCGTGTTTGAAAAGCAGAATTTTTAGCTCTCTCTCTCCCTCTTCCTCCATAATGTGTTGACCAGATTTTTCTCTGCAGATTTCTTTGGGCAGAGAAGCTACTTTGTGTAATGTAAGATTAACAGAATGTCATCTGAAAGAAACATTGATAGACTTATGCATGAAATACAGTAAACCCTACTTTTTCTATATATTCATTCACTGCAATATAAAAAGTGAGACGTGATAGACTTGTATGTCTAGAATATATATTTGTGCATGGACACATATGTCTGAAAATAAAATATACACGGGAATACTTTTTATAGGTGACTTTCTTCTCCCTGCAAGGTTAAGCTATCTGATTAAATCAAACTCCATTCTTTCTGTTTCATCCATCACTACCAGCTGATAGCAGAAACAGCATGTACCTTCTGAAATAGTTTTTTGTTTTTGTTGTTTTATGATGTGTGAGGCAGAAAGAAAGAAGGTTTAATTTAATCTGTTGGATTGACTTTGCAGAGATGATAGTAACAGAAGCAGTATCTTCAGCTAAGTAACCTGAACAAACATGACATGGAAATTGAAAAGCAGTTTATAAATACAATACTTAAGCCCTACTTCTACCAGCCCCTTTTATAAGGATACTTGAACAAGCCATCTCTTATTACAAGCAAATCTGCTATGAGAAGACTGGGGGGGTTTTTTGTGTTGGGTAGTTTTGTGTTTTGTTTTGTTTGTTGGGGAATTTTTTGTTTATTTATTATTGAGGGGTTCTGGTGTGTTTTGCAGGGTTTTCCCCCTTTTATTTATCTTTTTCTTTAGTTATTATCTTGCTGCAAGATCCTTTTGATGTACATGCTTATATTATTTAGCAAATTTTTCTGTTGGTTACAAGTAAAAATAGAAGACCCAGAACATCTATAATGTGTTTTGGTCTATACTGAATATAGCCTTTCAGTGCAGTTATTGCTTTGCATTTATTTCTTTCAGTGATACATATTTATTTAATGAAACTGTCTTAGCAATAATGGAGGTTCTGAGGAACAATTTTCTAGTTTAAAAGCTTTTTAAATTGGAAGTGAAATCAGAAGGGTTTGATTTTTTTAATGACTTTTCCATGTAGAGCGGTTTGGCTTCAATGGCAATAAAATTTAGAGTAGAAGGAAATTTAGGGTATATTATAGCAATAGAAACAGCATGTGTTTCTTTGAGACCTCTATCTCACCTCTTCCCCACCCAAATAAAATCAGGCCAAATTCAAATCGTCAATTAAGAAATGCCAAATACTTTCCCATTTGAACACTCATGTTTGCAAACTGGCATATCTTCAGAAATATTTGAAAACTATGAAACTGTTTGATAACTATGTCAATAAATCAGTGAATCTCAGAACAGGTCAGATTGGAAGGGATCACAGTGCATCATGTGGTACAAACCTCCTGCTCAAGCAGGTTCATCCCACAGCAGTTTACAAAGGATTGCATGCAGATGGTTCCTGAGAATCTCCAGTGAAAGAGACTGCACATCCTCTTTTCCTGCTCTATATCTTCTAATGAAAAAGTTGTCAGGCTTCCACATGGAATAGCACTTTGACAAGTGGTGAATACATGCAATTATCATCAAGCTACACTTACCAAAATTTTAGTTACAACCTCCAAGTTCTTCTGATGTTTCTTTGGCTGGCCTGACTATAAAACCATGCTGAAAAAGCATTTGCATATGCATTTCTGTTAAGCTCAAGGGACAACATTCTGCAATGGCTGTTTCATAATATTAAAAAGAAAAAATAGGTGACCAAAAACCCACAATGTCTCAAGATGTAAAAAGTTTTGAGGGCTGAACCAATAATCTAGATAATTAATGATCACAGAATCATAGAATGGGTAAGGTTGGAAAGAACCACTGTGGGCTATCTGGTCTTTGCTCAAGCAGGCTCATCCTAGAGCACATGGCACAGGATTGTGTCCAGACGGATCTTGAATATCTTCAGTGAGGAATATAACTTCTCTGGGCAACCTGCTCCAGTGCTCAGTTATCCACACAGTATAAAAGCTCTTCCTCATATTCAGGTGCAACTTGCTATGCATCCGTTTCTGCCCATTGCCTCTTGTCCTGTGGCTTAGCACTGCTGAGCAGAACCTGGTTCCATCCTCGTGACTCCTTCCCTTCATACAGACAGACATTGGTGAGGTCCCCTCTCAGTTGTCTCTTCTCCAGGCTGAACAGGCCCAGCTCCCTCAGCCTTTCCTCATTAAGAGAGATGCTCCAGTCCCTTAATCACCTTTGTCACTGTCTGCTGGACTTATGCAAGGAGCTACATGTCTCTCTTGGAGCACAGACACAGCACTCCCAGTGTGACCTCACCAGGACTGAGTAGAGGGGCAGGATCACCTCCTTTGGCATGCCGGCAATGTTCTTCCTCATGCACCCCAGGATACCATTGGCCTTCCAGGCCACAAGGACACACTGCTGGCTCATGAACATCTTGTTGTCCACCAGGATTCTTGGTCCTTCTCTGCAGAGCTGCTTTCCAGCAGGTCAGTCTCCCCAGCCTGTGCTGGTGTCTGGTGTTATTCCTTCCCAGATGTAGGACCCTGCATTTGCCTTTGATGAATTTCAGCTGGTTCTTCTCTGCCCATCTCTCCAACCTGTCCAAGTCTGTCTTAAGGGCTGCACAGAACTCTGGGGTACTGGCCACTGCTCCCCGCTTTGTGTCATCAATGAGCCTTTTGAGGAGACATCTGCCCCTTCATGCAAGTAATTGATAAGAAGTTAAACTATATTGGGGCCATTATTAAACCTTGGGGACACCACTCCCCAGGTGGTGACAGGCCTCCCCCACTAGTGACAGGCCTCCAAATAGATCCTGTGCCACTGATTATGAACCTCTGGGATCTGTTCAGCCAGGTCTCAACCCACCTCACTTTTCACTCATTCAGTCCACACTTGCTGAATCTGCCTGTGAGGATGCTGTGTGAGACAGTGTCAAGAGCCTTGATGAAGGCACCCTCAGCCTACTTGTAGTGAGGGCAGCATGAAAAACAGAGGAGTACTTCTCAGGATTAGCTAAAACAACCCCGTGTTATCAAGGTAGATGATACCCACTGCTCTCCCCTCATCCAGCCAGGTAGTTGCTTCATCATAGAAGGCAATCAGTTGGGGCAAGCATGATATACCTGTACTGAATCCTTGATGACTACCCCTGATCAAGTTCTTGTTGTTATGTGGATTGTGATGTCCTCAGACACTCCATCACCTTTCCGGGAACACAGGTGAGGCTGACTGCCCTGTACTTCCCTGGGTCATGCTTCTTGCCCTTTTTGAAGACTGGGGTGACATTTGCTTTTTCATAGTTCTTTGGCACCTCTCTTGATTGCCACAACCTTTTAAAGATGATGGTGAGAAGCTTTTCTTTGGTGTTCACCTGCTTGCTCAGCACTAGTGGATGTAACCCTTCAGGGCCTGGACTTGTGGAGGTCAAGTTTGGCTAGGTGCTCTCTCACCCAAAGCTCTTTGACCAAAGGAATGTCGTCCTTCCAAGATTACTTTATCCTACTCTCCTCGATCAGAGATCCCTGAGGGCTTGTCTTGTCAGTGAAGTCCAAAGCAAAGAAGGTGTTCAGTGCTGCCTTCTCTGTGGCCTGCTATCAGAGTTCCCACTCTATTTAGTAACATAAACATTTAGGCCCACACTATCCTTAGTTTTCCTTTTGTATTGTTGATTTTGAACAAATCCTTCATTTTGTCTTTGTTGTACTTGGCCAAAACTAATTCCCTATGGGCCTTGACCTTCCTTCTCCCATTTTTACTTACTCCAACAACCTCTCTATATTTTTCCAAGTGGCCTGACCCTGCTTTCATCTCCTGTGTCTTTCCTGGCTATGCTTAAGTAATAATAGGAGTTCCTAATTCATCCATGTGGGTCTCTTGACCCTTTTGCCTGATTTCTTGCTCATCAGGATGCATTGGTCTCAGCCTTGGAGGAAGTGGTTATTGAATATCAACCAATTCTCTTGGACCCCTCTTCCCTGCATGATCTGTTCCCATGAGATTCTTCCAAGAAGAGCCTTAAAGAGGCTAAAGTTAGCTCTCCTCAATCAAGCTGTACTATGACTTTCAAAGTCCTAGCCATCTCAACAGCTTCTTTATGAAGAGACTCATTCCCTAACAGTTGTCCTGGAAACAGCTTTAATAACTAGGTAGTTACAAAGCTTGAAATACTTTCTATAGATACTGCAAATGGAACTTGGGACATGCCATATTTTTCAACTCTCTGTAAAGGAAGAGTTAAGGAAGATTTCAGCCACCTCTCTGTTATTTCAGTTTCCAATCTGAGTGCAGGGTGGTGTGTGAAGTTGAGCCATTGTATAATTTTAGCAGTGTCCTTCACCACAACAAATGATATGGGTGTAATTTTGGAGTTTGGGAGGGAGGGGTGTGTTTTATTGGGTTTTGTGGGTTTTGAGGGGTTTTTTTGGCTGTTGTTGTTGGAGGTTTTTTGTGAATGGTAATTTAGTTTCCTACTTCAGAAGAATTATATACCCTAGTATTCTTCAAGACAATGCTGAGACTTTGAGAAATGTTTGTTCCTTCAAGTTGATATGAGTTCCCCTGCAAAAAATCTGTGATGGGAAAAATTCTCCTTTACCAGGAGAAAAATTCTCCTTTACCCAAGCTGTGGTTGTGATTTTATGCTACCACAGTATTTTAAAGCTTCAGTAGTCCATGTGAGAACCTTACTTGCATATTCATTAATTGTTGAAATACCCTCGGGGTATAAAAGTAGAGATTGACAATATTCAAAACTCCCTGATATAGAATGTCAGCTTTATAAACGTGTTACTTAATGCACTCTTCAAATTGTCAACTATCATAGTTTTTGCTTCCTTGCCAACTAAGCACTGAGAAAAAGTTTAAGTAAGGAACAGTGTCAGGTTTTTACCCTTTAAAAGAAATTGATTCTGCCTATGAAGTCATCTTAGGTAGAAATTATCTACATTCTTGAATGGACATAGTACAGAAAGAAGCAATGGTGTTATGCTAAAGCTCCCATGTTAACCTTATTAAAGGAAGTTAAATACAGGATAATTTAGCAATGACTGCTATATATAAGAACAGATGGCTGGTGGATGACTTCCTTCTGTGTACTGAAAAATTCCAATTAAGGCAAAATTAAATGAATTAATAATATCATAAAACTGCTATTCCACATTTTACTATGGATTATGCCCTCCTTAGCAGGGAAAATTGCATTAATTGCTTCAAGAAAGGAACCATTCTGTGCCTGCAAAGGACTTGGTGGTGAACCATTCCACTTCCTGACAGTGCACAGCTATGCATAATGTGACCATATGGAATTCACAAATCCTAAGTAGAAAGGGTACAGCAAGATTTTTTCTCCAAACCCAAACTACTCTGTCATTTAACTGGAGAATCTCAAAGATCAGAGTATAAAAAGTTTTTATCTGTACTGGATACCCACTAGGAAGAGACATGCATAAGAATACCTGACATTATACTTATTAGAGGACACCATTATGCTTGGTGCATTGCATGGCCTGCAAAAATATTCTTATACAAAAATGTTTCCTAAGCACCACTAAATATGATTGTCTTTCTCTATATATAATAGGTCTTGATTTTGGCTGAATAGAGGGTTAAAAGTGAGGGAGAAACTACCTTGTATTGTTTTGAAATCCCTAATTTCAATTGATAGAGTTTTGCTGTATCTTTGAAGAGGATATTTTGACTTTTTTTTCCTGGTAAATGTTTCAAGTTCAAACCCATATCACACCTGCTCTGTTCAGACGTGAGTCACCTGCCAGGGGCTTGAGGAAAATTCTGAAGCAAAATTCAAAGGGTTTTTTTAACTTTTGTACTCTTTTTGTTGGATCTGACATGCACAGGTTGGGTATCAGGCACTCAGCCTAAACGATATTTACTGCCCAGCAGTAGTGCACTAGGCTTGCAAGCATTGGGTTTAGTTTCAGTTGCAAGAGACCATTGGGCTCCTTTCCTCAGCCCTGATGTCTCAAACAGTGAGGGCTGATGTATTATGTGGCAGCCCAGACTCAGATTGTCCTTGCCTTGTAACAGTGTGGTTATACCTCACATGGGCTGGAGTCATCCATCCTGCAGCTCTCTAGAACACCATGACTGTAGACAGCCAGGGCTTTGGTGTCTGCATCTGAGCTAATCTCCCCGGCCTTCCTGTGTCACCAACAGAGAGAAAAATGGACTTTTAGGGAATGATTTGGTGAATCACACTGCAGAAGTGCATATCCTCTCTAGAAATTACACTAGCAAACTAGATAAATGAGCTGTGCCCATCTACAGCTTAGCTGTAGGTGGTCTAGTGAATCTCACTCAGGCATGCTAAAGATTGAATATATGAATGCTCCAAGGAATACTTTCCTCTTTTAGTGTTTCCTAGCAGCATGAATTGTCTGGGAGCATATATAAACCATGAAGAAAGCATAGAGGAGAGCACATGAGCCTTTAAGTGGACCATGACTTTTGTTAGTTATGATACACCTACAAAGTAAGTTTGGAACAATGGCAGTGGCATCCCCATAGATATGTGCAAATAACATCAGAGAAAAAAACAGGATCAAAGTAAATCTCTTAAACTGAACTCTATGAGAAAACATTTCACCAGTTACAGAAGAAGACCAATTGTTATATGGCACCTGACATTTTTTACTGCGAGGATTGCTATTTAGCCACAAAGGTAACATAGAACCCTTAAAGACCTAGATATTTGACTGTAATGCATTCTGGACTGTGCAGCTAATTAAATTGTGGCATTTGTCCATACTAGATACTTATGGCAGCATTAAGTCTCTATACTCATCACCATAGCAGGAGTTCTGGAGACCCCGAAGGAGATGAGTGATCTTTCTCCTTAGTATTGAAATGTGCTGCTAAGTTGTTGCAGCAGCAGGAGATTGTAAGATCAAGAGGCTTAATAGCTTTGGTACAAGAGCAGTGCTACATTAAATGCAGTAAAATGCAAGAACTTACTGTATGTTCATTGCACTGAAAGCCCCCTAGCTATACATAAAGGAGCTGACAAACCGCACGTATGTAGAGTTCAGAAGTTAAGCAATTTTAAGGAGAATTTTACTGTATGTCACTTCAGAAAGTGGTTTTATTTGAAAATTATTTTTTGCATGCTAAAATTTAGCCTCACAAGATTGCAAGCTAATCACAGATGGGTCTATTTTACAGCATGAGGTGCAAAGCAAAAACTGAAAACATATTTTTGAAACATATCTTTCAGCATAAGTATTAAGTGTTTTACTACTTTCAAAAAAGCCATACTGTGTATTACCTTATTGTTTGCAATGCATCTTCATACTTTTGCTTTGGTCTTCTCATCCTTATTTGTGTGGTAAATATGAGGATTAAATCAAAGAGCTAAAGACTTTTGTTTTCAAAAATAAAATTATTACAATTTTTTGCTCTTTTTGATCTTTTTCTATTATTACATAAGGAGCTCCATTTTAATTAAAGAAAAAAATATTGGTATAGAAAATAATGCAAAATCTTTCAAAAGATATTTTGCAAACCTGATATTTAACATTGATCCAATGATAAGAAAAATTCCATCTTAGGCATTAAGCAAAGCCTTGATAATGTACTCACCGCTTTAGTTACTCATGTACATGACCATATGCACTCTGTCACAATCTGGCATATTAACCCAGGTTCTTTGCTATAAGAGCTTCCTGCTTCACAGCACCTGTTTTACTGAGACAGGTCTCCATGGAGAGGGGATTGGGAAATAAAGGACTTGAACTCTTGCCTTGTTTGTGCACAGTCTCAGACTTTTGTCCGCCTGTGGCTGCCCCACCTGTACAAACTGCCCCAAGACTGCTGCTGAAGCTTTCTGAGCAGCATCAGCAGCTCTCCCTGCCACCCAGTCTGTATCCTACCTCTGCTATTTCCAGCTTGTGTTTTTCCATCCTGGAATACATCTGTTTCTGCTGCAGAATAAGCTCAGTTAACAGTACTTGTGCAACTAATTTGCCTGTGTCTATGTCAGGTTGGGGCTGATTGCCTGAGGGTAACTTTGCCTCAACAGCTTCTTTCAGGCCTCATTCTATGAGCAGCATTTTAAACTCTTTTAAAGTATTTCCTGCATATTTCAATTTTCTTTCTGAGAGTAATTGTTCACATTCCAGTTTACAGAGTTCAGAATATGTTTTTGGCTGGCTCATTTTACTTTGCATAAGGCATTTTTTCAAATGAAATTCCTTTATACAAATTTTCTGGGAAATTCTGCCTTTTCTCCAGTGAACAGTTTCTCACACACTGTTGTGCTCTAGTTTCTTTTTCCTTGCAGACTGACATCCTGTGGTTTGCAGAAAGGTATGGGTTCTCCTGCCTTATGTGGTTTTCCCAAAGTGAAAAAATAAAATAAACAAAATAAAGCAATCAGAACCAAACAAACAAGCAAAAAAACCCCAAAAATGGCGAAACAAAGGTTCTGTGCATGATGTGGAGGTGGCTGGGCTTACAAGTACACCCACATGTCTGTTGTTATCAACCACTTGAATGTGAAGGATTAAATGGTTTTCACCTTTCCTGACAGTTACATTAAAAAAAAAATAAAACAAATTGCCCGTATTTACCCATGTGAGCAAATTATATGAAATTTCTTAGGTTTAGTGCTGTTATATGGTACCAAAAGTAAACTTCCATAACCTTTCCCCTCCTTTTACTCCAAGAACTCTCGGTCTCTCGCAGCAAATGGAGAGGCACAGCAGAGAGCCTGCTTCCAGTTTCCATCCTGGAAGCTTTGTACATCCCCACTGCAGGAAAGATCAAGCTGTCTGAACAGTGTTAATTATTTTCACACCATTGTATTCCTGGAAATTCCCTCAAAATAACCGCTTTGAACCTTTGGAAGGTGCAGCCAAGATAAAGGATTTTGACATTAAGATGCTCAAGTCTTGTTCATAGAATAGGCTGACTAGAGCATGTGTGTTTAGGACTTTCTTCTTGACCTATTGACTTCTGAGTTTGTATCATCCTTTTCTTATAGTCATTAACTTAAGAAGACCTTGACAGACATGGCTTTTTCCCAAGTTGTCTCCCTCTGGATCATTATTCAGGCATGTTTGAAGGAAATTCCAGGTCTTGAAAGAAATACTAATTTATATCTAGATACTCAGATCCATCATGTTCATCCACCATGTGACAGTTCTAGCTATGGAAATGGATAGCAAGGAATAAGCAAAAAGTCCTCTGCTAGTCCTTATAAACTACCGGCACAATAGCTCTTTCAGAAAGAAATTATATCACTTTCCGATTTCGCATTTCTTGTTCATTTGTCAAGGTATACTTGGTCAATTCTTCTCATCTTCTAATTTATCTTGAGAGTTTTGCAATTATTTTGAGGTATTAATATCTGCAAAAATGTTTCAGATTGCAAGAATTGTGTTCTGAACCTCATTTAATACTGTAGAATGGATGCTAGTATTTTATTCACTGTTGCTGTGTTACAGAGGTAATCATGCTTTCAATGCTTTAGCTCCCCAAAGGAGGTCCAATACACAACTGAAAATGTTCTGAGTATAAAAAAATCTATTCAGTGATGAAGTGCTGCAGCCATTAAACTTCAACTTTGCAATCAATGTAAATCTTTCATTGGACCAACAAGATAAGGTAAAATTCTGATCAGTGCCCTGTGAGGACGACTTTCCCTCAGCTTTCTTTCCTTTTCATACTAATTAAAGGAAAAAAGTTCTGAACCGAAAAACCCGTCTGTTTCAGGGTCACTGCCGCCCTTTTCGTCAGCATAGAGAAAGATCTTCATGAAAGGTTCACTGAAAAGGCTCAAAGTGGTATTCCCTTGCATTCCTTACCAGCACCTTTTCCTGCTCTATATCTTCTAATGAAAAAGTTGTCAGGCTTCCACATGGAATAGCACTTTGACAAGTGGTGAATACATGCAATTATCATCAAGCTACACTTACCAAAATTTTAGTTACAACCTCCAAGTTCTTCTGATGTTTCTTTGGCTGGCCTGACTATAAAACCATGCTGAAAAAGCATTTGCATATGCATTTCTGTTAAGCTCAAGGGACAACATTCTGCAATGGCTGTTTCATAATATCAAAAAGAAAAAATAGGTGACCAAAAACNAGGTCCCCTCTCAGTCGTCTCTTCTCCAGGCTGAACAGGCCCAGCTCCCTCAGCCTTTCCTCATTAAGAGAGATGCTCCAGTCCCTTAATCACCTTTGTCACTGTCTGCTGGACTTATGCAAGGAGCTACATGTCTCTCTTGGAGCACAGACACAGCACTCCCAGTGTGACCTCACCAGGACTGAGTAGAGGGGCAGGATCACCTCCTTTGGCATGCCGGCAATGTTCTTCCTCATGCACCCCAGGATACCATTGGCCTTCCAGGCCACAAGGACATACTGCTGGCTCATGAACATCTTGTTGTCCACCAGGATTCTTGGTCCTTCTCTGCAGAGCTGCTTTCCAGCAGGTCAGTCTCCCCAGGTGCAGGACCCTGCATTTGACTTTGATGAATTTCAGCTGGTTCTTCTCTACCCATCTCTCCAACCTGCTCATTTGTCCAACCTGTCCTGAAAGAACATATTTACATCAAATATTAGGGATAAATTTTTAATGTCAGGTGCTTAGGCTGTGGAGCATGTTGCCCAGAGAAATTTTGGGTGCACCGTGCCTGGAGGCATGCAAGGCCAGGCTGGATGGAGTACTGAGAAACCTGCTGTAGTGGAAGGTGTCCCTGCCCATGGCAAGAGGGCTGGATTGACAAGATTTTTAAGGTCCATTCCAACCCAGACCATTCTATGAGTCTATGTTTTTATAATTCTATGGGTTCTGTTTAAGTTTACCTAGTGTTTTGCCTCAGAGTATGCATTGCTGATTTTCTTTGACACAGTTGATTCAATATTTTGGTCATTATCTACATCAGAAATTTTAATCATAAATGGACTAAACAGCTGGTCAGCAGGCCTTTTGAAAAAAATGTGCATTGATTTCTTTGTCATTCAGATTCATTAAGATGGTGGTACTGACAGCTAAAATAATATAAGGGAGAATTTAGTTAAGATAGCTGGTTCTGTTTGCATTCCAACTTTGGGAAGCTTGTAATTCACCTAAAGTAGTATCAAAGTTTATCTTGAATCCAGAGACCAATATGCCTTGAAATAGCTCAATCTCACGTCCTCAAATTTGAAACCATTTTCTCCATCTTTAATTTTCAGCATGCACCATTTTTGTGTAGGGACTAAAAGATGCCATTGGTTGTTCATCACCCCATGTCTGCAGTTAGGTTGTATGCCGA
This sequence comes from Rhipidura dahli, assembly GCA_013399225.1. NCBI lineage: Eukaryota > Metazoa > Chordata > Aves > Passeriformes > Rhipiduridae > Rhipidura > Rhipidura dahli. Next base: position 729,070 of record VXAC01008201.1, on the reverse strand, counting down.
GTGATCTAAACTTAGAGTACTTCTCATTGAATAGACAGCTCCATAAGGTTACCTTGGAAAAACTACTGTTTTGATTTGAGGGCACTTTGCCTAAGAAACCAGGGATTTAATCAACAAATATCTTCATGCTTGATCCTTTCAAGCTGTTATATGGAACTCAGTTCATACTTAATGTTGCTGCAGTCTCATGGTTTGAACTGCCAGGGCTATAGTGCTAAAAAATGGGATGCTTCGTTAAATGGGGAAATGAGGGTTGTCCCCTAGGCTTGATTCATCAGTCAGTAACTTTTCTCTAACTAGATGGTGTTTTATAAGGAGAATTGCTTGGGGTCATGTAGAGTTGGGAGGAGTAAAGGGAACTGCCTTAGGGGTCAAAAAGTTTTCCTTCTAACTTATTTGCCTAAACCTCCACTCCCAAGCCATTCTTCCTGCCTTCTAATTTCTGAAGGTTTTGAGGAGCTGACAAGAAAGAGGGATTTGCATCGTAAGACTCTTTTCAAAAGAGGATTGGCTGATACTGTAGTTAGGGCTATGAACTAGTTAGGTGAGTGCAACTGACAGAAATTGCATGTAGGGCAATCAAAGTGTTCTCATATATTCACACTACTTTAATAAAGAAGCTCTGCAGCTGATGAAGTCCTTCTAACAGGCCTTATCACAACACCAGCTACCTCCCCCCAAAGCATCTCCCCTATAGGTACAATGTGAATATAACTGTTGACAATACATTCCAAAGACCAGTTGTAGCTAAATAACCCTTGTTTTCATGCTGAGATGCATCCTTCAATTAATTATTTTTTTTACAAGAAAAAGGTTATATTGACAAAGAAACTACTTCCTTGCCATTATCTTTGTTTATACACCTTTTGCATACTATTAGTGCAGAAACCAAGTAAAGTCTTTATTTTTATTAGTATCTCTCAATCTTTAATCATCCAAATACCTCACAAACTAATGACCTAAATATGGTTATAAAATTCTTGGGATAAAAGGTTTTCCCTGATCTGATGACTCCTTTTAATTACCTGCCAATAAACACATACTTATCAAGAATATATAGCTCTTCATCAGTCATCCTTTTTATATAATGTTTATAGTCCACATTTTATTTCAAAGGATTTTACAAGCTACAGAGCATGCACAATAGTCATTTTCTTTATATGGTGCTCGGGGGCATTACACAACAAAGTACAAACAGCTTATCCTTCACCCCCACTGAAATGTAGTCACCTCTGAAGTGAAAGGTAGCAGCTTTTTAATAGCAAAAGGAAAACACTATTATCTAATTAAAGCGACAAGCTACATGTAGTTAGAAAGAATGTGGTTGTTCAAACTCGAGTCTTACTTATGACTTATTATTCATTTTTCTGCTCTCCCTCCCCCCTTCACTTTACATGCCAGGAGAGGAAAATGCCTTAATGTACGACCTGCTCTTTACTTAGACCTTTTAGTTATCCTCTGCTGTTTTGCAGGACTTACAGAACTGTTTGAGCTTGATCCCTGTATGTTAGCCGTGAAAGAATCCAACAGCTGCCGCTTCATCTGAAGGATTTCTGTGGGGAAAAGGGGTTCTTTTAAACTAATTCCTCAGGCTGCTCACAACCTGGACTTTCCCCTTTAGATGTCCTCTGTGGCTCCCTAACACTTTTGGGACTCTTTGAGCTGCCTGAGCTGTCTTCCTTTCCTGATGGTGGCATTTTCTCTTCAAAGAAGAATTTTTGCTGCCCCTCTATTCTGTGCAGGGAGAAAATGCCTTTGAAATCAACATGGTTCTGCAGCCAAGTAGTAAGCATTTAGAAACATCTATCTACTTCTCATTTGTTTAAAATTTGTTAAATCCTATAGCAGTTAAACAGGTATGAAGTGATTTTCTTTTAATGTGACTTCCTTCTGATAGTCTCTGCAATGAAACTGCATCAGTTTCAAAGGTTCCACACTCCCTGCGTAGAATAGAGCTGTTATAGCAATAGCCATTTGAAAAGGAAATGGCAAATGGCACCAGCAGGACAGGCAAAAAGCTTAAGCCAAGTTCATGTAGCCCCAGAAGTGCCTGGAAGCGGATGACGTGTGAAAGAGAGAGGAGGGAAGAGAGTCCAAGCTTAGAAAACATCTGCTGAAAGAATTAATTGAACAAGTTACCCCACCCTAAACAAAGCGTAGCAGTTGAAAGCAGAGGATAGCAGCTGCAAAGAAAGTAGCTGTAGAAGGTTCTTACACTTGTGCAAATATTGTGAGACCTATTATTTAAAACAAAATTACAAGAAAAACCCATGTTCAGACAGGATTTCTCCCCTTTCAAAGAGACTATTAGGAAGACATATGGTTTGGTTTTTATAAGCATTTCTTATGTTTAATATGACTACTCTGTCATTAGTTCCTGAATGACCATGTTTATTAGCATGACTCTCTCTAAGCAAGGGTCTTTCATGATTTTAAGGTCTTACTGCTGTGCTATTTTCTGCTGCATACTGGTTCTGACAATGCCACCTATACTTGTCAATAAAATAGAGCAAGACATAGTCTTCTTCACATGTTCAAACTCTCTTCCCTTCCAGAAACCTACTGGATGTATCAGTACTGCCTGTTGGGAACAATTGGGAACATCACAACCAGACAAACAATGGTTGGGCAATACCTGCAAAAAAGCTGCCTGGAGCAAAATAAAATCATGCCGGGGAGCATCCCAATGTTAAACAATAAGGACACTCATTTACCACTGCTTGCATCCATGGCCTAGCCGTGTTCAGTTCACCAGCATAGGCACATTCAGATGTCCTCCAAACCATGATCATCCCCCTGCCAACCTCCACTAAGTAGCAAGAAGAGTGCTCAGTAACCTGTGCAGTCATGACATCCTGGCTCTCTGAGCATGCAGGAATGTCGAGGAACAGGAAGAAATTAGGAAAGACACAAGCAGAAGAATAGGTTTCTGTGATTTTGATAGTATTCAATTGCCTGAATATCATCCTTTCAGATAGGATGGATAAAGCCATTGATTTAAAACTAGACCAGAGTGTGTGTGGTTTGTTAAATGGACATGAGCATTTTGTTAAATTCTGTGTAGGTTGGTTCTTGAACAAATGGAAGGTTCACCAGATCAGGATATTGGATTATGTCATTTTATAGTTTTCAAAACTGCAATGGGAGGATTCATGTCCATCTAGAATAGTTTTCAAGAGATGAACATTGAGAGTGGTAGCTTCTGCAGTGAATTTAAAAATTGTGGTATGTAGTTCAGTAACCATAAATGATTCTATCATTTCGATACTGCTCAGAAAATTGTGAAGAAAAAGTTGTACAATTGACAAATAATTTTATCTTCAATAGAATCCTTATTTTTGCAATTTCTAAAACATCAAATGGGAGAAAACACAGTTCTTATTCCAGAAACCAATGTCAGTTTGTATAAAGTCTGGGCAATGTTGATTGAAATAATTTTTATGCTTGGTGATAGGGAAAAAAAATAACATTTAGGAGGGGGGTTTTGTGTTTAGTTTATTTTATTTTTTGTGTACCTTTTTCAAGAAATTGCTGAGTTTAAAAACCGCAGCAAACAGGCAAGCACTTAAGGATGCATGTGGGAATTAGACACAGATTTCTCTGTTGTTAATAGAAACTGTGCATCTAACACTTGTTCACTGTAGTGGAAATAGACTTGTGCTTTAATCTAAAGTGCATTGAGAGAAACTACTTTATTTTTTTCATTGGAGACTATTGTGAATGGTGCAGCTGTAGTGGACAAAGCAAGTCTAAAGGCAAATGAAGTAAACTGAAGACCACCATTGAATCAGGGTCTGTTGGACCATGGACCATAGGCAGAAACAGATGCTCCTTAACCTTTCATCATATTAATAATTCAACACCACTGATCTCTCATAAAGGATTGAAATGTATTAGTTTTTCCTTTGAGACTACATTTATCTTTTTCCTTTCCTCCCCTACCTTCAACTCTGTTTTATGCGGCCTCTCACTTATACAGAACTTATACACAGTCAGCAGAACTACTGCGTATAAATGGATCTGACTTTTTACTTAGATTTTTTGTAAACTTCTGCACTGATTGTGCAGGACACCAGTCTCTGCAGTGTCTTCAACTGTTCCTGTGTTGTCCTGGTCACCAAGAAGCAAGCAGTGATTCCTAATTCCAAGTTCCTACAAGTTCTCAGCTTCTTTCCTAAGTGTTCATTTTGTCTACAGCTTAAAATAAATTTTAAAAGAAGTCACAAATATTTGTTGTGCTCTCCAATTCACATAGAAAATCCATCTCCATTATAAAAATTATTTTATGAGCATATTAATCAAGGAGGTAAAGGTGATGGACTGACTCTCCTTCAACTTCCTGTTGTGACCTAACCCCAGTAGACAGCTATCCCTACAGTCACTCTGCCCCAGTGGGATGAAGGGGAGAACTGGAAGGCTACAAGCAGAAAAGTTGTGTATTGAAATAAAGACAGATTAAAAGATGAAGCAAACCTGTACATGCAAGCAAAGCATAACCAGGAATTCATTCACTACTTCACCCTGGTGGGCAAATGTATAGCCATTTCTGGAAAATAAGGATTCATCACACCTAATGGTTAGGAAGATAGAGGTTATACACACAACATCACAACATCCCCCTTCCTCCTTTTTCCTTATGGTATTATTATTAAATAGGATGGTGTTGAGAGGAAAGAGTTAAAACCAGAAGATTGGCAATGAGGAGGGAATCGTTTGGTTGAAAGTGATCTTGCAGCTGAGAATGCTAAAGAGGTTGGTGTGGGAAAGCTCCATTTTTTATGTGTAGCGTTGCTCCTCCTCTGCCTGTTTTGAGCAGTAGGATTCCTGTGCAGAGGCAGCACACTCTCACAGACATGCCCAAAGCCTTTTGTTACAGTGGGGCAGGCAGGGAGCCCCTGCCCTGCTGCTGACTGGGATGAGCTGATCCAAACAGAGCCTGTGTCCCCGCGTGTCTGTGACGCCCGGTGCTGTCAGTGAGGGAATGAAATAAATCTACTCTTCACATTTCTGCCGTGGTTTCATGGTTGCCTTGGTTACCTGTACGTGTAGGTTCATGCAGATGGGATCCCGTATGGTATGGAACATCCCTTTGGTCAGCTGGGCTCAGCTGTCTCAGCTGTGCCCCCCAAATCCTTGGGCACCCTCAGCCTACTTGTAGTGAGGGCAGCATGAAAAACAGAGGAGTACTGCTCAGGATTAGCTAAAACAACCCTGTGTTATCAACACTATTTTGGTCACCAAACTAAGCTAAAACAGCACCCTATTGGCTGCCACAAAGAAAACTAACTCCATACCTGTCCAAACCTGTAAAAAGTCTCACCTTCCCATACTTATCTGGATTTCACATAAAGAACTCATGGATTGCAAGAGGAGAAAGCTTTTTTATTTTTTTTTTAGAAGAGGAATTGGCTCAGAGTAGGTTAGAAAATCCTGAACAATGCTATAGTTTCAGGTAATGCACCAGAGTTTCTACCAGGAATGCAAACATACAATGCAGGAAGTCATTAGAGTGACATAAAGTAAATACAGTACATTATAAAGTAAAACCTGTGGGTCAAGGCAGGATGCTGAGAGGCGAGCAGACAACTGGGAATAAAAGGAATCAGTAACTTACCAGTGAAGGATAAAAGTTCGGAGGGATAAAAGGAAAAGAAAAAAGACTATGTTAGCATAATGAACAGTGTGAAATTAGAACAATAATGAAACTTAGGAGAAAAAAAAATGCCTTTCAGACCTCAAGGTTGAAGAAAATTGCTTGAGTAACATGAAAAAAATATCTTGTGGATATTCAGAGGTATGAAAGTTCATCTCTGAAAGTTCTGGTGATGTAGATCAGAAAGAAAGGCATTTTCCTGGAATTACCTGATGCAGATTTTCTATGAAGAAATCTATTAAGGGAAAAATGAGAAGACAGAAACTATCTAATTCCTTACTGAAATAAGGAATTTTCCCATACAAAATATAGTTAATTATTCAGGACAATATATCAAGCCATCCTGAACTTTTGCTGTCATAAATGGACTTAGGGTTTTTTATGTGAATTGATAAGACATTTTTATCTTTGCAGTTTAAATTACAATGGTTTCTGAAAGCTCATGAAAGCTAATTGCACTATTCTGGTGGATGCACAATATGATGACACAAAATACTATTGCAAAAGAAAGAAAAAATAAAATTTATTTGTAAGCATGAAATTTGACATATTGATCCATTAGAAAACAAAATGAGGTTAAAAAGATCTCATTCTTCTCTCACACTTGTTCAGTAGTCCTTTGACGTAACTGGAATTTATTCCAGCACAATCTGTTGTCAGAGGAAACTTAAATCTAAAGAATGAACACCATATTATCTTGTAACTTTGATTGCAGTATCTTGGAGAATAATTTTATAAGCATGTTTTATTGGCTTTAGAGTTTGTGAAGGCTTTGTTAACATGTTGTTTAGGAAAAAAAGGATATAGGTCTTGCACATCTATGCATTGTCTGGATATATAAACTGCAAAATCTGAAGTGTTTAACACCGGTAAAATAAAAATTAACTTCACTGAACAAAATGTATAAATCATAGCTCAGTTTTTATGCATCAAACCTTATGGTTTGTTCTCAACTACACTAGAAAAATGTTATGAAATAGTTTTATTGAATTATTTTTTAATTGCAATTAAAGCTGATTAAATATTCTTAAATGTAGTTCAACACATTGGACAAGGGGCAACCCTGAGAGTCAGCTTGATGAGGATAGCATGCTATTCTTGGTTGCTGTTGGTTGGTAAGACACATTTAGCAATTGACTGCAATTCAGAGCTGCTCAGTAATAAAGTAAAATGACCAAAGTTTTTTTTACACTTATCCACCTCTCTTTGCTGAATCATATCATTCTGTCCAACTCAACATTAAACCTGAGAGTTTTTAATGATAATTAATTGTGCTATATGATGCCTACTTATGCATCAGTAGAGCTTTAAAATATGAGCAAAATACCAGCTATCCCTTTTGACTTGTAAGCAGCAGCTGAGTATCTACTTTAAAAGGTTGTGTAGAAAATATATATTGACGCCTGGAGGGAATAATGATTCCTTAAATTCTGATGAAATATCCAAAAGATAGCAGTCAATACAGAAAGCAAAATAACAAAACTGCCTGAAAATGAGACAGCTGGTATCTGTAGTTCAAAAAGTGAACTAATGGAGGGTAATTTGGCATATCCTCAAGGTCTACTCTTCTTACAGTTTTTGTCTATCTATAATATGTTAATTACCATGTCTAGAATATTTAGACCAAGTTTATAATTTATTTGAAACATGCCTGTAAATAATTGCACTGAGTAGGTAGACTGGCATCAATCAAAAGAGAAATAAGTTCCACATGAATGACACAAAAGGATGCAAAAAAGGCTTGTGATCCTTAAAGCCTTTATGCTGAGTAAAATATTATTCTGTCTCTTTCAATAACTAGAATTAATTTGTTATCCATTGTTCTACTCATTTAAGATACTTTGGATTTTGGGTCTTGCACACTCAGTTTTTTCTTTACCTATTAAAGTGTCTATCTCAACCTACAAGTTTTTTCACTTTTACTCTTCTAATTCTTTCTTCCATCTTACTGGAGGGACTGAGCAAGTGGCTGGGTGGGGCTTGGTTGCCTGCTGGGGTTAAAGAATGACAGTCCTTTTTGGTGCCCTTTTTTGGGGTTCAAAGGGTTTGAGATAATGACAGAGTCAATCTATATTCTTAGTGTTTATTAAACTGTAATATGGTGCTTGTGTGGTTTTTTTTAATCAAAACAAGAAAGATTCAATGCAAAAATTGCACAGAGGGGCAGAAAAAATAGCTGAGGATTACTAAAACTTTCGTTACACTGTGGAAGTTCCATGCCCTATATTAAACATTTCCATTCTGCCACTGACTTTCACAGTTGTATGAAAGGCACTATGTATCTTTATATATATTTTAACCATCAAGTGAATTCTTCAAATACTTTATTTTCTGGAGAACAGTCTGATTTCAATTATCTTTCCATGAGAACAAAATTTAGTCTCTCTAATATTCTGTATGATAGAGTCATGTATTGACTGCCCTCTTCATATCATTATGGGGTGCAATGTCATAAACGCCAGAGTAAAATAAGTATATCAAAGTCTCATATAGATATTCCATCCTAAACTTTAGAGGAGACAAAGATGCACACTAAAGGATGAACTAAATGGTTACTAGCAGAAGCATGTTCAGTGTGCATTCACAACTTAGTGAACCAGTTGTCTCTATTCTGTCCTGAGTACCAGCAGTATAAATATTATTACACTGACATATGGAAATAACCTATGAATGTTTTTGTCTTAACTACTTTGATCAAACTTTGTCAAGACAGCAAAAGAGGTTTTTTTGTTTTCTGATTTCACTGAAATGAGCACCTTGAAACTTAAGTCTGTCTCCTTGTCCTGGTTTTGGCCAAGGACGGAGTGAGTTTTTTGCACTAGCTGTGATGGGGCGGAGCCTGGAGCCAGGTGGGCATATTGAGGTTGTTATTCCATAGCACATTGCATCATTGTCAAGGGGTGGAGGGAAGGAAGGGATTCTCACTTAGGGGAAGGAGGGCATGGCTGGCATTTGAGGTAGCAGAGTGTGAACAGGGGGTCTGGACACTATTTTGTTCATTGTCTCAGGTTTGCACCATGTCAGTCAGTCGGGGTTGGTTGGTGAGCAATTTGCAGGTAAAACACCCTCTCTTTGGTACACTGTTGTTATTAATACTGTTGCTGTTACTGTTCATTTTCTTACCTGAATGCTGGTTCTAGTAAATTGTTTTTATCTCAGCCCGTAACCTCTGCCTTTTGTTTCTCTCACAGGAGGGGTGGAGAGAGGGGAGCAGGACTGCCATTCCTAAACCATGATACTCCTTCATGTCTCCTCTGGACTTGTGCTTCCATTTTTCTCTTTGTCACTTTAACCTTCACATGAACCTACGCTATGGCCATAGCTCCAGGATCTGAAAATCCTCCACAGTGCAGCTCTTCTCTCTGCAAAGTTCTGCTCTCTGTTTGGACTGACACTCCTAACCCAACCTATCCTGGGAGGAAGCCCTCCTTTGTTGAAGGTCCTTCACCCTCTTCATAGCTCTCCTTTGGATGTTCTCTAGTTGCTTAGTATCATTTTTACATTGTGTTTCCCAAAACTGCTCACAAGACTCAAGGTGAGGCCACCCACCCCAGAGCAGAGCAGAGCAGAGCAGGACAATACCCTCCCTTGCCTGGCTGATGATGCTCTGCCTGATGTACCCCAGAACAGGGTTGGCCCTCCTGGCTGCCAGGGCACTGCTAACTCAGATTCAACTTCTGCAGCAATGCCTTCCAGGATCTCATTCCCCAGTACATCCAGGGCTGCCCCATCCCTGCAGAATCTGGCACTTTCCCTTGTTGAACTTCATATGGTTGGTGATTTTACCTCTGGGGCCAGAACTCCCTCTACAGCTTCAAGCATCTGGAATAATCTTCAATGCACATGCCTCTCTACACACTACATGTTTTAAGTGTCAGCTGAGAACATATCCTTTCTTCCTTACCTTAATTCCTCTTTGTCATTGGTATTTCTTTCTTATGTGACTCTGTACCTTTAATTAAACCAATAAAATAGTCATACAATTTCTTTAAATACTCTATACAAAACTTTTATATTTATGCATTGGTAATTTACACTGCACGCTTTTTACAAGTCTATTCCTTTACCATTCATGAGAATACCTACTGTTTATTTAATAACTACCATATTATAAAATACATATGCTATCTATAAGCTACAGAAATCTTAAAAACCACACAACCACACACTAATTTAGCATATAAAACTTTAATTTTTTTTAGGAGTGATTTCACAGAACATGTGTAATAACAAAACCACATGCTTTTTCAATTTGCCAATTATTGTTGTTTATTTGTTGTTTTCAAACTCTGAAAGCTGTATTTGATACTGAGAGAAAACGTAGGTTTTGGTGACAAGAGGAAACTGATGGCTTTTTTCATGCCTTTTTGTTTTCCTCTTAAGGAAAACTAGCAGGAAATACATCTAAGTAAACAATGTAGATGTCACTGTATGTACAGTCAATTCTTTTCTTGGTGTAGGGAATGACCAGTTTGGTTTAAGCACAAGCAGATGTTTCTATCTGACCATCTGGCCTTTATTTGCTTATCCAAAATCCTATGCTCCCTCTTTTACACAAGGGGAGGAAAGGTGGTAATGATGATTTTTGTTGCCGTTGATTGTGGTAGAAAATCAAAATTGTGTTATTTCTTTGTAACAATAAAGGAGAAGGGTAAAAATAAAACATTGCAATTTTAAAAAGGAATATTTTAAGTGAAGTATGAGAGAAGAATTTCTTCATTCAGCAAATCAACATTTTTGAAAGAACTGATCTGAAATGCCATCAACTTGTCTCCTCTCTGTTCTGCACAAAACCTACCCCTGAAGGCCTATGTGCATCTGACCCATAGGGAGAGCATGGCCACGTTTTCAGTTACAAATAAGCCTTGTATCCATGATCTGCAAAGGAGTATGCTTTATTCTTCGTTGGCCAGTTTTCATCAACTCTATAATATTTTAATTTTTTCAGTAACCATGCTTTTTATTTTGAATAAGCTTGATAAATTGGAAATATTAGGGCCAAGAAAGAGAAATTATAGTAAAAGCAAACCTGCTTTATTTGACTTTAAAACTCCAGGACATTTTCTTGTACTTAAATTTTGAGTGCCTCTGCAAAGCTATTGATAGTTGTAATTTGAGATCAAGTTTTGTTGAAAAAGTGATGTTCATATCAATAAGTCCTTGCAATTATTTCTGTGAAATTCAAAAGTTTCAAGAACTTAATACCTTTCCTCACTCTTTACATCACAGACTAAGCAAATGAAGATTTTTTTTTTAATCATGTCAATGAGTAGGATTGAATAATGCCTATAGAGAGAGACCAGATTTAACCCATCCAAAACCAATCCCAACCTTTTCAGACTTTAATCACACACAAATGCATTGATAAATGGAGTCAATATATGATAACCTATTTTCTTTTTGTTTTGAGATCCAAATATTTCTGCCTCCCTTCTACAAACTGAAGTAAAATGAGTTTTGTACTGGAGACACCTTTGTGGCAGCAAGTGTCATTGGAGCAAAGCTACGGTTCTTTTGAGGTGAGTGTGATTGAAATTAAGTCAAGTAGCTACTTTCACTGCGATTACAGATCTCTTCCCTTACATTACATAACAAGGCTGCTCTATTTTTCTCTTAATATTAGTGTATTTTCAAATTTGTACTAGCATTTTGTTTTCATGTGAATGTTAAACTTTTCACCTTTCTTGACATGAAGATCAGCAACCTATCATACAAACTTCCACAGAAAGAAAACACTCCATAACCTTGTTTTCTGCATTTACTGTAGCCCATCAGGCTTTCACTATTTCCATGAGTTGTTTTGCATGCTTTGTGCTTAATTTTCTTTAATTCACTGTGAGACACAAAATATTCCAGTGTCAGCTGGAAGACAGACTGAAAGTAAGGTTGGTTGCCACAGTAAGAAAGCCAATTTGTGTTTTCCATTATTTTGTTGCGAATCAAGACTAACTGTATTGACTTCAGTGGGGAAAGAGGTTGACTGACTCATTTCTACTTCTGCAAAATGATCCATGCACCTCTAATGATACAACAGCACAGTTAATTGTTTGACTGAGAGGATGATGTCTGAGAGCAGCAATGGTTACTTTCAAGGTTAGAGTTACAGGTGAATTTTATGCACACTTCAAATGGGTGAACCTAGATAATTTAAATGGCTAAAACATCTGCTCTGGGGTTTTTTTGGTTGTTTGGTTGGGTTTTGTTTTGTTTTTTGTTTGTTTGTTTTTTTCTTTATCTCTTGATTGTCTGTTTTAAACAGAATTTAACCAATGAGATGTTACTTTAGGATCTCTTTTTGGCACAAGCCACCAACTCTTTTTCCCATTTATGTATTTTTGTCTGGACAGAAAGACAATAATCTCTTAATTAAGCCAGACTTCTAATTATCTGCCATCATTTTTGTATTTAAGTGCATCATATGCATTAGAGAAGACTTTTCTGAAGTGAGGAAGGAGTATTGTAGGGATCAGAAGGACTGAAATACAAAGAAATTAAGTCAGAATTATCCTTTTCAAAGGTCCAACATCAAGCATCAGCTATCTGATTCTTTCACAGTATTTTGGCTTTTTGGCTAGCTCTCCATCTGCACATTTAATTTTGCAGAAATCAGGGAGTTCAGTTCATCCACTGAATGAAATACATGCTATTAAATTAAGTGTCCAATGAAAAGACAATACTTTATTACCTTTAAAAACACTCATTTGAGTAACCTGCCAGCTGTCACCCAAATACTTTGTGTCACAGCAGGCTGTAGAGCTTGTTGTTTCCCAACAACCCAGTCTCTCAGGGTGACATTTACCCAAACAAGATAGGAGAATAAATTCAGTTATTTCATTAACCACATCTTCTATATGCATCTTCCATTTTCTATGGCATATTTTAAAAAGGATCTTGGACAAACCTAGTTTCTATATAAGTTAAAATATATTAATGTAACCTTTTAACTGAATCAGGCAGCATTTCTATGAGAAAAATACTGTATGATTATAAAGAAAAAGACAGTATTGTATTGTTGGTATGGGCAACATTAATTACATAATTTCCTAACATACTGAGTCACATAACTTATATTAATATCTATAAGTACATATCTTATAGTTTATCATGAACTCATGACTCATACAGTCAGCCACCAGACCTTCACACTTGAATTAGAAGCCTAGAAGTATTACTTGCTCTGCCTCAGAAAAGGAGGAGACATCTTGCAATTTTTGGCACTGTGTTTTGCTAACATTTGTTGATTTTTTTTCACTTCTTAGCTTTTATCTGATGTGATTTTCATCCTTCCTTGTTCTTAATACCTTAGCTCTAGTTGTTGTAAGTTAATTTAGTTCTCCTTCAATGAAGCATACTACTTCAAATTATTTTGCTTTCTCTTCACGTTAGTATTATCAGCATTGACATTTGAGTGTTAGCTTTCTACCAATAATACTCATCCTGAATTTGCAGGTGAAACTGCTACTATAAAAACAGTGTGAGAGTACTGGACTTACCAATGACAATGCACATTCAGTAAAGGATTTTTAAAAGTTATTTCACTTCTTTTTCACAAACATGTGAGATCCCAGTCCAGAAGTACCTCTTTAGCAAGACACAAGCTGCCTGTACCTCCTAGAGAAGGACACAGCGTTCTGTGCCCTGACACAACAGAAGTTTTGTAAGTGGTGTCTGAGACAAAGCACAGTAAAGTCAATGAAAAGGTTCAGACTGACTTCAGATATCTTCTGACCAAGCATTCACAAAACATGCTTTTATATAGCCATTATCTCTCCTTAAATCTACTTATTCCTTGATCACCTTTCAGGTGATGTACCATTAGTTTTGACTGGGTGTTTACTGGCCCTCACTTGCCAGTAGTGACCAAGCACAGAACTAAATCAATCTTTGTCAGGTCTGTAATTGAGCACTTCCCTAATTTATGAGACAGCTTTTCCATTAACAACAAAATCCTGAGAATTAAATAAAAACAGACCTTCACAAGTGCTGCTGCATTGGTGAATAAAATAAAAACATTGATAAATGTACGCCCCTTTTCCCAGGCTGACTTTGAAAAATTCTGTGTCACAGACCTAGGTCATATTCTGACAACAATTAGGAACACTAAAATAAATAGTTGGCAATTCTTTTTTATGACAGGCTATGCAAAGCTGGACATTTTTTGCCAAATAATACAGTAGTCTGTGACTATGAATTATGTTATTACAGTGTGTGTACTAGTTCGTATGTATCTGTACTGTTATGCCCCCTTCACAGCATGACAACTTCTTTGTTTCAAATCTCATTCAGCTGAGACTTGATGAAATCTTACACAGACAGATGAAAATAAATCCTTAAGTTTTGCTGGAGTAGTTTCCATTGTTGAACTAAATCACTTACTCAAAACCCAATCTGAACATTTTTCCTTTCAGTCTCTCTAATGAAGCTTTGAATGTCTCCTCAATTAAGACAATTAAACTAGACCAGATAAATCACTAAAAAATGCAAGTGCCATGACAGGGGAACGGATTGATTACCTAGTAGATATTTTCTACATCCAAGGGCTGAAACTTACATGTGAATAGCTCATTGGTGACAATTGTACTGTTTTCATCAAACTTTAATCAAGATTTATATTGTATGATTTTGCAAGCTAAAAAATAATATTTAGTTGTTTCATTGAATTTTTTACAGTTCTTGTCTTCCACTTCCTGAATGTGTTTGGATTTGGAAAAGTCATCTAATTACAGAACCTGTTGACACAACACTTTCAACATCTCTTTGAAGTGAAAATGATGTTTTGAAGGTGATTACTTTAAAGAAATACATATACTGACTATTTGAGATTTATTATGCTTGATAACTCTGCATACTTTTTAATTTTTTTTTTTCATGCATGCAAATAGACGCACGTATACTGTCTAGAATACTGGTAGAATATAAACTTCTGTGGACTATGTAAAGGTTTTGGATAAATCAGCATTAACACTAAAACAGTCTCTCAGTCAGATTGAAAATAGTTTTTTGAAGCACCATAGGAATCAAGAAAGAAAAAGAATACATCCCACATGTTGTAGACTTAGGAAAAATATGAGTTTAGTGTATAGGTTTTCTTTATCCAATTGATAATAGATTTAAAATTTGAAATTCCTAAACCCTTACCATTGCAGATTTTAAGTATGGCAGGCTTGTGCCTTAAGAGTTCAATAGTTAAAAATATGACAAGCATTTGTTATGGGTAGATGTGCATGAACACAAACACAACAGAACATGAATGTGTGCTGGTAGAGCAGGGAAAAGGGATAGAAAAATCTCTAAGTTCTTAATCTAAAAGACAGATGGAATAGAAGAGTTTATATCGACACTTGAAGCTCCAGAGACAGCACTATAGAGACTAGCCTCCTGGTAGATATTCATCCATTTGAAGTATGGTTTACATACTCAGAAAAAATCTCTAAACTCAGATTGGCAGTTGCTCATAAGTAGTGTCAAGTGGTCTAAAGTTAAGCCTAAAGCATAAATCCTAACCTGTAATATTTTGAAGTACTGGAAGGACAATCAAAACTGTAACTAGAAGTGTTAAGCAGGACTGTTTGGGTGGGGTGGGGCAGAAAATCCAGAACACATATTCAGTGGAAGTGAAAAAGCTTGGAAGGAACAATTTTCACAATGCAGGGGCAGAAATTAATCTTGTAAGCTTTACTGCTGGAAAAGGTTTTGGGAACTTGGTCTATGTTCTGTAACTGTAAAGTACTTCATTAGGAGACATCCAAATGCCTTCATTCAAATGCATCTGCAAATTTGCCTCCATTTCAGCTCCATTTCAAGTGAGGGAAATGCATAGCTCTTCTTTCTGTAACCTTACCACTTTGCTCCCCAGACCCAATCCAGTCAGCTTCGCTCCCACGACTGCTGCTGATGTTCTTAGTTCTCTAGGAGAAAGTAAGAGAAACAGACCCAGAAAGGTAAGAGATAAAACAAATGCAAAATGGTCCAACACCACTTCATACCAAACCACTCTCATTTAACAGTGTCCAGTGAATCAAACTCTTATGTCATCAGTTTTTAGACACTCTAGAGTCAGCTTTGTTAAACTCAGCTGCTCATGTCTGTATTACTACTCTTGGTGGATCTACTCTTGGTTCCCCAGCTTATTACCTAAGCATCTTTTTACTTGCAAATCTCTAGTGACCATGGTAATGGTCCTGGGCTATAGACCCTAGCCCAGGATTGTTTTACCATCCTGCAAACAGCAATAACAGTGGTTGTTGTGTTCCTTCAGACATGGTGAAACATTTTTCCCCATCCTTTATGCCTCCTGAACTCTCATGAGCTTTTCTGTCCATGGCTTCAGATACTGAGGCAGTGGTTTGTACCATTTTATGAGAGCTAGAACAAACTTCTTGCTCCTATTTAGTATCCTAATGGCCCATTCAGAACAGGACAGTGAATTCTTCAGAGTCTTATTCCCTTGATCAAATATTAAACCTGGAATTTCATCAGTTCTCTTGATAGCAATAAAGTGGTTCAATAAAGCAAAGGTTAGGCAAAGATTATAAAACATACTATAGAGAGACAGTTGTCCACTGCTTTTGGAGAATTTTCTTTAGCTCTGGCAATTACAATCCCACCTGGCTGATCATTTCTCATGTTGCAGTAAACTTTCTAAAGGTATCATGTTTATTTTACAGAGTGTCTAATTTACCTCACTCTCTGTGTTTAATTGGATGTTTTCAGGAAACACAGAATCACGAGATGACAGATTTCTTGGTGTTGGAAGAAACCTCTCCAGAGGTCATCTGATTCAATACCTCTGCTCAGTCAGGATGATGTAGAGAAGGCTGCCCAGGAACATGTCTAGTTGTGTTTTAAATATCTCAACAGATGTCTCTGGCTCCACAATGTCTCTGGAAACCCTGTTCCATTATTTGACCAACCCCCAGTAAAAAAAAGTGCTTTGTGGTTCGCCAGAATTCAATTTTTAAAATTGTTCTCATTTCTTCTTCTCTTATTGGTGGGCTCTCTGAGAAGAGTTTGGTACCCTTTTCTTCATTCCCTCCCATCAACTTCTTGTACATATTGATGGGATCTCCCTGAGTCTTCTCTCTTTCAGGCTGAATAGTCCCAGCTCTCCCTCACATGAAAAATGCTACTGTCTCTTATCATCTTCATGGCCTTGTGCTGGACTCGCTCCAGTAAGTCCATATCTTTCTTGGACTGGGGAGGTGAGAATTTATGGAAGGGATCAGTGGTCTCATTCAAGCGAAGTGTGGACTGGTCACCATTTCACAGAAAAAAAAAAAGAAATGTAAGCTGAAGTAGCACGAATGGGTACATTTATTGGTTGTTTATTATGTCAGCAGTGAGATGAATTAGAAGAGAGGCTGAAATATCCTCTTACCCCTACTTTTAGTCATTCACTTCCAGTTAAGTCAGTTTGCCCTGCCTCTGCACACCCAAGAGTACTCACTCTGTGGATAAATAGAGGGCTTAAGTTTCCAGGGTTGTTAATCTGACACCTTTCACAGCATTAAATTGATTTAAAATTCTAAAAACAATTATTCATACATTGTATGCAGCATTTTCATTGGCATTGCATCAGAGCCTCTTGTCCTTTGGATATGACACTGTGTCAAAAGAATCATTACACTTTTATCATTATGTTTTATCAATGCCTTACGCAATGGAGATATTTTTCTCTTTGAAATGCCTGAAGAAGATCCATTGTGTTAATTAAATGTTTACATTTCTAACAAAATATTTCAGCTTACAACTGTCAGTTTTAGAGATTCAAAGGAGAGAAGTATAATCTTTCAATATTCTATCTAACAATATCTTCATATTTATATGAACAGCAGAACTATTTTTGAACAGCTTTAACTGACCTATGTTTTTAATAATGTAATTTTTATGCAGACTTACAATGCCTATGCCAAGTTTTAGCCTGATACAGATTAAAACAGCTAAGGTATAAACCCCTGAAAAATGGGGTTTATAATGGAAATGGCAACTGACCCTTAACTGTAGCGGTGCTACCGGATGCTGCTGTAATAAGCTTCCCTAGATGCCATGGTGTAAATGTATTAGCTGTACTAAGAGACCCACTCCTGGTATAATTATGTTAGGAACCAATAAGACAGCTCAGAAATCAATATGCTAAGACAGATAGAGTAAAGGACCATGGCCAGCAAACTGGGAATAGATTAGTCTGGCAGGTCCCTAGCTGAGCCATGAAGAAGGGGATATCTCTGCTGTTGTAAGAAAGCCATTAATTGTAAATTTTCCTGAACAAGGAACTTGAAGGGAGAGCTTAGGCTGTTGTTCATACCACTCAGTATAGGCTGCAACTATTATTGATCAACAGTTAAGCTTTTTATTCTTATTTCAAAAAACCAATGGTGAAAAAAAAATCTAAATGTGGAGAAAGAGGGTGAATCTTTTGTTTTATTCTATTTCTTAAAGAGACAGCCCTACACATTCAACACTAGGCTTCCCCTTTTATTTTGGTTTTACAATTTTTAAAAGAATAAACTAAAATTTGCCAGATTTCATTTTTGAAAAGTAGCTAGCCCTGTATTACTGCACTAATTATCTAGTCAATAAAATTCTACAAGTGCAATATGATTGATATAATGTGATAAAAATAGGTAGTGCTCTTAAAAGCACTTTTAAAGAGTTCAATCAAATTAACCTGTGCCATTAAATACTATCATGTTCTGTAAAAATTAAAGATATGTCAATGAGAACTTTGCTGCTGTTAATTTTAACCAATGTCAGTTTATTCTCTTCTGGCTTTTTTCTGTGTGAGAGAGTAATTTTCGTAATAAACAGAAACACAGTGTAATTCAGTGACAGTTCTAGGAATAAAAAAAATAAAAGAAATGGAAAGGAAACAAAGGACAACCTTTTGTAGTTACAGTACGGCACATCTGCTCATGTCCAATCAAACTTTCAAAAGCATAGTAGTAAACAAAAGCAGCCATCAAGCAGGGACAAAGTCAGAGACATAAGTGGTTTGAATGAGTGTGCAATTTCTGCCCATATGACCATCCTGACACAATTGCTCTAATTTTCTTTCCAGAAATGACTGATAAAAGATTTAGGTAATTGCTATGGAGACAGACTTCCTTCCATCACGGGGTATCTTGAATAATACAGCCTCAGGGTCATAAGATGGAGTGTCAGTTTCTGCAGAGTCCTAAATTAATACTTGTCCCTGTTTCAGCTATACTTCCTGTACATCTAATGAAGTGAATGTAATTTATTTTGACAATGTATTGAAAATCACTTGATCAAATGACTATTCTGTAATGAACACAAAACACCATATAGCCTTGAAAACTACACCTAAAAAAAGACATAAAAACACATCAATTTTTCAAAGCACATATTTCTCTCCTCTTGCAAATGTTGCATGTGTTGAACATAAGATAAAATAAAATAGTTTCTAAAAGCTCAATGATTCATATGATTGTTAAAAAAAAAAGAGCTTTCTGTGATGCCTCAGTTCGACCTGTGTCCATTCAGGTCCTGACCTTGTCCCTTGTAATCAAAGTTAATTTATCTAGGTGATCTCTACTCTCAAGTATTGAGTAGCACTCAGAAAGAAATTCAGAAAACTCCTCCAAAAGCTAATGATTAGTAAGAAGTTTCAAAACTACTGTAGATCAGCTCCCACACAAACTGAAGTTCATGCATGAACAGTCCATTTTGAGGCAAATCTTACATATCCACCCACCAGTAAAATTTCATAGTTTCAGACATTCTGTAGTCCACTGTCTGGAGTGTTATGACACATTCAACAGCTAATGAATGCAGGTGGGTGTAAATGAAAGATACCTACACAGCTGACATATATTGCTCACAATTACATAAGTCATCAAAAACCACAATTTGTGCCATTCCTAAGGACAAATATTCCTTCTGCAGGACTGGATGCTTTTTAATGCTTTTTTTAACATTTTAATTTTAAAGTATTCAATATTTTTTAAGGCTAACACAATCACTTGCACATACACAGCATGAAATAAAAATGTTGATCATTCTTTATTTTCCCTACACTTTCAGAGAAAATATAGCTGTTTTCTTGACTTTTTTTTAATAGTGCATCTGAAATGAACATGAAGTGACTGAAGATGTTTTGAAAACTAAGTAAACCTGTCATGAGCTTGACAAGGCTGCCAATGTAAAGGCAAACAGCTGTACAATGGCAGCAGAGAGGCACTGTGTTGTGTTTAAATACAGTCAGGCAGAAGCCAGTGGATAATGCTCAGTAATGGGTTAATCAATACTTATTATGGTTTTATTGGTTCACTAAAGAGAGAACAGAACCTAGTGAGCACAGAGTCAAAAAATCACTGCATCTGATCTAGATAACATCTTCTCTCCCTTAGGGATTTCCCTATTCAAGAATCCAATTTACCATGCCTGATTGACAAGGATTGGATCCTAGGGAATCACATAACTCTTTTTAGGACCCAATAAAATCCTAATGGATTTGTCTGACCGGTCAGGAGATTCAAGTTTTACTAAACTGAGGGGCTTTGTTGCAATTAGCCTGTATTCTACTTGCAGTTGAAAAGCTATTAGGAGTCATTGCTTTCTAAAATGCTGGAGTCATGCTGGGTTGTGAATGCCAGATAGAGTTACCTTTCTTTGTAAAAAGAGACCGTTACAATGGATCACAAAATTCAGAAAGCTTAATGTTAAATCACATTAAATTGGTGACCCAAATGATGAAAAATGATATCTTTCAAGCTGAGGGCGATACTTATCTTTTGCATCTTGTGCTATTAAAAAGATACTGCGGATATCAGCCTTTGAAATACATTTTTGAGAATGCATTATTTAAACTAACATATAAACCAGCATATTTTAGCACTTCTAAAAAAACAGAATAAATCAATTTCCTGTATTCAAGATCCTGTATGCCAATCTGTTCATCATTTCAGAATACTATTTGCTAATATTTCAATTTTGTTGAGATTATATTTTCTTTTGTTTTATTCTTGTGGGGGTCTCCTAGAAAAATGAAGGTGGTTCAAGACCAAGTATGTGCTTGTTTCACTCAGATCTCTAGACTGCCATGCAAAAGGGCACAAGCTTGGAGAACAGAAATGTTGTGGCAGCCTATTCCTGTCCTGGAAAAGTAACAGGAATGCCTAGATTGGGTCCCAAATAATTGGGTATCACAGTCTTGGATTAATGATAGACCAGACTGTGTTTTGCCTGCACATCTCAAGCCAAGCGATTCTTTTGAACCAGAATTGAAATAACTTATTCATATGTTTTCTGAGCAGCAAGTTTACCTGGACAGCAACTATCATGCCAGCTGACTCTGCTGCCAAGGTGCACAATAATTTATCTCCCCCATGAGAAAAATAGAAGCTATTCAATACATTGTTTTGTGATGAGTGTCATACTGGACTATTTGCAGAAATGCAGCTGCTGTTACTTTCAGTCCCTTTTACAGAATTTATATAATAAAAAAGTGGTGAGGTATCATTTAATAGATGACCATCATTTATACTGTAGTTCTGGACTGGTTTAGAAATTAACTTAAAGGCAGAAACACATGTAAAATAAAATTAAAAGGAAGTAACAGGCACCTATTAAAGAAACATGAATTTTGTTCAACAAATATTTACCTTTGGAAGGAAAGAATGAAGAAATAACAACAACATTACTTTTTTGATTTTTTTTCTCTCTCTTCTTCCTTCAGAATGTGAGTTTGCCAAGAATATCAGGACAAATCTGGCAAACATTCAGTCACCTGCTTCAGACTAATATCATATGTACTCTACATCCTTGTTATCTCCCAAGAACACTGAAATATTTGGAGTAGGAGTCCTACTAATAGACAAAAACTGTAAGTTGTATTATGCTTTACAGTGTTGCTTTTCTTGCTCAGTCAGTAAGGGAAAAAGCTCCTCTGAGGTCTTGTTTGCAGCTTCCAAACATTTTCCTTTAGAACTCCCAGCCTATGCTTCAACTGTTTTCACAGATTTTCTTAGACACACTGAAACTTATTTCACTCAACTTCAGCTAAAAATGAGTCGTTGAACAGAATTTAGGTATCCAGGCTATTTCTGCAATCAATGGAGGAAGATGAGCATCTTTGGAAGGTGCTTAATCTCAAACTGCAGTTGGAACTATGAACGTCTTGTGGAAGTGCTTATAGGGATGGAACTCATATGACCAGCTGAAAGTAGAAATACAAGTTTAAAATTGTAAAAACTGAACTAAGCACATCTCTCCCATAGTCATGAAGATGTCTGAGAGGGAATGAAACTAAAGAATTGCTAAATCCTCAGAAGATTTTAATTCTTTTCCAAACACAACAAAAAATTTTTTTTGAAGTTCAGATATTTAACTGGCTTGTCTCTATCTCTTATAGTTACATATATCTACATATCCAACAAAATTTCCTAAGTAATTTCTTGAGAAAATATTCCTCACCCACAAATCAGCCATTTCTCAGGTCATAGTGACTGATTTTAGCAAATTCAATGCTCAAGGAAAGCATATATTGGCCAGCACTAGAGTAGGAAGTCTTCAATTTATTTAAAGAAAAACAACAATGTGATTAGTTGCAAGTCAGTTACCCCACACAATTTCCCTACTCTGCCTTGCTTTATGGTAGGTTTTCAATCTTTTATAGTGTGGAACAGATTTTAATAGAGAGATTATTTAGTGCCTGTCTTACCCCTCCCAAATCACAGTCACATAGACCACTTCCCTTCTTTTTGACTGCCTGAGAGTTCCTTGGTAACTAGACTAACCACTCCCCATGAAAATTTATTTTAGGAAAGTGTGTAGTTCAGAATTTTCCAAAGTGGATATTGGTTTGAAATTCCCACCCTGACACATAGAAGTGATGTCCTGTTTTAGAAGAAAGGTAACCATTTCCTAAAAAACATCACATCTCTTACAGATTATCATGTGCATGTAAGATATTTCCAAGCCTCTTGAGAAATTATTTTCTGTTCCAGAATAGAAACAAAACTGAACAAGGCAACACATTTTCACTTCAGGTTCAACTCATAAAGTATTTCATTTTTTTTTCAAAATGCATGTTGCAATGAAACCGTGAACGTGACTAAACTGATATTTAAAGCAATTTCTTATGGAAAAGTCTCCATTTTCAGCATTCCCAGACCTCTCAGTGTGGACATGTGATTGTCAGACATGTTGTGACCAAGTTGCTCCAATTAACTACACCAGCTAGAACTGAATAAAAACAAAATCCAAATTTTCAAAGACAGTCTACCAAAACAGAGTTCCAGAGTATAGATAGGCACATATAGAGAATATATAATCTCATGAATAGAGTTCACTTTGCAGTTCCAAAATCAGCCTGATTTTCCTTGGATGTCAAATACTGAGATACATTAATTCAGACAACTAGCCTTGAATTTCATTGCTTTTCTTAATAGAAGAATTTTGTAACATTATTGAAGTCAAGCTTTCTCTCTCTGCCTGTGAATTATCGCCTACTATTTTTGTTTTCTGTCGTGAAGATGGCATGAATGCCAACCATGCATTCTCAGCCTTTCTACTTCACTGAGCATTTGAAAATTACTTTAAAAGTATCTTAAGTTCTAAGCTAAGTTAAGCTAAGTTCTTGTATAAGTTTCAGTCAAAAGTGATCCATTTACTGAAATTTTCTACAATCACCTTGTTCCTTTTAAAAATTTGTTTATTCATACACAGATGTAAAAAAATTGCTTTATTTTGCTATTTATCACTGGTTAAAATGGAAAAGAAAAGTGCCAAACTTACTGACTGCAAGAAAAAGTGTAACCATACATATATAGTTTACATTACACATAACTTTACATGTATTCATATATATTTTTTTCCCTTTTTTCTTTTTTGCTATGTACTTAACACAGTATATGGTCTTGTTAATGCAAAGAAAAATGCAAAAGGCAAGTCCTGTTGTGTTATTCTATTGATGAGTCTTTTTTTGATTTCTTTAATGACTGTATCACAAAGATGCTCTGTTTTTTTAAAGCTGTTCCATACATTTTATTGCCTTTTGCTTGCAGTATTACTTTATAGTAATAAATAAGTTCATTTAGCAGGTATTCAAACAAAAATAAAAGCTTTTTCTGCTTCTTAAACTTAAGCTGCCATGTCTGCTTTGGGTGCCTTTACCTGCCAAATGAATGGCATTAAGAAAAAATACGTATCAATGTTGCAGAAAGGAAAGTTCAGCTTTAGGCCTTTTTTCTCATGCCAAAGCACAGGTGCTTCAGATACACCTAATTATAGCAGTAATTAAAGTTATTACCTTACCTGTTTATTCAAGGGCACAAGGACTTCTAATGGGAACAAATCAAGATATAAAGACTTGCTGTCAATTAGGCTTGAAGGTTTGAGGAGATAATGAAGGAGGTTCGGAGTTGGGTTTCAGTTCTGCACAATAATAAAAATAGTAATTCAGCACTTCTTACTCTTCCTGGAACAGTCCCAACAGTTCAGGAGAAGAAAGACAAGAAGATTACCTGGGTAACATGATCTTAGGGGTACCAGAGAATAATGGTGTTCTCCCAGAGCCACATCTTTGGCAGAGACTGCTGCCAGCAGAAGATGGGACTGCTACAAATATAAGCCCGTCAACCTGAGAACAACAAATCTGTTCAGCTTCTTGTCACAGATCCTGTCAATATAGTGCAGGCCACAGAAGGACAGGTGAAATGTGACTCTGCTGTGGGCAGTGCACTCATGAGTCCTTGTCTTAGTAAAATGGCATGACATGACTAGTGCTACTTTCACAGAGATGTAATTTAGGACTGACAGTACATTGAAAATATACTTCTGCTACATGTTTTCTCAGACAGTGTGCTTCCATTAAAGTAAGAAAAGAGGAACTATGGCAACTATAGGGCAAGATAAGTGATTTACTGAGCTTCTGCACTTGTTCTGTCATTAGTTCTATCATTTTGAAACTAGCAGGTTCAAAAAAGGTGTGTCATACTGACTGGGAATATTCCTTTTGGATTGTTTATTGACTTTAGTATAACTGTGTACACGTACATAACTCAGGATAGACAGTTGCAGAGTTTGTTTAGTGTATTGCTAGCCAACTGAAAATATCAAATGTGCATCACTTAATGAATTCGATTAGTCACACATTTTAAATATTCTATTCTTGCTGTCTGATTTCATTATGTGTACTTTGCAGCAAATTACAAGGAATGTTGCTTGATAATTTGGAAGGCAGTATATTTCAGTTATAGCCATTATATTTTATTTCTTTTGAGCTGCCATTTCCAAATATTAGTGAAAACACAGACCCTCTTCAACAAAGTAACTTCATATAAAAGGGAAAAGGAATTAATGGAAAGGAAATACTTAATATTTTTCTATTTTGATCTGGTAAGTTTTCCTCTCTTCTGTAAAGAGAGAGAAGAAAACAATAAATTGGCATAGCAGTCTCTTTTATTTCATGTGCCCCACAAATAAAGAAATAGGTTTTGTATGGTAGCACAGTGGAAATTTACAGCAGCAGGTGCATGGCACCTGGTTAGAATCTCTTCACACCAAATGAAACCATCATGCCATTGGTTAGAGCTAGGGCCCTAATCATGTAATTTCTGTACTTTTACAATAAGTCTGATTTTTTCCCCCCAAGAAAAATAGGGAAATACATCACAGTGTTATACATAGGTGCTTCACACTTATGATATAGCTGAGGGGGATTGGTCTCACTGGCCAAGCCATCCCACAGTGTTAAGATCTTATGACTTGAATTCCTGTGCTTGTGTTCCAAGCCTGTGGTGTCCCTTAAGAAACCATCAGGTAAAAAATGGTGTCTCAATGTTAATTTAAAGCCAGGACCTTGCAAACAGATTCATTCACACATGTCCCATTGATTGCATTAATTTTTCAAGAAGCAGAATTCAGGCCCAAAGGGTTATGTTAATTCTGTATAGGGACTTGAGGAAGCTCTCCAAGATTAGGGGAGGTAGGAAATAGATTTCTTCCTTCAATATGCTGAAGCTCTACTGATATTGTCTGGGTCACACTAAAGAAGATTAGAACCTCAGGGAAAATTTTAGGAAAACGTTTTATTTACAGATAAATCTCCTTACCTTTTATTTTTTCTTTTCCTGCCACTGTTAAAAGAAACATCAGCAAAGCCACAGACTCTTTTATAGTTTCCTACTGATTTCTCCCAGCCCAAAGTCCTAATCCTCTATTTATTACATCATGAGTGGTTATTATAGAAATTACTGAGGTTATAAGCAAGGTTATGATTTTAGTGGTGGAACAAACAGCAGAAAAAATGGGCATTAAGTAAATATGTAACCCTTCTGGGATTTATAATGTGTTCACGAACCAGTAATTTCTCCTCTTAAAGGCAAGGGGTTTCATATAAATACAGTCAAACTTGCAGCATTGACTCCAGGACAAACACTATTCCAAAGTCCTTCAATGGAATCATTGCTTTTTATTCCAAATCTCATACCAATGGAGCCTCAGCTCTATTTAGTGGGAAATGAATGTCAGTCAATTTTTCCTCTTATTCAAAATTCAAAGACTTCTCTACTGTGAGGTGAGTTAGTACAGATTTATTAAGGGAAACCCTAGAACTTGGCAAACATACAGACAGCTAAATACAGACTTCCTACTTTGGCTCCTTAGTTAATCAAGACTGAGGCCTAAAATACAGAAGCTTGAACACAGGAGTAGAAATCCTTCCATTTACTGTCAACAGGAGCCCACTTCAGAGAGCGTCTGTAGCCAGGCAATTGTAAGCACAAAGCACAAAACTTCTGGTCTCACATCACATCTGTGAAAGACAAACATTTCACGACTTTGTCACCTTGCGATGCGCTGATTTAGAAGTCCTGCACTCTGTCTCCTGCTCCCTTGGTGCATGTGTGCACATGAATAATATTTTGCATTAGACTCTTGTTTAATTTACAAGGAATAGGAAGTCTCAAACTGTGTTAGGGTAAGGATGGGCTAAAATTCAGGACTGCTGCTTTTGTGGCATGTACCCTTGTTTGGGTAATATGAAGCATTCCCTGTACTGGAGACTTACCTTTGAAGTTACTAAATCCTTTCCGGGATATCCTGGATGTGTCAGAAGCTTCAGCTGAGCTTCCTCAGCATACATTGCACCCAATGTCAGCACCAAGGGAGATGCAGGCTGAGCAAAGACACAGTTTTAGGTTTTTCTAGAGTCAGAAGAAGCAGGCTCTCCATGACATTTACTTTCTTACTATGACTAATTTAGATTATAATTTCCTTCAGGCAGGGATCTATCACTGTTTCTTATAGAGTGAGATCTTCCACATTCTCTAATTCTCAAAGCAGGTGTAGAAAAGAGAATATATATGGCATTTCAGGGACAGTTGCTTCTGAATACTTTATCTTTCTGTTGTTAGTTACTAAGTCAAAAATCTTCCTCTGAAGGCAATAAGAGACACTTGCATGAGTAATGATCAGACCAGGAATATCTAATAGAGACTTGTATAGCTCATCTTTTCTTTTTTTAAGTTCTTTCCCTATCTCTTACATATATCTAATACACAGTATTTTTCCTTTTTTGTATCAATATATTATTCCTTTTGGTATATGTACAAAAGAAACCTCAGTGCACTACTAGTAACTCAATAATCTGAAAGCATTTTAAAAATCCTTTGCATTGCACAGTATTGGTCTTGTGACAAAGGCCAATTTTATCATTTTGCTTGAAGTCCTCTTTCCAAGATTATTTTGACTCCATTATAGTCTACTCAGACAAACTTGCCTTCATTCATTTATTAGTGTGAATGAATACCAGTTTTTCTAGAGAAAATCCCTATTTGTAAAAATAGTGAATTATCACCACCATATACCTCCTTGATGACACCTCCTCCCACTGAAGTGACAGAAAAAGAGAGGGAGGATAGTAAGACATGAAGTCCAGGGGCACTCACAGCAGACATCATGACAAATTATGTTACATCAAGCACCTGGGAAACCCATGATTATTGTTTGGAGTGTCAAAATATCTGCAGACTGTAACAGGAAAGTGCTGCCTGCTTTTCCACTTTGTTTTTTAAATATTCCATGCATTCTTTGAAGGCAGTCCCATGACAGCAGACAACAAACTGAACTTCAAAGAAATAACAGATGCTGACACAGTGCATGATTTTTTTCCCCTTTCCTTGAATTTTCACTCTCCAGTTTTACTATTTCTTGGACCACAAAGTCCTCTGCCAAAAGGGCACAACTTGAACTGGTCAAGAACCAAGTCTCAGTTTCCATTTCATGTTGCAGAACTGAAAGCATTAAATATTATGCTCTCTCTCCCTTTCAATCTACTCTTGATTTGTGCATGCAAAAGTACCAGGGGCAAATACAGAATATCTTTCTCACATGCTACTCTTGCTAGTTGCTTACAGGTGAGAGACCATTTTCCTTACCTTGATGATCTAGAATCCTTTTTTCTAAGTGGCTCTAATTTTCTTTTTCTAATAAACAAACAAGAATATGCTGACCACAAGAAACAGTTTGTTTAAAACATGTATAGGAAAAATGGGCACTCAGATCATTGCTGGCCATCCCTAGGAATGTCACAATTGTTCATCCATGGACTAAACCTTGTGAGGTGCTAAATAGTATACCTCCATCGGCCTCACTTTGCAAAGAGCTGTCTAGGAAATGTGGGGAGTTATATCAAGTTCTACTGCAGTAGATCAGGGATTAAAGATCAATATAAGCAGCTTGGATGCTTCAAAGTCATTTCCCTAAACACATACTACAGATACAGGACAAGAAAGGAGTTTGTCATATACACCTGTCTCCTAGAAAGAAGCTTAAAGTGCCCTCTTACACAGTGCAATTTACCCTGAGTGGAGATTGCATTACAAAAGGGTGAATAGCCTCTACAAGGCAGCTATTCCCACTCCTTTGCAGATGCTTGGGGAGTGAGTAATGTCTGGCTATGACCCTTGCCCCGACATACTGACCAGCACAGCCTGTCTGGTGCAGAGAGGAGAAATCATCTGTACCAGGTAAAAGGCTAATGCAGTTTATTTTCTTCCTGGAGCACGGGGTAATCAGGGACTATATTGTGACTCTCTGAGTCATGGTTCAGTCCCTGATCTCCAGAGACGGACAGAGTACAACTGCCAGGGATAATTCAGCAGTCTGCCCCATGAAAACAAGATGTTAAATCCAGAATGGAACACTGCATTGCAAGGACTGGGAAAACTACCAAAAAATGTGCAGAAGACACCTATTAAAGGGTGCAATCATTTATCTTTTGAGTGACTTTGCCCCCTTTGCAACTACTCTGCCTTGCTCATCTTCCTGCATTGTCCCAGACTATTATCACAGACACATCGATCATTTCTACAACTGCACTGCTTGTAACTTTCAGTAATTATTTTTCAAATTAATTATTTTTCAAATTTTCAAGAAAAATTAAAAGATAGGCCCAGGTTTAACCATTTTAAATACATGTCTTTGATCTTATTCCTAACAAGATAAAGCGTTCCTCTACTGGAAAGATTTATCCATCAGCTTTCAGCTAGAACCAAAGCCTTTGCTAGTATGGCTCTGTTTATGAGTAATTGCAAGACTGGAATTCAGATGTTCTTTAAAAATATAAATAATATGTTTTTCCAGATTTTTATCTCCATAAAAATATAATTGTTTATGTAGCTATTTTATTCCAAATTGTGTAATAAAACTCTTTCAAATGCTGATTTTCAGCCATCAATCAGTATGGATGAACAAATTAATTATCTTTTTTTTTTTTTTTTCTGTCATAAGACCAAAAATGGTCATTGAAAAGTTTTGCTGGAGTGATAGCTTGGACAAGAGATACAAATCTCAATTTATAGATTTGGTTATCTCCTCCTGCAAATGTTCCTGAATGCAAATTATTATTCACTAAACTTATCTGAGTGCATTTAATGAGAACGCTTGAAGGACTGTAGATTACTTGTATGATAAACATATTGCAAGATCCAGCCAATATACATGAGGCAATATTATATCAAGCAGCAGAGATTGTATGTGAGATAGTCCTATCTCTGTTACCTTCAGGGTAATGATCATTCAAGGGTGTGTCTAATGCATGCCAGTTCTTCTATTATTTGCACTCCGTGAAAGTATAGGGAGATTTAGCAAGTGTACAGTACCAGGCCTGCTCTTACTGTTGTTGGTTAAGGATCAGGCAGACAGTTTCCTTCTCTGACATCACTTTATTGCAGTTTTCAAACAGACACTTCACACTTCATGTGAACACCAACCATAATTTCTGTCATGATTCGTTAAGATCCAACAAACCCTCCTAAGGCTACAGACAAAACTTCAGCAGTTAATATTCAAATCATGAAAATCTGGGCTTGGATTCTAATTTGCTACTGATGCAATATTAAAGCAATATATGTATAAAATATTAATGCTGTATTTGTTCTGAATTTATTTTATTTAATTTTTTACACATGGATAAAACCCTTGCGGCCTTAAAACAACATGTCTCATTTTCAAGGATGTCCTGGGGGGGCAAACAGACAAGGAATATACACAGAGTATAGTAATCTGAACAATAGCGTGGTAGAAGAACTGTGCTGAAAGATATACTCTTTCATGAGCAATAAGGGTTTCACTGATAAAAATAAAAATGTTGTCTTATCTGTTTGACCAGTTGATAGGATATAATTTCTAATACTACACCCTTGAACCCATCCATAGAAGCAGAAGCCTGGAGAAAACTTGGAGATAAGGTCCTTCACTTATTCTATCAGTATCAAGAAAAACTCAGATTTTCTTTTCTGACAGACCCTTCTTCTTCAGTAATCAGATTAAGTCATGCATGAGAAGCTTTGTGCATTATAATTGTTCAGATCAGGAAAGAAATTTTGTGGTAATTTTAGCTTCATCTCTAATGACATCCAAGTCTGCAGGTTTAAAACTAAAAACAACAAAAATCTTATACTCAGATTTAGATTAATTAAGAGTGAATTTATGCAGTTCTGAAAATGCTAAGTTCTTGCATAATTTTTTATTTTCTCCTAACAAAGATGGGATATGCTGTGCTATATATGACTTTTGGACACTACCTGCTTAAGAGTCATGCCCAATTCCACAGAACTCTGACAATTATTTCGGGATTTGGAAAGAAATAGAAAGGAGTTTTTTGTCTGTGTTTCTCTGTCCAGTGTTCAACTACACTTATCTTTTGATCAGTGAAGTTCTATCAGTAGTTCTCAACTATCAGTACAGTGTGGTCCTGGAACAGTAATGCTGACAAAAATAATGAACTGCATTTTAAATGGAGTTTAATAAGGTTATGAAAAAGATTATATGATGTGACTTCCTGGAATACTAGAGGCCTGATATTGATGATCTCAGCAATCCCTCCCAAACCCTTGTACGTAAATTTGAAAGGCTTTTTACCTTTATTATTTGAGTTGCTAATCTGCATAAAAATCTCAATACTATTTGATTTTCTTAAATTCTTTTATTTCCTCAGTCTGGAGGCTGCAAGTTGATTTGAAGATATACCACCATACTGTGGAATATCTAATGCTGCAGTTATAAAAAGACACATCTTTAATGAATGAAAAAGATTCTAATCTCCTCATATTCCAAACTAAACATGATAAAACATCTGGCAAACTACTTGGGTGCGAGGACTGAAGTTCTGCACAAAAGTGACAGAGTAACAAAAATTCAGATGCATGTGACATACTGTTCATCATTTTGCAAATCAATTCAGGAATTATCTTATAAATTGTTACCTGTCTGTCAGTTCCTGAGGCATCCATGGTTTAACATTAACATTGTGAATGTTCTAAGCAAATTTTCCTCCATTTGCAGCGCAAATAAGGAGGTGGTTTATTTTCAGTTCTTTAGGCTATGGAGAAGCCCTGAGCTTCTTTTACTATTAATAGGAACATTTTTCCTTATTCACTGCAACTAAAGGTTGCCCTTATGTTCTTCTATATTTGCACCAGTTGGTTTTTTTTTTGAGTGGAAGATTTCAGCCAATGGAAACACCCAAATAAGTGGCAGATTTCATGTCCTGCGTCAAAGCTGCCTCATGGAGAAAAATAGGGACTTTGAGAAGGAGGGTTGCCTGACAGACTCAGAATATCCATCATCTACTTGGTCTGAGTCACAAACAAGGGAGTAAAAAGGAGGCATCTGGAGCTAAATGAAGACCAGTTGTAGCAAGATTGTTATTAAAATAAAGTAGGCAGTGAACAAGGAATAAGAGAGAAGTTTAAACATCAGGATGCACAAGTTTAACATAAAAATTATCCCATGTAAGCAGAGTATCTTGCATAGGAAATTGAACAAAAACAACAAAAAAAACCAGTTATTTAGCTATATGATTGAAAAGGGAAAAAAAAAAAAAAAGAGTAATGTTATGGAATTGCTATTGGAAAAAAAAATAAGCTAAATCTGTGCAACAAACTAAATTATCGTCTTGCTGCAGCTTTTAATGGCCATGTCAATGCTGAATTTGAAAAATATTACAGGTTCACTCATGAATTAAGTAAACACTAAAGAAAATCCGAGCCTCAAAAGCAGAAAAAGCCTCTAGCAGTTTAACAAAGTAAAATCAAAACAGATTGTTTGATTTAATTGTAGAAATCTCAAAGCACTAACACGAAATTACAAGAACTTGCATTAAGTCTTTCAAATAAATCTATCAAGTCACAACTCTACCATTTTAATGCAAAATAGAAAATGCAACTTTTTAATTTGAGAAAAGGCAATGAAAATGGTCAAGGCAATGTTATGGAGTGCCCCTAATTTGATTCACATTTTATACAAGGCTGTAGAAGTAAATTCATAAAGGGAAGTAACTTAAACAGGAAGAGTTGCAACTACAGAGCTCCTCACAGAACTCACACCCTTAAGTGGCTGAGTTTCACTGTTGTATTTGGAAGCCATAGTATCACATTCAACTTAGCCATGTTGAATAGGATACAATATTTCTATATAATATCAAGAGAATATGCTTAATATGCATTTTCCAGGAAAAGTAATAATTAGAACAATGTTTGTATGACTTAAATTAATATTTCCTTCAATAGTTAGTTATTTCAAGGAGTTCATAGGTTTTTTTTTGTTTGTTTTCTTTCTTTAATAGGAACAAAAATTCTCTGAGTTGTAGATTTGTTGATTTTAGGAGTAGTAGGGGGACAATTTTTTAGTCAGGTGACAAATTTCAATTTTTTTTTCTTTTTTCTGTTCATTATTAGAGGGAAATAAAGGGTTAAGCCTTTAGCTATCTGTGGCAGAAATGTTAAAATACATGAAAAATGCAGTAATGCTCTAAATGGACTTCTGAGATTTTTGAGGATTCAGACATGGAAGAGGTGCTGAGTTTTGCCCCAGATTGGTAAGACATTACTTCTGTATTGCACTTTGTTATGCTTTAGTATTAGAATGGTTAAAGTGCTGGAGTCTGAAATTATATTTGTTTAAATACTAGACAGGGTGTTGATATTGTTGTAAGCTTCCCTACCTTGCTTTCAGTAAAGTTACTTTACTGTCAGACTAGGAAGGCATCTTTTACTCCTTCTAAATTAGCTACTTTTTCATGGCATTCTGTTCATATCTTCCACTAACACCACAACAAATACAGCCTCTTTTATACTGAATTATTAGTCTGCCAGCACGTTGCATGTTTAGTGGTCATTCTTAATATTCTGTTAGTATTCAACACTGAAGAGACCCTGACTATCCCATGTTATCTTGCAGTGTCCCACATTTATAGTAGCAAATACTAGAGAAATCAAGTCATCAAATTTGGTGGTGCAGTAAATGGTGGAACATTCTAAATGCCAATATTGTTGACATTTTTTTGCTGTTGTTTTCTTGCTGTTTAACAGACATGTATCTTCTTCCAAATGTACAATATTGCAAATATTTCCTTTCTTTACTGCTCAGTGACTGCTTTTATTGGACTGTGCACAAAAGGCTGCAAAATTCTGAGGTCAGGAAATTTGTCTTTCCAGAGTTTTGTGAAACGTTGCATAACTTAGACATTGTACAAAGATAGCAAACACTGCCTTGGCTAAATATAGAAATATCCCAGAGAACAGTTTTAATCTCCAAAACATTTAAAATTTAAAAAAAATCTTCCACTCAACTTTAAAAAAAAAAAAGTAGACTCATTAGAGTGAAAGGTTCTAAGTATGTTTCAATACTGAAAAAAAATGTCACATTTCTTTATGGAGTTGTGCTGATTGATGATAACAGTAAATAATTTTTGAATGATCTGAAAAGAAATAATAGAAATTGGCTTGTAACAAACATCTGAAAACTGCTGAGGATGCATTTTTAATAGTGAAAAGTACCATACTGGGTTAGTACAAGCCTTAGAAAAATGTATTCACAGAGAGAAAAAATTATTAAATTGTATATTTCATCACTAGATTTTTGTTTCAGTGACCTCTTTTTCTGCTGTAGAGCATGTGTGCAGGATTTTTGTTAGCATGGTTTAAAAGGCTAGCAATTGGCTATGAAAAAGTTCAATAAATCAATAGCAATTGTTATGATAACAAGAAGTGGGGCACTGTGGAATGGCAGTTGTAGCATTATGCATGGGTACAGCCATGACTTGTTTGGGTCTATTAAGCTAGTATTTATCTATGATTATATAGGGAATTTAGTCATGGAGATGGAAACTGGCAATAATTATCTAATAATCAACTTACTATCCCATAAAGATTCAATAAAGGTAAAAAGAATCAATCTGTATCTTTGCACAGTTACAAACAGTTTTACAAACAGTACTGATGTGTCTTTTTCATCTGTCACATAAAAAATTAAACTGTATAACACAGCTCAATGTATAGCTTTACAGAAGTGGTATGAGAACATGAAGCAAGCCCAGTACTCCTGAAATATATCCATGCCAATTTTGGCTGGGATAGAGTTAATCTTCTCCCCAGTAGCTCATATGTGGCTGTGTTTTGGATTTATGCTGGAAACAGTGTTGGTGATTTGAGGGTGTTTTCCTTACTGCTGAGCAGTGCTCACACAGAGTCAAGGCCTTTTCTGGCTCTCACAGGAGCCAGCAGGCTGCACACAGAAAGCTGGGTGAAGGATGCAGGAGGGGATGTTCACAGTGATGGTGTTTGTCTTCCCAAGTCACCACTCTGTGTGATGGAGTCCTGCTTTCCTGGAGATGGCTGAACACTGGCTTGCCCATGGGAAGTGCTCCTTGTTTGGCTTTGCTTGCATGCACAACTTTTGCTTTCCCTGTTAAGCTGACTTCATCTCAACCCAGGAGTCTTTTCACTTTCACTCTTTTCACTTTCTTCCCAATCTGAGTGCCAGGGAACTGTGTGGTGCTTAGTTGTCAGCTGGGATTAAACCACAAGACTATGAAACTGAAACACAGGAATATTTAATATTATCTGACTCGGACTTCTTAATAATTTATACTTTGCATTGCCATTCATTAAAATAATAACAAGAAAAATAAACAGAATTTTTTTTCTTCCAGGAGATTGACCTTAAAAGTTCACAAAACCTCTGAATGTATCTAGCTTTATTTTATGAAATTAAAAAGGCTGAATGCATAAATGCTGTTAACAAAATCCCAGTATACTACAAACTGGTTGCATTCAATAAAACTTGGGAGATACCTCTAAACAATTAGAAAAGAATGGGGTTATTTTACAGCAAGTGGTAAACTTCAGAACCTCCCTCCATAGGTGATTGTGATGGCAGAGATCCAGCACATGCAAAAAAAGAGACTAAAATAATACATGGACAACAGATCTGTGAGAAAGTAATAAGAGACTGGCTAGGCATATGAAACAACCAATGAGCAACTTCCTGCTGTTGGAAAACTGGGGGAAATGCACTGCAGAGCCACAAGGTTCATCTTCTCTACTTAACTAGGTTCTTGTATTTCCACTGCTGAAAATTAATATTAATAAAATCAGGTAAAACTAATACAGGGAACTTCTTGCAGGTAATTAATACAGGGAACTTACTGATAGGCGTGTCTGTCCTTGCACAGTTTTAAAGTAAACAATTTGTCATTCTTGTCTCTAACTAGATTTAAACTCTTACGGATCTTGGCCTTTGGCCTCCTCCTCTGGGTCTTTTGAACCTTGCCTGAGACTTGAGTCCCCATTTGTGGTGTGGGAACACTTCAAAAATTCAATGAAGAATGCAGCTCAAGCCCTCCATCTTCACCTTAGAAGTCCCATCTTTCTCTTTTTTTTTTCTTTTCATGAAGATGATGATTGATAATGTGTACAAGTGTTTGCAGAACTTTTTGCATGAAGATCAGCAGTGGAAAGATTGAACCCAGTACCATTTTCAGAAGAACTTCTTTCTGCAAAACACCCTTCCTTTTAGAACAGTTCATCTTTTATTTCCTTGTTTCCTACCTATCTGTTTCCACTTTACAGCTCCTGGACTAACTCCCATCCTTACCATCTTAACAAATAATTTCGAAAGTGGCACTGTACCAAAAGCTGTTCTGAAGTCATGACAGATTAGATCTACTGAATTTCCTTGTCTGGAGAATCAGTTATCTTATCAGGAAAGCTATTGGGTTAGTCTGGCATGATCTGTCTTTGATGAACCCAAGATGCATTTTATCCTATTTTCCAATCTACTTCCTTTCCTAGTTATTAATAGAAAGTTATATTGGACATGATGTGTACTTCAACTAGTTTCATAGTTAACTTTCTTACACCTTAAAGTGCACCAAAGAATAAATCCCCTAACAGTGTAAACATGTAGTGCTTTTTATTCAACTACAAAAAAGTATCTCTTGGAAATGTCACATTGCTTTTGTGACTCATGACTTGCATAGGGTGCTAATTTACTGAAGAAACATAAAGCCTTTAAGCTACCATGAAAAGAAAAATGTATGTGAACTTGAAATAAAGTATTTTATTGTGTTAATGGGAGACTTCTAACTTGGGCATATAAAGACCTCAAAATAAAGAATGAAATTGCTCATAGTTAAGCTGGTTATGTATTTTCCCTATTTTGAAATGCTTACTCATGCTCATTGACACATTCATCAATCAAAAAAAAGAAAAAAGCTACATAGAAAAGTTTGTTTGTTTTTCTCATGATTTTGCAAGTGTTGAGAGTGATTCAGGTACCAGAGCATAGATGCCTCATGGCATTTTAGGCTCTATGGAATTCTGGCTCGCCTCTAACAGCTGCTCTGAAAAGTACAGATGTCCACAGGTTTCATTTCAAATGTACTATGTTGTGTGCATGCTCTCAGTCCAGACAAGCTCCCACAGTAAGCTTGTATGTTTAGCCACCAGAATCATTGCAGAAACATGGTACATTCCAAATAAATTACAACAAGAAACTTATGAAAGAAGTTTATCATTAGTACAATGCACACTGATAATGCTTAGTGTAAAAACCTCTAGAACAGTCATTGTTATAGGTCAGGTAATGAAAACTGACGTACACATTGTTTGATTATTTCTGAAAGATCTCACATTAATTTTTAATATACTCTTTTAAAAGGTACTGAGAAAGTCTGATTTATGGGTAAATTGTGTAACACAGTAGCGACTGACACTACTGCTTTTATACAATCACCCTGGTAAAAAGCAGGAAGAATTTTTTTTTAAAACAAAAATATGAAATAAAGTAAGTATTCCTAAAACCCTATCAGACTAGAAAAGGAAAGGCCTTTGTCCGGGAAAAGCTGTATGCCATGTCTGAATGATCCATTTTGGGTATTAATAGCAAAGACATCCATGTCAATCTCAATTGCCATTACAAGAAACAGAGTGGAAGGCATTGTAATTAAGAATAAGAGCTGTGTTAGCTGCATACATGATAATTTTAGAAGAGAATATATATTTAATTTTATGTTTGTACTTTATCCCTTCATTATATGCAATGTTTCAGTGTCCATTTTAAACAGCATTATTTTTCTGAATTGAAATCTTACTATTTTAGATCAAGAACCAAATCTTCAAATGCTCTGAATAAATCTAACTTTCCTAAAATCAAGGGAGCAAAATTCCACCTTAGAAGTCATTCCTTTGGTCTGAAAAAAAAAATTTAAAAATTTTGTTCCAGTCTCTTTTATTTATATTTGCAATATAATTAAAATAACAGCAAATAGTGTATTCTGCATTAAATTTGAAACTGGTCAGTTATATACATGTTATTATAAAGTTTTTCATTCTTTTATACCCTTCCATTCCCTTTGAAATACCTTCATTTGAAAAACAGAGTGTGTGCTTACTTTTAGCAAGAAACTAGACTTAATACATTATTCTCTAATGTTTCTGTACCTGATTTTCCTGATGCCTTTTACTGTAGAGTCCTTTGAATTGGAGTCAAAGAAAATTGCACAAAGTCAATGTCCTCTAAAACTTAGCAAAGGTAGGAGAGAGACCATGTGTGGCATACTAAATTATCATGCTCATCATTTTAGCAGAAAACAGCATTAGACCATTACAGAAATGGATCAATATTGCAAACTGCATGGTTATGCATATGTATACACATATATATACACATACACTTATACATATGTATGCATAGCACATCCAGCTGCACTATGAACAGGAACAGTAATTTCTGTTGTGATAAGAGGTAGGTCTCTTTTGTATTTCTGTCACTATAGTAAAAGTGCAAGTTTTGACCTAGTAAGCAGAAGCACAAAAGAGATCAGAGTGGGGTAATTTTCATATTTAAGTTTCCTCCTTGTGTGTGGAAAAAAACCTGAACTGTGCACAAATACCTGAGATCTTAATTTCTTGCACCTTGAAGAACACAGTGTTAAATACTAAAAATAGATAAATAGGCTTCATATTATTTACAAATATTATAGTGATTAAAAAATATTCTGATGAGTTAAGATACTAAAAGAAAGACTGAAATTATGAATAAGCTAACAGAAAATACATACATTTTAAGTATCAACAAAATAATCTCCAGATATAATATTCATTGATGCATTCTTTGTAGGCTCTTTATTTAGGCTATGAGTCTGTGGAGTCTTGTAGTAATATTTAAACTTGTGTGAATAAGCCTTCTCTTTCCACACAAGAGTATCCATAAAAACAAGCATGCAGCTAAGAGTACTGACTGATGAATAGGAATGACTGCTTGTGATGGGAGATTAATTGCACCCACAAAAATACCTTGCATAAGTTTATAAACTCCCATTTATAAAAAGGATGTTATTTAGCATACGTGTTTACTTAATTAGATCTATTTGGACTGTTGTATTGGGGCAGACAGATTGAACAGCAAGCACTGCTGAAATGTAGAGCTTGTAATCCAGTAGGGATTTAGCCATTTGAGATCAAACAATATCGTACAGATATTGTATCATAGGTTCACAGGATATTTCATCCTGGAAAGGACCTCAAGAACTACCTTGTCTACTCTTTTTGTCAAAGTAGGGTCAGTTGTGAGATCAGATCAGGTTGCTCATGTCTTTATCCAGACAGATCTGAACCTCCAAAGATGGATACTGCTCAAGTCAGTTGCAGTTCTTCGCTGTTATCATGAAGAACAATTTTTCCTTACGCCCTGTATGAGCTTCTCTTCTTTCTGTTTACCCTGGTTTTGTCTTGTTCTCCAAGGACGCATCAGTGTAAATAACCTGCCATTGTGTTCCTAGCTGTTGACTTACTTGTGTTTCTCCTGAGGTCACTGTACAACTAAAAGTACTGGGTTTTTTTCTCTTTTTGTCGTTTCACTCAAGGGAAGTTCAGCCCGAGTAATTCAAACACACTATCTCAGTCAAGTGAGGCAGTGAGGAGAAATGCTATGCTAATATTGCCCTTTATCATTCAAGGTAAACCTGCATGGTACAGTGGAGAGATTGTTGTATATATACATATATATGACCTAACTTGAAATGATCCAAGATACTGAAATATGTGTTAGCTGTAACATCAGCCACAGAAGTTTATAGTTAATGTAAAGGATTTGGTGAAAACTTGCCTTTTGTGACTTGAAGTGCGTCACTTTGAGACGATTTTATATATATTGGAACTCTTTATTCAGATTTCTGAAAATCCTACCCCTTGTTATATTAAAGAGAACAATCTATCTTTCCCTTTCTTATTTGTTTATTTATTTTTAAAAATATTTTTATGTTTATTACTTCATTAATATACTTTGGGCTTTTCTGTCAAGTTTTGTCAAAAAAAAAAAAATCATTTGTTCATAGTACAAAGAATTTTTGTAGTACTGAAGAATGTCTGATGTCTCTGTCTTAGGTGTTGCTTTCATTATCACCCTAAGGAGTCATCCAGATTCCACAACATAGGCTGTCTAGTTTGAGCTTGAGTAATAGTGTCAGGAGAAACAGAGTGTTTTTCTCCCTCTGGAATGTAGCTAAATGTGAAAGTTAAATGTAAAGTTCATTACAATGCAGAACATGAGTTCAAATGAGTTAAGAAATCCCACTTTTTTGCCTTGCATCCAAGTGAAAATTTCCTGCTAGAGAATTCTTTTTTTACTGTCTCGATTAAACCCCAAACATATCATCAAAAAATGAAAGCCTTCTTGTGGCTTTTTTGGGGGGGTGGCTCTTTTGTTCTTAACTCTTGCAGAAAACCTCTAGCATGAACAGATGAACAGTGATGCAAAGGACCTAGTTTTCATAGTGCACAAGATTTCAGGGAATTTGATTTCAAAAAAGCCCCTCTTGGTTCCAGGGACTGGTATTGTATTCTGACAGGTCCTTTATGGAGTATATATTGCAGTTAGATTTTATCCAAAACAATTTCAGCTTATGGTACATGAGAACTGTCTGTGATATGAATGAATGTACAGTAAGTAGGGAAAGTTAGGAAATTTGGTTCAAAACAATGTAATAAAATGCTAATGTGAAAGCATCTATCAGGAACTGAATTTCAACAGATAGGGGATTTAGGAGCTAATGCACAAAGCAATAAAATCTCATATATTTTATTAATTTTAATAGGAAACCTTGGAATATTAAAAGTAAAAATTAGGAATTGTCTATATTTTAATATATTCTCCTACATCTTTATACAAAAATATAATGTTGAAAGCCAAGAGATGGCTTGTAAATGTCTATGGTGGTGCAAGTTGTATTGTCTTGTTCATACTTCTGAAACAGATGGAAGACATGTCATATTGCGTTTGAGAGTAACTCACTTTAATTATATTGACTCCAAATTAAGAAGGTTATAGCCAATTAAATTATTTACAACATGTAAAACTGCCAAATTTGTTCTCTTTTCAGTAAATGTTTAGGAGTTATTTTAACAATGAGAATCAGAGTTCCCTTAAAAATGCATAACATCACTAAAATTTGAACTCTTTCTGAAACAGTTATTCCATAGATATTTCCAAGAACCTGAAAGAAAGACCTTTAAAATTCATACTCTAAAAAGCTTTTGGCATTCCCATGTATAATTATTTTGTTGCTACCTACAAAGGTTACTGCAGATACACTGGCAGAACCTCACGTGCTTTTAATGTTACATGTTTTACAGAACAATTGACAGAGTTGTTCCTGACTTCCCACAGAATACATCAGAAAAAGATCTAGAAAGGCAGCTGAAGGAAAGGCAAAGAAGAAAGCCTCAAATTGCTCTGACCTCTAAAAATTAGATTCAGCAAGGAGAAAAGAAAACTATATCTTTGAATAATAACAAATATTGTGAACATTTTTTTTCATTCTGGTCATCTGATAGCTAGAAGGGAAAATTACCATTCATTCTTTCTGGATGAAAATATCAACACTCCTATCCAAATTTTGATGTATCTCTTTTTTTTTTTTTTTTCTTTTGTGAATTTAGCTGTACGAAGGCTGAGTTAAATGGAATTTTATTTTATTTGGTGTTCATTTGTTTCTAAGCAATCTTGAGAAATTTTTAATACCATTTTTCCTCTCAATTTCTAACAAAGTAAAGCCTTTAGCTAGAGAGAAAAGCTAACTTTGATTATTGCCATCATACTCCTTTATTGGAAATTTTATTCCACCAGATTAAATTTTATTGTCTCAGGTAAATAATTACAGTTAATTTTGTATCAATAGTCAGTCTTCTGAGGCACTTACAACGAGATCACAAAGGCATCATTTTTTAGCTTTGCCCTACTTAGGCTTAGATTCTTCACATTTAGCTTCCTTCATACCTAGGACTCTCTGCTGGAGTATTTTGATAAATGCATGATTACTCAGAACTAAAAAAAGCATGACAAACTCTCTGCAAGAGAAAATTATTTTTTTCAGTGGTTTTAGCTATGAGTAGTATTGCATTAGATACTGAAGCTTTTGTTCAGGAAGTGATTTCTAATCAGATCAACGTTGTTGGCTTATAAATAGTCCCAGAATCACAGAATATTCTGAGTGATCCACAAGAATCACTGTAGTCCAGTAAGGAAAACATGCTATGATGACATTTGTAAACAATGCAGTCCAATCATAAATTCTTTATAAAACACTGATCAAAGATGTTCAACATATATTTTCTGGGTTTGTTTGCTTCTTTCTATTACTAGCAGTGTTGTGGTGAAAATAGGAGCTCCACTTCTTAAAGCGCTTGTGTGAAGTACCTTTCTGTCCATCATCAGTGCCACTGTGATGTCATAAAACCAGCTTTTTTAGTAGGAAACCAACAAAAATAGTGCACAAAGCACTTGGGGGGAAAAGGTAAATGGGTCAGATAGTCAGCTACCCCTGACCTGTCGATGCAGTGAAGGCAGTCTTTCAAAGCTTCATGTGACCTCCTAATCTCTTGAAATTTCAAGTTTCAAAGAAATAACTCTATCTTATATTAAATAAAGTAGATATAAAGATTTCTGTGAAACCTTTTTTTGGAGGATGAAACAGTATCACACCCTCTGTTCCACTCCCATCAGTGCTACCAGCAGCAGTGAGATGCTTAATGAAAATGTGGTCATACCAAATCCATCTGTATTATACTAGTGAGGAATTGCCCTAAATTATCTCCTAGCTATCTTTGGATAAAATTGTCTCATTATTTTTAGATAGCTATTTGAAATAAATGGAGGCAAAATTAAAATGCAGAAAATATCAAGTCAGGGTAGATACTAATGACAATGCAAGATACTAATCACAATTTTTCCTTCAGAAAAAGCATCAGTTCTGGAAAGTACTTTCTAAGATGTATTTCATCTTTAATGAAACTGGATGAATAGAAATATCTTTTGGTCCACAGATTTTTATACCTATGGGCCAATAATATAGCATTATTGTATATAACAATGCAATATTTTTTACACAGAAATTCTAGAATCAGGCAAATATTTTCAAGTTAAGCTAAAATTATCTCTAGAAAGTAAATCTAGTGTTGATGTCACAATTTAATATGATAGGCCATCCACTACTGGATGATGCAGAATGAGTTTCCTTTA
The DNA here is from genome assembly GCA_013399225.1 of Rhipidura dahli. Classification (NCBI taxonomy): domain Eukaryota; kingdom Metazoa; phylum Chordata; class Aves; order Passeriformes; family Rhipiduridae; genus Rhipidura; species Rhipidura dahli. Next base: position 686,091 of record VXAC01008201.1, on the reverse strand, counting down.
TCATAAGAAGATAAACATAAATCCTCCCATTCTCTGTGTTCTTTCCCTCTATAGCGTTCATTGTTCTCTTCCCTGCTTTTAAAAAGTTGTATGCATATGCACTTCTTATGTTTGATACAACATAAACAAACCAAACAAAAAACATTTCACTTCAAGTTTGTAAAAGTAGTGTAATACAATATTCAGTGTATTATCCCCTTTGCCACATAAGGTCTGTTCAGAGTAAAGGGTTAAAAGCAAAGATTGGCAAGGAGGGGGTGATCCGCTTAAATGACCTGGCAGCTGGGAACACCAAGGCCTGGAGAATATCAGTGTGGGAAACCATATATTATGCCTACTGCTGTTTATCCTCTGTCTGTTTTGAGAAGCAGAATTTCTGTGCAGAGATAACATAGGTGTTTACAGAAACTTGGAGGCACTCTCACGGACATGCTTGAGCTCCCTGTTGGGAGAGAGATCAAAGCTCAGAGATCATAAAAAGCACAGGGGAGATCACAGCATGGTGGCAAACTACGTGTGCGTGGGCCCTTGATAATTGGGTGCAAACAGCAGCCCTACAGCCCACTGGGATTGGACCGAGACTGATGGTGCCTACATCCTCATTCTGTGTGCCTCTGCTGCCCAGATGTTGTTTCAGGATCCTCCAGCCAATGAGGAAATTAAATAATTCTTTGCATTTCTGCCATAGTTTTGTAGTTCTGTTCACCTGCCTGTGTTGATTCACACAAGGAATCTAGATCCCATGCTCCATAAGGCAGATTCTTTATCTAGCAAACTTAATTTTCTAAAGTCGCTACTCTGGAGAAATAAAAATAGTCAAACACAAAGAAAATAAATTAGGCATTTTGAAATGGAGCCTGTACAACATCATAGATCTAAAGACTTTAATATCCTATTTAACAGAAAGCTGGTGAAAGAGCTTGTAGACATCATAAAAAAATATTTGAAAACCTACAGAAAAACTCAACACAAAAACTGAAACCAAAATGCATATAAAATAAGGGACAGAGAGAAAAATCAGCTAAAAAAAAAAAAAGTTTATTTCAGTTTTAGTATTTCATTCAGGAAAAAAAAAGAATACTAAAGAAATGTTATTTCTTACCACATGAAAGAGACTGGACTATGGTGAACAAATGCAAATTAAAGCCAGTGGCTATCATTGCTATGTAAAAATATAAACACAGAAAATACTAGACCTGATCAAATGAAACATGCATTTCTAAATACATATGTTATTACTGTTTTGAAATTGAATATAGTAAAGTAATAAGCCTCATAGTGAAACACACTCCTAGTAACTTGTTTGAAGACATTCATATGCTCTACCAAGATCCCACCACTCTTTTACTATACAGTCTTGTTAATTCATGGTGAAGGAGCTGAAGATGAAGAAAGTCCTTAAAAAAGAAAGAGAAAGGTGTATTATCAAAACTAAGAGGCATAGGTTCATCCAAAGTACACACACGGGTACTGGATTCAGAAACTAGAGCAGAATGGAGAGAAGACTTTTCTAGGCTGCAGCACGTATTTCAGGTTAATTTAATGAGTGCTGGAATGGTGGATGGTCTCCTTCTGCCTTCATGTTGTGAGCAGCTCTGCAGTGATCAAGGGAGAGAATCCCAGTCAATGGCAGTAGGATAGACTGCTAGCTCCTTGGGAAGGCAATTCAGTCCAGCTGAATCATCACTGATGCCTCTTCTGCATTAATTAGCTCTGGTAATGATGGTCCAGCAGTGATCCTGTACTTGAAAGTCTTGTTGTTTTTATACACAGCAAAACGAAGTGGTTTGTAGTTATTAGTTACTACCTTTCATGTTCCAACAAAATCTGGAGTCTTATTCAGGAGAGTCTTTTAGCAAGACTTTTCCCAAGCTCAGCAAAAATCTTAAATAGTGTAATTGTACTGAGATGCCTGAAAAGTTAAAGGCCTGTTAATCACAGACAACCTATCTGATTATAAACCATGAGATTTTTTAATCTTTTCTGGTCATCCTGGGGATGTGTCTGACCCTGGCTCCTCTCACTGGGACTGATTCCAACTCCCACTTTCAGGCTGGCAGCCTCAGCTGCCCCAGTCCCTAGAAAGGTGCCCACCACACCCTGCCCTACCGCCCCCCATTAGGGCCTTCATAGTCCAAGAGGGGGAGAACCCTGTAGTCCAAGGGAGCCCCTGACATTTGCAATGGCCCAGCTGAGTGCAGACATGGACAAAGGGGTCTGCAATGGACTGGAAATTGAGTGATCAGGTCCAGCCAGCCTGGGTTTGTAAAAGGCAGGTCCTGCTTGACTAACCTGATCTCCCACTCTGACAAGGTGACCTGCTTAGTAAATGAGGAAAGGCTGTGGGTGTTGTCTACCTGGACTTCAGTAAAGCCTTTGACACTGTCTCTCACAGTTTCTCTCCTGGAGAAACTGGCTGCTCATGGCTCAAACATGTACACTCCTCTCAGTAAAAAGCCTGACTGGATGGCCAGGGCCAGAGAGTGGTGGTGAATGGAGTTATATCCAGCTGGTGTCCAGTCGTAAGTGGTGTGAATCTCCAACCCTGGAGATGTTTAAAGGACATGTAGACACGGCACTTGGGGCATGGTTTAGTGGTAGACTCCCCAGTGTTAGGGCAACTCTTAGACTCGGTTTTCTTATGGGTCTTTTCCAACCTAAATCATTCTACAGCTGCTAGAGAACCACATAACCTGTTTCATTAGCTAAGAAGCACAGTAATGCTTCCATAAGGATTTGTTAACAGAGGTTTTGTGCATCCTAGAAGCTTCTAATAAAGTAAAGAGGACTCATTTTTTTCCTTAAATACTTGCAATTGTCACTAAGAATGCTGTTTGTAGTCTAAATATTTACAAATTGTTGCTTCAGCAAGATCAGAAAAAGAATACAATTTAACGCTGATTGGTTTTATTTTATTTTAAGCAAAAGCCTCATTTCCATGATATATGTCCTTTATTACAAGTGGAAAATGAGTAGTTTTCTTGTCAGTTTAATCTAAAGAACTTTCTATTTTCTTCAAGAAATGCTTGAAGTCAGTTTTCATCACTTCTGATTTATTCCACATCATTTTCAGCCTAATCTGTTAATAAAACTTGTCCTTAAACCAAATAATTTTGGAAATTCTCAGACCACATTTTTAGGGTTAAACTGTCCTAAAAATAAAAGGCAGAAGTTTCTCATTTACAGACCAAGAACTAAATCCCATTTAGAAAATTTTTACCATCACAGTTTTGGACGGTGTAAAAGCATAGGAGATGCTGAAATAAACCCTCAGATAAGCCAGCTGATGCAAAACACATGATGGCCAGGATCCTGAGGAACGTTGCTCATGCAGAAAATTGGTCTGAATTCCTCTTTCAAAAAGTTATCTCATTTGCATAACTTTAATTATTCTCACTCTATTTGCTTCCTTCTCCTGCAGTGCAAAAATGATGCTGAAATGTCCAGTTTCTGTCACCAGTTTTCTGTCTTACTCAAAAAGGCAAGTCAAAAACTTACTTTTAGTTTTGATCCATTTGTCCATGGAGTTGAACATCTGTGAAGTTTACCATTACTATAGTTGGTGGAGGGAACTGATTAACCACAGTACAACTATTCTGGCAATAATTTTCTTACATATGGATTAATCAATGATATGCCAGCCTCTTTGAATGGTCCCTTAACTTTTACTGATAGATTTACTCTGGAAATCAATGCTGTCAATGTTTTATAGAACCATAAAAACATGAAATGGTTTGGTATGGAAAGGACCTTAAAAATCATCTAGTTCTAACTACTCTGTCAGGGCAGGGATACTTTTCACTAAACCAGGTTGCTCAAAGCCCATCCAATCTGTTCCTGAACACTTCTAGGGCTGGGGGGGCATCCACAACTTCTCTGGGCAACCTGTTCCAGTGCCTCACCACCCTCACAGTAAAGAATTTCTTCCTAATGTCTAATCTAAACCTCCCCTCCTTCAATTTAAGACTATTCTCTTTGTCCTATCATAACATGCCATCAAAAAAAGTTCCTTTCCAGCCTTTTTGTAGGCCCTGTTTAAGTACCAAAGGCTCCTATAAGATGTCACTTTACAACACGTAATATCAACCACAAGGACATCCCCATGCTATTGATCCTGTTAAAAAATAATTCAATTTGTGGCAGCAGTACCACTGTATTTAAATGTTCTTCACTCTCTTTTTCCTCAAGCCTCATGGTCTCTACCCCTCAACATTGTAGAAGAGGTTCAGGTGAAATGCAGTACCCAGAAGAAAGAAAAAACAGAAGAAATACAGATATCCAAGGAAGTACATGCCTCCCCATGTGCTCACTCCAGATCAATACCATTTCCCAATAAAGAAGCCGATGGGAAAATTTTTATCTGAATGTGATCACTTGTTCTGGGTTGGATATTGTCCCCCATGCAATTTAAAATGATGCAGCTGATTTCTTTTAACTTGGTGTATCTTCCAAGGGTTGATTTATTGGTATATTCAAGTTCTTACAGCAGTCATAACTTGACAAACCCCAGAGCCTTCACTCAAAATAGCACTCTAGGGTAGCAATGAATGGTCACGTGCTGGAGAGATGGGTTTTGGGTAGGTTTTCTTCTTTTGGTTGGTTGGATGGGGTTTTTGTTGGGGTTTTTTATCATTGTTATTTCGGTCACAGAAATTGTTACTGTATGCTGTTGAAGGCTTAGAACTTGTAGACTTCATTCTCTACATAGCCAGTGGAGAGTAGTTTGTGCATGTAGGTTAGATGCCTAACTGCATATTAGGAATGCCTCAAAATATACTTTTACTACAAGAAGGATGATTATTCCTTCTGTACCTATTATTTAATTGAAATGTATCTGGAAGAAATGATGTGGGGCAAAATCTTCTTTATTTACAGGCTCTATAATTTTACTAAATATAGTACTTTGAAAAGCATTGACAATGTATTATTTCCATGGACTATTTGTGCAGCTGCAATGAAAGAGACTTCCTCACATTAAAAACTCCACATTCCTTGAGGTGATCTTATATAGTACTAAAGATTAACACGATAAGAAACTTAATTCCTCCTTGTTCTTTTGTTACTTTCAACTTATGAACTGGTTTCAGCTGATAGAAATAATTTATAGCCTAAACAGAGAAGAATGGTGGGGGGTGTGTGTGTGCATGTCCTTGTGCGTGTGTGTGTGTATCTTCATGGAAAAAAAAAATGAAAACACCCTACAAACAAAAAACCCTCCACTTTTAGCTAAAAAGCCATTATTTAGATAAGAATGGATACTTATTATTTTGTGATATACTATATCTTTGCCTAAAATTCCCTTTTCTTTCCTTTTTCGTTTTTTTTTCCATCAAAAAGTGACCTGTTATGTTTCATATATGAAAGGTGCACATTAAAAGAATATGAGCTAGCAAATATCTCTACTGAAGCACTGTTGGCAGCCGAGATCACTGACAACTTCCTGGCTGTGATTCATAATCTATATTGGTGCCTTTGAGACAGCAAGCTATTGATTTTTCCCAGTCTATAATCCAAGACCATATACACAGCTTGTTAGACATCTGTGGGAATATAAACTGAGTTTTGATACAATTTAGGGAGCTTCTGTTAGCAGGGCACTTAGTTTTTGTCTTTGAGAAAATCTTTACACATCTGTGTAATCTTGAAGAGATTTTTAACAGATAATTCAATACAGTTTGGCTTGTTTCTTTTTTTTTTTTCCCTCTTCGTAAACTGCTTTTCTGAGTGTAACACATGTGAAGCAAATTTTAAGTGCGCAATTATCACATATAGGGAACTCTTTCTAATGCTATCACAGTTTTTCACACCATTTCCTTTGATTTTTTCAACTATAATTTGGAAGTACTCCTGGTTTTGCATGTTTAGTATCTTGTCCATTTTATCTGTCCTTCTCAGGAAAAACATTCCTGTCTTTACCGTGATACTTATGGCATATTTGCATAAATAACATTCAAAAGAAAAATCATTAACTGCAATACAGTTCCTCCACGATAAAGGATATTAGATAAGTGCACTAAGATTCTGCAAAAACTGCACATAGCTAAAAAAATACTTTTTGGGTTCAAGCCACACTCCTCATTTATTAAAGGAACTACATTTAGTGTTAATTTTCTGTCTTCAGAGGGCCAACTAACGAAAACAAAGAGGCCAATACAGTTTGAAGCTTATGCAATACTGTAGGTATGCCATAGGGAACAGGCTTAATATATGTTCTTTTAAATAATATTTCATATTTGTCCAAGAATACTTCAAGGGTTACCATGTAAGGAGAATAACACTGATGCACTTTGTGGACTTCAGATGACAGAAATATCGCCATGCATGTCATCACATTGCATGCTAGTTTGGAAGGTTAGGAAAATATTTACCCTGCCTCCAAAATCAAAATAATGCATTCTTGACTGTATGTGAAGTATAATTTAGCTAAACTTGGATGATCCAGAAACCATATAATCAGAATGAGGTAATTGCTTGGGGTTTTTTTATATGATAGATAAATTTTCTTAAAGAATAAGGAGAAAAATGTTGGGATCCATATATATATCGATATTAGCAAAATTTTGTGCTAGAAAACTGGACTCATTTTCATAAGTAGTGAAAAAAAAACTATATCATAACATGAAACACAATCTCGTTGATATAGACTGCTTCTAAATGGATTATGTACAGAAGACCATTTCAAATTTGAAAAAAGTTTTTCATAAAGGGTTTTTTTTGATGAGTTCATTTATCTACAACTTAATTGGTTTCCAGGAAAATAAATTAAGTTTCTAATTCTCTGTATGTTTATACATTTCTCAACCTGAAGATCATGAGTAAATCAACTGAATTAGTATTATGCTTTAAGTTAAACAAAAGACAGTGTTTTTGCAAGGTCAAAGATAATGGAATGTGGAAAAAGTTAGAAATCTGGAATAGATTGCATTTATTAATTTTGGTTTCAATCAGATAGCATATTTCACAACATTGCTTCCCACTATTTGTCTAATTTATAGTCATATTTAAGCTGAATAATTTACATAAAATCTTTAAATAAGCCCTCTTTAAAAATATATATATTTTTTATTCTATGCTTAATTACTGTGTGGGAAAATCTTACATCTTCCAGTATTTATCTTTCCTTCTTTCCTATCCAGACAAAGCAACTACGAGAGAAAACAAAAAAAATTTTGTTTTATACTTCCAACATTTCTAATGTCAAGAAAAATATTTGTTATTCATTATTTCTGGAAATCTGAAAGGATTTTGGATGTATCCATCATCTCAAAAAAGTGTGAGAAACAGATCATCCTTGCTCATATCACAGGACAGCAAAGGAAGGATGAGCAGATACTGTGGTCATTAGCACTCTAGAAATGCATGTGATGATAAAAATGATAAAGTAGGAGACGGAGCAGAGTTATCAATAGCAGATAACACAGTTTTACTAAACATACTGCTGTTCTTGCAATAAGTAGTTCAAAGTTTTTCTACCTACATACAGGTAGATAGTTCAGTAAAGATTCATCTCACTCAAGTTCAGATGCAGTTTTAAAAGTGATTGCATAATGTAGAGAAATGTCACTGCTTAGTGCATGTCTAGGTCTGTACACTTACAGAAAAGCTGGAGACAAATGTTCCTCCTTTATAATTTTCTATCTGGAATTCTACATACACAGCTATACAAAAGACATAGAAATTGCACACTGCCCTGTTAGTTGCCCTTTCCTATCTTCTGAATTCAGTATTGTAACAAAAAGGTATTTTCCCAATGTGAAAGTAAATGTGTGATTATATTCAAATCATACAGCGTGAGGGACGAGTATTTCCATTTTTATTCTCTTATTACTCAGCAAAACTTGCACTCCCCCTTCACTCAGCTCTCTTCTACCAGCTCCATACTGCAATAGTCACAAGCTATCTTTTAATGAACATCATGGGGTAAAAAATAAACACATATTATGAGAGTTCATTTGCACTTTTAGCTACAGGAAAGGATGAGAGAATGTTAACTAAAATGCAAACGTACTTTCATCCAGAGACAAACTCTAGAGGTCAGTGGGTGTAACAAAACTCCGGTGTCCCTAGTCAGGAAATTATAAATGCTCTTTTTTTCCTTCAAATAAGAGTATCAGTCCACATAGAGAAATGTATTCAATGCCTGTACCACATCATTGTAGGCTGAAACTGTGCAAGCTTTTCAAGTGGCTATACCTCCATTTTTTGCTTTTTGCTAGCTTTTAATACAAATCTGCCTTCGCACTCAGCTAAAGTAAAGGATTAAGTTCTAGAGTAATTAAACTGGTAAATTATAATTCCTCTTATTTTTAGGACCTAGAAATCAGCACAGGGCAGAAACTGGGCAAACCCACTCTTTGTAGGGGTACAAGAGGTTGTACAGATCATGAGGTACATCACAGCAAAGGGAGACACAGCATAGGATTATCACTTGGAGTTGCAAATGGATGAGATAAAGGACTTGCTGTGTGAAACCCCCCCTTTCTCAGGAAAAGTCCTAAGGGCCAATAGCCTTGCTGGATGCATATTTCTAAGAATCAGGGAGAGAGAGAGAACAACAGTGACCACCCGTGTCAATGAAGAGAAAGTATATGTAGGGTATAGGCTATACACTTCTCCAATATCTGAAAGCCCAAGTATGGTTTTAAACTTTCTACTTATTTCATTGAGAATAAGACAGAGTCTTCTGAGGTAGATGAAAAACACTGAAGGGGAATTTTTGGAAACTTATGAAGGCCTTCATGATTTGATAGAAATAGGTAATGACCTGTAAATACATATTTCAAATTGGACAGCTTTTTATACATCAAAAATAAGAAAGGGCATCAGTCCCTTAAATTGTCACCATATAATCATATAAAAATGGAGAACTTTAAATATTTACTATAAAAAACTGAAACTTGCTATTTCAAATTTGTCCTTAGTAGCCTATTGCATGGCAAGACAAATCCAGTGAGACTTTATCACTCTTTCTGTGAGAAACAGAGAAGCATGTTTCATAACTCTTTTTTAGATAATTTCAGAACTTCTGTATTTAGTGGATTTAAATTAGATCAACTAACATCAGGGAACCTCTAATTCATTTAACCTCTTCTTCCAGAATAGCATTTGTGTTATCTGCTGATGAAAAACATATATAAGGAAAAATGAGAGTGGGGATTTTTATATATATATATTTTTATACCAGCAACAAGAAAACTAGCTTCTGAAGATCAGCCATCTCTACTTTAAGGATGGATGATTATGGCTCCGTAATCTGCTTTATTTTTCTCAGAAAATGTATTCTGTATTCGTTCCTCAAATATGAAGAAAAATAAAGGATCAGAGTCCACAGGGCTAAAGTATACACCACAGATTCTTAGATAAGCAATTATTTTGGTGAAACATTAGAATATTTCTGTGAGTAGTTATGAAGATTTTCATTTAATATTAAATATTTTAGGACTAGTGGTTTTGTGGGTTTCCAGTTTTTAAAGGATTATTTTCCCTACCAACTTCCAGAACTCTTATTTACTTCAATGGCAGCTGCAGGTGCCGAAAATCCATTTGAATATTCCATACTGATTTGAAATTTTGCAGTGGCCTTTCTCTCACACACGTGCTCACACATGCTCCTCTTTACCTTTCTCTCTTTTTCCCTCCATCTGCCCAAGATTAAGACCAATCTTGCCAGACATGCACACTCTTATAGTGGAGATATGAAAATTACAAAGAAGCAGTTAAATGAACTGGGGGTGAAATAAATAAATAAATTTGAAGTTCCTATGCAATGCTTTTTTCCCCCAGAACTTTTAAAAATAAAATGCAGCTTTATTATGAGAAGCTAGATTTCCTAGAATATTAATCAAGACTCAGGGTACATGCAGATGACTGAATTCTTTTAGAAGCACCTCTAATGCATTTTTACAAGGGTCATTGTGTTTTACAATGTAACAAAAAAAAAAGAAAAAAAGAGAATAAATCACATTTTTACTATACTTGAAATAAAAATAGGCAATTGGAAATGCATTGTAAACAGGATTATTCAAACTCAGCTTGCCTTAAGATAGAAACAGCTTTTAAGCAGGCTGTTACATAAAGGTCCGGTATTTCAGAGATTTTTATGAGAGTAATCTAATGCATTGGTCAGACAAGGTTAAGAATAATGCCCTTGCAGTCTCCCAAGATGCAATGATAGTATTTGATGTGAATAAAAAGGCTACACTTTCTGGGTGTTGGTGAAACTGAACTGCACAGACATCTATTTGGAGATTTGGTTATGAACTTCAATATTCGTCAAGAAAAAATAAAATCACATAAAATTTCCACAGTCTTTTTAAATCTTTTGTTTTCCTGAGTTTTGTACTTATGCTTCCTTGTCCATCTTTTCCTCTTTTCTCCACATTAGCTTTCAAAACACTTCCTGAGGCTTTTAGAAATGTCGTAAACTTACTGTATCATTACTGATGCACACAAACAGGAACATAAATGAATACTGTATGTGGATGATATTCTTCTTTTTATAACCCATCCTGATATTTCAATCCCAGCTATTACACTGTTCATAAATCAGTTTGGGATCCTCTCTGGCTTTAAAAGTAATTATAATAAATCCAAAGATATGTTTATGTATAGGAGGCCAATTGAACCCTTTGCTTTTCAGTTTCCATTTAAATTGGTCTCCAGAGGTCTTACCCCGGGTTATTTATTCCTTTTTCTTTAGATCTGCTGTACAGATTTAATCTTGCTTCTCTGCTTTGTAAAATTCAAGAGATGCTGTACAGGTGGTTTTCGTTCTTTCTTTTTTTTATTAGGGGCAAGAGCTGTCATTAATTAAAAGCAAAATGCATTTTGTGTTTTTCTCTGATAATAATAAACTAAGATATTGTGAAAACTGGCTTAGAGAAATGTTTCTAGGTGCCTTGAAAGCAATTGCCCAACTCATTTAGTTGCTTTAACACAGAGCAAAAAATGTTAGTCTTCTCTGTAATTCTTTCTTTTGCCTGACTGTTAAATATAATTCAGCTTCTAAGTCCTTTTTTTCTGCATCTTTCTGACTGATTAAATTCTCATACAGGAATCATATCAAGGTAAGTTGGCATGTCAGTAGGTGTGGATCAGAGCAACAGAGCTACATGGCTGGAAAGCTTTGTCTGATCACACAGACTTCTGATTTCACAAAGGTATTCTTCCAGAAATGCAGCAAATGCCAGAGTATCTTGAAAGAGGTCAGCTGAGAGAGAAGATGCAAATCTTAGCAACGACCTGTTAAGAGCAATGTAAAAAACAAGGGAATTTATTTCATGAAACATAGTCCTTTGGAACACCCTTCCACAGCATTTTATTTCATCTTTTTCATTTTATCTCCATTCCCTAAATAAAATGTGACCCACATGTAAAATTCAATTCTGTGAGTGAAAATGTCCCTTTTCAAATATAATAACTCATCAAATAAATATCAAATAGTTCAAATCCTTTTCACTGTCTTTGCAGGTGAAGCATATAACTTAATCTTTATAAGAGAGATAAAAAACAGTGCTTCATATGCTTTGATTGTGAAATAATTTTCACTGTAAGAAACCATACTTCAAGAGTTTGATGTTACAGAAATGGGCATGTAAGGAGGGATATTTATGAGGAAGAGTACTGTGCTGACCTTAGTATGCATCAAGGCTGTTTACATCCAGGAACTGCCAGAACAGGGAGAGGAGGGGGAATTTTTTTGTTTATTGGGATTTTTTTGTTTGTTTATTTGTTTAGGGTTTGGTTGGTTGCTTTTGTTTTTGTTTTTTTTTTGGGGGGGACGGGGGGGGCGGGGTTAGGGATTTTTTTAAGAAAGGTCTGAAAGACATGTAATTAATCAGGTGTCCAGAAGCTGTAGCTTCAAGAATACCTGAAATTATAAAAAAGGGTAGAACAAAATTTTCATATACTCTTCTGGAAAGTGGGAGCTTTTCTAGAGATTGAGATGGTAGAATCAAGAAATGCTGGACACTAATGTAAGCTGGACCAGAAAACCAGACTAAAAAAAAGGGCCTACCTGCAAGGACCAGATAAGCAGGTTAGCTCAAGAGTTTTCATTTAATCGCTCACCGAAAAGATTCAAATTTTCCCTCTAAATTACAGAGAATGATTGCTTTTTTTTTCCTATTTATTTATTTATTTATTTTTATTCTCTGTTACTAATAGACAGTCTCAATTTTTGAAATTTTCTGGAACATTCATTTGTAAGAGGGTGAAACAATTCCACTTCAGGGCTCAGGTTAGTGCACTGTAACATCATGATGTGCCTTACCATTTTTAAATAACCTCACATACCAGCTGAAGGACTGAGATCTATCTGCCACCAAAGGATACTAAGCAAACTGGCCAAAATACTTTTTTGCTAATTCAGATCAATAGTCCCAAATGAACCTTTTTATAGGACAGTCTTTCCTGGCAATGTACTGCACAAACACATTATAAATATTAATCCAAACTATACAACTCTTTAAAATGAAAATAATGTCAGTGTTCTAGATGGTTTCAAATATCTTTGCCTTTCTATTTTTTTCCTTTATGTTAGTTAGTAGCTATATTTCTGTTAAATTCTGACCACCTCTGTTTTGGAATGTCAGTTTAATATACAGATTTATTAGTTCATCCCCTATTCAAGACTTTCCATAGTCTTATCCTAATCCACTTGTGAAAAATACAGATTGAGTAAATGATTACTGTGTTTGGACATGCACTAAGATTAATGTCTTCTGAACAAAGTTAAAATCCATCTTCAGTCTAACGCAAACCTTTACTTGGACTTCCATCTATCTTCATAGAATCAAACAGGTCTTGCTGGTATGTACTTTGTTTTGTTGGGCTTTTTCAACAAAGAAAAATTAACTTACTCTCCATTCATTTCCAAATGACTAACATCAACCTCCTGCCTAGCCCCTCCAACAGAATGAGCTCCTCAAAACCTTGTGCCCTGGATGTGGCTGGGATAGAGTTAATATTGTACTTTAGTAGCTGGTAAAGTGCTGGGATATGGGATTTAATATGAGAATAATGTGGATAACACATTAATGTTTTAGATGTTGCTAAGTGGTGCTTACTCTAAATCAAGGACTTCTCTGTCTTGTGCTCTGCCTGTGAGCAGATGCACAAGATGCTGGAGGGAGCACAGCCAGGACAGCTGGCCCAAAGTGGCCAAATAGATATTCCATACCACAGAGTATGATGCCCTATATATAAACTGGGGGACTTGGCCAGAAGACATTGACTGCTGCTCTGAGACAGACTGACACTGGTCAGTAGGCAGTGAGCAATTGGAGTGTGCATCACTTGTCTTTCTTGGGTTCTATTTCTCTCTCCCTCCTTCTCATTACGATAAGTATTTTCATTTCTGTTGTTTTACTTTTTTTTGTTAATTTAATTGTTCTTATGTCAGCCTTCAGGTTTTACCTTTTTCCAATTCTCTTTCCCATCCCACTTGGGCCATGGGTGGGAGAAAGTAAAAGAGGAGCTGCAGGGTACTGAGTTGTGGGCTGGTTTTGAACCACAACAGTCCTTGAAACTGAATTGAGACCTTGAAACTTATTTTAGTAATGTTTCTTTCTTTAGAAGAACACTTTTACACAAATGAAGCTATTGACATTTTCCTGGGAATAAACATCGTCTCTATAGAAAAGCCTGTAGGATCTTGAGCCTATTAGGTTCTGCGATGCCATTTGCTTTTCAAGTGAATACTTAGTGCTGATTTTGACCTTAGGAATGCTTATGAGGTTTACTCTCCTGCCTGCAATGGATGCATAGATTTTGGAGACCTTCAGTGTGCTTACCTGTAAGGTTTTTACAAAAAAGGAAGGCTAATACTGGCGATTCTCTTTCTTAGGATGTCTTTCTTTCCATTTTTCTTCTGAGACTCCCGGGATATGCAAATCACGAGGCCATTCTGGAAGGCTTATCTGTTTTGCAAATATTTTTGGGGTAGGAAGGCAGTAAGCATTTTTCTGCTTAGGTTCAAAAACTGTATGGAACTATCTGTATTATTGCACAAGATGGTAAACAGGATTTGGGGACTATATTCACCTTTGATTGTAATTTGAAAGCTCTCTGAAGGCTGAACATATAGGATTTAGAAATATAAACAGCTGCTTCACAGTGCCCTTGGTTCTTTCTAAAAGTTTTTACCTAATAATCTATGTGTGCCCACATATAAACAAATACGTATCTTTAGATTTGGTTGGGTTTTTCACCATGATTGTGGTCCTCAGTAAAGGGAAACAATTTGATCCAAGTCATGCTAGGATCAATGAGAATCATATCATTGATTACTGTGTAAATATATGCAGTTCTCAACTATACAGCTCTGGTCTCAGTTACAGACACAGTGTTACGATTGCTGTGGGCTGTCTAATTCTCTAATTCTTGGTCTTTCTTGGTAATTTAATTTGTCTTACATAAATCCAGAGAAAAATGTTTCTGAATAAGCCTGTTCTAATATGAATACTGGAGATAGTCTGCCACTACAGAGTGATAACGTTTCTGAGATAATTAGAGTAATACTAATCAACCTATTTTTTTTTCTTTTTTTTTGTGCTTATTCTAGGAAGTTTTCTTGGTATGCATATTTCTATTTATTCTACCATCAGCAAGTGTGAAAGACAGTTGGGTAAAGTAGACTCAGAACTATTCTGGCAAAAAAAACTACATCAAGTTGCTGCATGATAGCAGAATTATGCACATGAATTCAATGAAAATCAGACCCACTTCTTAAAAGTGTTTTTTTTAATTATTTCCTTCGATGTTTTGAAAGTACGTTTCAGAACTCTGGGTTGAACAGATTAATTAGCTACTATCACCTCATATAATTAAACTTGCCTAAAATAAGGGGTTGCATTTTAAATGTACCTACTTGCACTCATACTATGTTTTAAGCTATGATGTCTAGAAAACTCAGAGTGTTTTGCATGTCTTTGTGCATAGTTCTCTTCTTTATTTGATACTATGTAGGCCAATGTAGAAGGTAAAAGGGGGGCATGATTCAGATATGCACATAATGTATGATAATGAAAAGTTGGATAAGGCTATTTATCTTCTTTTAACAGTTAAGACCGGGGAAGAAACAACGGATATAAAGAATATAAAAAAAAGGAAAAATGCAGGAAAAACATATTTTATATCATTCTTAATCTCTGGAACTCCATCCAAAAGACACCTGACTCCTGATTTTGACAGGATTAAAAACAGGGATAAGTATCTATGATATATTTTACTTAATTAAAAATATTAAGAGTGAATAAGCAAACAACTTATGAAAATCAATAAGGAAAATAAACTTGAAACTAAGGTAGGATTTCAAAAGAAAATGTGGATTTAGTGGTATAGATGTATATCATCTATTTCTTTTACAAAACTCTAGAGATATAGTTACAAACCAGATACAATTTAAATGGAGAAAATTAAGAAACAAATTTATGAGAAGGCAGGTTTTACCTTACAATTATTGCTTCAGAAATACTCATTGCTGAAAATAAACCTGAGGGAATGCTTTTCCACTTATTATAAGCCTGATCCTTGATCTTGCAGTATGCTGAGTTTTGCTTTTTGGGCTCTGTGCTTTAATTGTTTTGGCTAGCACCATGCTGAATTGCAACCCTGGCCTTTAACTGCTAAGAGGATATAAGTCTAGTAAACAGAACAACATATCCATGGCAACCTACAGTTTTACTTCTAACTCTTCAAAACACAAAAAGGTAATTATTTTTTTTCATTATATTTTTATATTCCTATGGCTCATAATAACAGTGATGACCTCCTGGCTGGGCATTTCCAAGCTATTAATGACAGGCTGAGTTATGCGACCTTGACTTCACCTGGAGCCATTAACTTTTCTATCTAGTCATTAACTGCTGAGAAATGCCCTCCCTTTTGGTCATTATTTCTTATATATGCATTTCTTAAATAGGCATTTTCTGTAACAATTACATGTCAGAGTAATTTCATATTTTTTATTAATAAGTACTATCTTATCTTTGTGTTCAAGCCACAGGGATCCTTTGACATCTAGCAGCTTGCACATCATTTAAGTTTCTAAGGAAGAGGTCGTCATTTATGCACAGGCAAATGGGAGACAGAGGGCTTAAAACAGCCCGTTTTACATGGGAGGAAAAATCCTTGCATCGTTTGAGTTAAATCTATGGAGCATATTCAGAAATGCTGAGGAATTCATTTTTAGATCGGGCATTTAGATGTACAATGTATGTATGCCACAATACCAGCTAGAAAACCCTTAACGTTAATAGTAAAGGTGACCTCTAAGTTATCCCTCCTGACTACTGGATCTTTAGACAAAATGGTTAGTAATTTCACTGGGATTAATTTGCCAGCATTTTGCAGACCCTTATCTTATTTTCTGGAACTCATAGAGGGATCAGAATCCACATGATATATTTCTCTTATCTGTCAGTGCAGCAGCATAAGATAAAAGAAGATTCTTTATTGAATGGATATATTTTTCATTGTCCTTCATACCACAGATTAAATGGGTCTTGTATGATTTTTCTTTTCCTGATACAGCAAGCTATACTTCTGCATAAATAACTTCTGTGTAATTTGAGAACTCTTATGAAGAGCTCAGTAATCAATTTTTTAGATGCTGTAATTAGTGACCTTACCTGGATCAAAAACTAAATGTTGCTGGAAGGGAAAAAGGTAGAGTTATTTTCAAAGGTGGGACTTAGTTGTCTGCATGGATGACAAAGATTATCATATATGCCTGGAAATACCATCAGCAATGGGTTTATTTAATTTATTTGTTCAGGTAACTCAGACATAGAGTTACACTTCTGTAAACAATGTTTGTTCAATGAAGTACTTAGTTCTTTGCACAGGAAAATTCTCTGACAATATCCTTGACTAACAGAAGATACCTGTCCTATGAAGAGAAAATAATGTTTCCAGGAGATTAAATTTTTTGTTCTTTTTGCTGTTATTTTATTTAGGTGTCTGGTTTATTAGTGCATATCATCCTAATTTTGAGCAATAGAAGGGAAGGGGGGGGTGGGGCGGGGCAGGGAGCAGAGAGAGGTGAACAAGGCCAAAAGAACGTATACTAAAGAAGTAAACTCTGCAAATCTTGATAAATGCAACTCCACCAGTAAGTGACAATATAGGTGAAATATTTCTCTTTTAAACTTTTTCCATTAGTTTTTTGACAGGAGTATACTAGTTCAGCTTTAATGAGATTCTAGTGTAAAAACTTCAGGGCTAAATAAAAGAAACAAATCAAAAGGACCGGATGATTGCCATTTAATGTGAAAGAATGAAAGTGCAAACAATCTTTGTATGACATCTAGCTGTGCTAGTCACTGCAGAATGACAGGTAGAACAATTCAAAGTTACTGATCTAAAGATGGAATAACAGCTCATATGTTTGAAGTGCTCAGAAGATGAAGAAATAAAACAGACTCTAAGATAAGACATGGTTAAGCCTTTTAAATTCCATGCCTTATTGTCAGTATCATTTGAACGCTTTTGTACACATTTTTTTTTTTCCCCTCAGAAACTATTTTATCGAAGGAATTACTTTTAAGAGCTGATTTTTATTATTATCCTCCAGGCTGTATGGTGTGCTTTGTTTTTCAACAAGATGAGAAAAAATGTACACAATGAAAAGAATATTACTAGTTTTTCTAAGCACACATATTCTATATATTCAGAAGTATGTATTTGGAGTATATATTGTTAAGCTGTGCATTTTAAGTGAGTTCAATAAATCACATGCTAATTTACTCTACAGGTAGCCTCACTTTTTTAACATGCAACATAACAAATTTGTTATGAATTTCTGTTTATATTTTCCTTGTCTATTCTTTTCTTGATATTATTTTAAGGATCTAAGGAAAATCACCTATTCTTTCTTTCAGCAAGCCTTTTTATCAGTGAAATAACCTATTCTAGTTACTGCTGGAAACAATAATCTGTAATTGCTGCTTTCAGTCCTAATTTGGCTTGTCTCTAGTTTTTCATCTCAATCTAATCTAAACCTATTTGAGCAAATAAAATGATATTTACCTCATCCTCTGTTACAAGCTTTCAAGATTACAGGCTTCAGGAAAAATCAATACAAAATACCAGCTTAGCAGCGGGTTTGTGCTCAGAAAGAATGCTAACTTTTCTTTCCTGCATTTTCTGACTCTCTACTCCCCTGGAGTGAAAGCAAACCTTAGACTATAAGGACTGAAGGGTAAAAAAAAAAAAAAAAAAAAAGAAACACAAAAACCCCAGCCTTCAATGATGTGTTTGGTTCATGGTTAGTAGCCATTTTCAAACTTATAAGCCAAAGTGCAGTGCATGGTCAAGCTCCTAACCTTTAGCTTCTGCTTCCACACTACACATCTTACAGAGTTCACCAAAAGGAAGGATCTCGACCTCATGGATGATTTTTCAGACTCAAATGCCATCTTCATTTATTATTTATTTGCTCCAAGCAGTTGGGATTTGAGGTATCATCATACCTGACTGACTGATTTAAGGAAGTGGCCACTTCTCTGTGGGGGGATCTCATGAGAATAAAATCCTATTACTTTCCAAAAAGATTACTTCATTTGCTGCCTGGAAAAAACTTTTGATGAAAACATTTGAATTTTGAGTTTGTAAACAACCAAGAATTCTCAACAGTGGTACCCTTTTTTTATTGTTTTCTTTCTTTCTTTTATTTTTTTTTTTCTTTTTCTTTTTTGCTGAAAAGGACATTTGGCTGCTTTTCTATTTTGATTTTGCTTTGTTATATTGTTGTTGGACTTTTTGACCAAGAAACTGATCAACAAAAAAAAATGTATCTTTATGAGAATTATACTGCACTTACAAACCTTTTCAAATAATTCATTCTGTCTCTTTGTAGAGATAAAATTTCTTCCTTTTAAAACTTACATTGGATTTCTCTTTCAATGGCTTCTTCACGGGCTTCCTCTTCCCACCCCCACTTTGTGAATGGTCTGTGATCTGAAAAACTATGCATTAGTTGGTCTCTATTTAGACAGACACGTGAGAAAAGTTAACCACTATGTTTTTTATTTCCCCCATAATAGTAGCAGTCGTATCAATGCATTTAGGGGAAAAAAATGTAAATAGGATATTAAGACCTATTTTATTCACCTAACTGTGGTTACTAAATTAGCACCCCAGCCACTCTAGGCAGGGAAGTAATCAGTGAAGGAAGATAAGAACCTTCAGAGTGCTTGAGTCGTAGTTGAACTGAACTGCTCTTTGGAGAGACTTTTTATTTTATTTAATATAGATGGTAGCAGAGGTCACCTCAGGTGAATAATCCTAAACTTATCTGGGATAAATCCTAAGTGATAATTTTGCTGCAAGCATCTTCTAAGACACAAGACCCCTAATTCCACAGATCTTCTCTCACCCACATAGGATTCTCCAGGAACCCGGAGTGGCTGAAGTGTCTGTTAGCTTGGAGTACAACCCTGACAGAAACAACCAAAGCTTAGGAAGAGCAGTTCCTACTTGTAATTACTTTATTTTTGCAGAGTGATTTGTTAGATGCAAGTATCTGAAAAATGATTAAACATTATTTCACTCCACTTCTGTCCAAGAATTGCCAGTGTTTAGGTGAAGTCAAGGCTTTCTTGTATCTCCTCCCCAGTCCTCTTTACTTGTGGTAATGATTTATCCTGTAGTCTCAGGTGATTATATTCCTCCTTTTGAAAGAGAAAATGGGACAGCTTACACTGCTCAGAGCTGTTGTTCCAAGATCTCCCCAGATTCTTTTATCACCTACATTCAGCTCACATTTTGAGCCTATATATACTCAATGAAAACCAAAATAGGAGACATATGATTTTGAAAAAAAAAAAACCACTTGTATTTTATATAACAGCGAGTAGTGGTCTCATTAAGCTTTGTGAAG
Source organism: Rhipidura dahli (assembly GCA_013399225.1). Classification (NCBI taxonomy): domain Eukaryota; kingdom Metazoa; phylum Chordata; class Aves; order Passeriformes; family Rhipiduridae; genus Rhipidura; species Rhipidura dahli. Next base: position 666,209 of record VXAC01008201.1, on the reverse strand, counting down.
CTTCATCCCTATTTTTTAATCTGACATAAGAGTAATGTGATTAAATTGCCTGTGCATCTCTCAGTCATGACAATAACTTTGGAAGTCTTTGACTAATTCAAGCAAATTTGAGACACAGGGAAAAGTTCTTAGAATTCTGAATTCAAGCAGTAGGTGGATACTGTCTCTCCCATCCGTATACCTAACTCTTTGGACAGAAACGAGGCATTGTGCCCTGTTAACTCAGGGACACAATTGGAACTTTCACTCCATTTTATCCCTGTGTAATTTCTGATTCCGTTAGCTGTTTTGAAGAGTCTCTTAGCCATTTAGGTGAGATTTACAAATTCATACTCAGCACATCTATATACGATTTTGACGAAACCATTGAACAAGCTCCTCTGTTCTGTTTCAAGAGCCCTTTTACATTTAGTTTTCATCACTTCTTTTGAAGCTATTTGCAGATAAAGCTGGCTGAAATAATACAATCATATAGCTCAGTCACAGTTATATCAGCTGAAGGTTGATACATTGCTTGTCAACTCCTAAAGACTTAGAAAATTTTTCCTAACTGATACAAAAATTATTTGACCGTGACCAAATAAATAAAAACTTTACTGGACTCATTAGGCAAGTACAGAGGAAAGTGTACACTCACTCAAAATTATAAAACACTCATTAAAAAAAGCTCCAAACTTTCCTATGATATCTTACAGCAGAACGATTTTCTATGCCTATAATTTTTAGGAAAAATCAAATGGAGGTGAGTGAAAATCAGCAGAGATTGGGGTTCATCCTGTCTGGTCACCTAGATTCTGTGTCAAGGAATGAGGGATATTTTCTTCAGTGAATTACTGCTAGAACATTAAAACTATTTAAGCAGCTGGAAATGTAGACACGATGACCCCTTAAGGTTATCTTTCAAAAGCATGGTGTCTGAGGATTTTGGAATATTTGAGATCTTATATTTGTATTTAGTACTTTTTTTAAAAAATGGTAAAAGAAAGAACAGTGTCACATGGAGTCAGTGATGCAATGGACCAATCTTCAGTTTCATTCAGTTTTGGAATATATTCAAATAGTAGAAACATCACATCCTTACATATCCCTCTGTAAGATTTTATTCTAGTATAATGACAGTGGGTAGGAGTGACATAGTGCAAACTTCTGTGATGTAATGAAACCAGTGAAGAGAAATAGCTGCCTCCTGAGGACAATTCCAGAGCTCTGTATTGGGAGAGACATTTAAATGATATCTATTCACTCCACTATGCTACTCCAGTCCATTTATTGTAGCCAATTGTTGTTAGTAGTCTTGTATTTCACTGGAAATCTCCTCAGAATCCTGGTATATTTATACAAATTCTAATACAACAGAGCATTATCTTGTAAACCCTCAGTACCCCCAACACAGGAATCAACACAAATACCACTGTAAATGGTAATGATGGAACAAAAAGGATTTATTGTATTTGTTAACAATGATATTAATATTATTAGTAATGATAAGAATAACAAGTTCTCTCGATTCCCAATCATGCATTTATGAGATAATCTTTTAACAGCTTGTCAGGACTACTTTTTTTTTTTTTTTTTTTTAAGAAACAGTACTTTTTAAAGTGTTAAAAGTTACATAATTATAATGACTTCCTTTGAAAAGTCTGTGTTAATAGAAAACTGAAAATGCATAAACAAAGGAAGCAGGCTGATCCTTAAGGGCAGCTGCTTCTTCCTCTTCTGAGCAGAGTGACAAGAGAAGGTAAACAAGACAACAGCAGAAGTCCCACCTCCACATCTGCTGAGAAACCTTTGTCTTCCAGAAGGCAGTCAAAACCCAAAGTCCTCCAGCAGATGCTGAGACTCAAAACATAGCACCTTCAGACTTAAAAGATCAAATCTCAGTGACCTGTGCCACTGAAGGGATATTTAAGTACCTGTTGGTATCTCACATGAAGAGCTTTGTCTTAATTTTCTAATACTGTCAGATTCTATATTTATCGCAATCAAAGATCATTGGATATCTTCATGCAGTTTTTTTCTCCTTGGAAGCCTGTTAGGTGTCTCATTTTTTGGTTTTAAATGCCTAAAATACCTATTCTGAAGCCAATTAAAAAAAATTAAATCTTTGTTTCTGATCCTATTCTAGTAATTTCAAGGTAGAATTTCCAGGATAAGAATTTGGATGTAGTCTCACTGCCTTTAGGTGGTGAACCTAACTAATTGTTTCACCTCTCTGAACCTTAAAATGCACAGAATGCCATCACAGACCCTTTTTTTTTTTTTTTAAATGGGAATGTTGCAGTATTCCCACCACTGCTCACTAGCAAACACTCTTTCTTAGTGATTTAGCACAAGGATCTAAGTTGCACTTTATTTTTCACCCTGCACATCCAGTTGTGCAATTGCACCCAGCTAAGCACAGTGTGGGTTTGTACCTAACATTAATTAAGTGTAACAGATAACTTATAATATGTGGCCTCTCAGTTCTGAAAGGATAAATTACATAGAAAGGGAAAAAAAGTATGTGAATGGCTTGAAACTAAACACTATTCATCCATATGACCAGGAAACACTGAAGAAGTAAAGAAGATTTTGGATGCTATACAGTGCAGGACTAATTTGCTCACATGTTCAAACAGTGATAGTCTAGAAGGGAACACACAAAGAGTCTTCCCCAAAAAATTGTGCCAGACATGATAATGGCTTCTACTTCGCTTTTGTCAGCTCTAAAAGATTATTTTAATTGAAGTAATGCATTTTCTTTTGAATTTGCTAGGAAAGGCAGCAGGTCGATTAATTTATTTGGGATATTAGATGTAGGTTTTGTGCCTTTCCATATTTTCAAAAAGTAAACTTCCTGAAACATCACTAAAGGAAAAAATATCTAAAGAAAAAAAGGAAATTCATGCAGAATGGGTAACACTGAACAAAAATAAGACATTTGGATATTTTTCCTATTAGTTTTCCATTCAGATGGAACTGAATTAATTCTCCATTCAGATGGAACTCCTTTTCTCTGTGTGTGAAATTTGGAATAGTTTACAATTATTGGATTTTTTTTCTCTGATTCTCTTATTCTTTCATATTTTCTCCTGCTGCTGGGGATTCAGTCTCACCTAGAGGAAGCAGGCATTGAGGTCAAGCTACAGCTTAAAAAACAGAAAAAAGACCCAATAGTCCAAACAAATGCAGAAACTAAGAAACTCATAAAGAATGATTTATTAGTAAAATTAATCCCTCCCATTCAGAAATGAGAAATGAATATTAGTAGGAAGAATATACTCCTTCTTTAAAGGCAATTTAGATTTCCTTAAAGTAGAGATTGTAGACAACTTTAACCATTTGTTTTGTGCATAGTGGAATTTGGATTGAAATTAAATTCAGAATGTTATGCAGCTGTAAGGATATCACAGTATACATCCTTTCTATATTCTGTATTTTTAGGTTGCATTTCTTATGCTTATCAGTGGATTTTGCCAGACATGTTTTCTGTATTTGGAGAATAAATTGCAAATTTTGAAAGATTTTTATTCCTAATTTACAGAAGCAATTTCTTTTCAAATTAATAGATACAGCAGAACATTTTGAGTTTAAGAAAATTAATTGTACAATATAATGAAAGATTTTTTTAAGAGCTAAGACAACATAATTTAAAATAGTCAGCTTAAGATTCAGAAATATAATTTTGCTTTTGTTGCAGTTGAAAAATGAAGGTTTCTTTTATATACTGTATATTCCAAGATGATTTCAAAGCACTTTCACTTAGAAAAGCTAGCTGCTATTACATATGAATTTTCAAAGCTTGCCAAGGCTTTGGAAGGAATGATGAAAATTACTATTGCACGACCTTCAGGTTTTCTTTGTTTCATAAAAGGCTAAGATAGCATTTTTGTCATTTTTCTTTCAGCTCAGGTCTTTCATCATAAATATCAAAGCATGCAATTATGCCTGCTCATATCCTACCGTATTCTGCCTGTTTTCTATCCATAGTGATGGTGTTCTCTTTTAGGATACCTTTTTCTTTTGTTTTTCGCAAATCTGAAAGAAGGCCCATGTTTTTGTCGAGTGCCATAAATTGTTCATGAAACGCATGTTGCACTGATTAAAAAGAAGAAGAGTTGATTAAAATAGCTTTTATTCTTTTGTTCTAAGCGAAATCCTAAAGTAATGTTCAAGTGTCAATCCTACCAGGATCATAGAAGACTGATTTGGCCTACAGGTGGAATTTTTAAATAGCGCTTATTGTAAAAAATGGGACAATCTTCTGTTAAAATCTCTAGGCTTATGCTAAATTATTCCTATTGTTCCTTTTCGTTTTTCAGGCATAATTTGTTGTTCCGTTTGGTTTTGTGGTTTCATATGGCCAAATCATCAAAAGCATAGAATGCTCAAAGCTGCTGTTGCCTAAATTAAGTCATAGTTGCAATATATATATATATATATCAAAATTAGGATACTGCTACGTCTTAAGTACTTCAAATGAGCATCTCTTTGCTTTTTTTGCATATTTATTGATCTATTCCAATTTATAAGGCATATTGGCATAACAGAGGTGTTATATCAGGCTGAAATACCCATGTGTCATTTCCTTCTGAAATGTTTCTTTTATTTTGCTTTGGGTTTTTCCAGATACTACCTTAAAAACTAATAATAACTTATACAGTAAAAATAATAAATTCCATTAACTGATTGAAAAAAAAATCTTTATTGAAAAACAGAACAGCAAACCTTTTCTAGTGCTTGCAGGAACACACCTCCCCATTTTTGTTTATTATGCTCAGATTTTTATCAAATTTACAATGACACAAGGAATACATTGTTTTCATCAATTTGAACTATGCTGTCACATGAATGTGAACTTACTGGCTATGTCTTAAGTTAAATGTCAAGGGATATACATTTTCCACATAGAATAAAATTGATTTCGAGTTTCCTTTAATGGTGGTGGAGTAAAAAACCACCGCTGTATTTTTAAAACAAGTAGAAATGCTCCAGCATGTGTTAATGAAAATGTATATGCCTAAATAGTAAAAATGTTACTCATAACACCTAACATAACAAATATTTCTAACAGTAATAATTTCAACTAACAAGACCTTACTGTTTAGTAAGGTCTGCTGATATAAAATGATAATGAAATTATTAACAGTGTTTTCAAAAATGTTTAATCAGTTTCATTAAAGAACATTAAGGCATTTTGCAATGCTCTTTAAGAAAAGGAAAGAAGCAAAAGGCTTTTTTTTTTTTTTGCTGGTAGCTTTTGAAAAGTCCCTTCTCAGCATATAAATACTCCCAGCAAAAACCTCATCATAGTGACTATATGTATCAATGCACCAGAAGAAAGGAAGATGACACTCACCATAAGAGAGTTCATTAATTCTTAAGACTTCTAAAATATTAATAGGGCTTTCAAACAATGTTGATTGCTTATGCAGTGTCCATTCAATTCATTGTGAAGTTGAGATGATAGGTGGAAATACTTACATTGCTATACATATCCTTCATCCTCAATCAGAAACTGTACTTTTTTGTTTTCCCACACTGAGTTATGAGTATGCTCAGAAATTGCTTATATTTTAAAAAGACAACAACATGAGAAAGTGTCAGAGAGTCACAAACAATGCAGCTGCTTGAGAAACTTTTGAATGTCTGCTGCAACTCATGGAGGATTTTAGCCTCTGCCTATTTCAAAACCATCTGAAGCAACTTGGTCTTTACAGCGTGTCTATCAGCCAAAAACAACATTTCAAAAGTTAAACATCAGTAGAAAAGGGATCTTATAGTGAATAATATTTTAAAATACATTTTGTTCTCCATCCATTATACTTGGATGCCAGAATACTTTAGAGCCTAGCCACAAAGCAAGTAATACTAAATTTCTTTTTTATTTGGAAGAAACTCCTTAATCCACTTTAGCATTCCTTATGGTTACTATAGAATAGTAACGACACAAGTTATTTTTTGATGATTATAAATCTATCTCCCTATAAGCATACCATAGTCCATACTGAAATAATAGCTTCAACTAATAAAAGTTTGGGTTTGCCTTTGTTATGAAAACCATAAAAATTAATTTAAAAGTATGCAAAGTATTAGGAAGATATTCTAAAGTATTTCCTTTTGCCAGAGGCAGATACTATTTGAGACCTGATGCAGGTGTGATATTTATGATCAAGGCTGAAGAGGCCAGAGCTTTGTTAATAAAATTAAAGCAGTATTACCAATTGCACATGTGTAAAGTGTGGATTCCAACCCAGAACCAGGCAAAATACTTCAAATTTAGGGGTGGAAGCTTTAATTTTTGCTTCCAGCATAGGCAATAAATTAAAAATGGATTAAAAAGATGAGCTGAAACATGGAATAGTGTAAAACAAAGAATCAAGGAACAGAGGATAACATATATAATATCCATTATGAATTAAAATGACTGCTGGAACATCATGGCAGCAAAAGAACAAATTATGCCGTGTAGTTGACAGAAATCAGGAAAAGGAGAGAATCTTCTTCCCAAAAAATATATGTCAAGGATAGGTGTCAGTGAAGGGGGTTCTGACAATGAAAACTGTATAATTAAGTTTAGTTTACTAAAATAAATGTATGTAAGTTGGACTGCATTACTGACCTTAGAGTTAAGAAAAAAATATTGAATACTTAGCAAAAAATGAGATCAAAGATGTTACTAATTAGCTATTACTGTTAATCAAAATTTTTTATAATTAAATAATATTAATAGTAATTATTCTCTTAAACCATTGCAGTGCCTTAATAAGCCGGGCTTAAAGATGGGTGTCCTTTAAACCATTTCTTTCTAGGATGGTGAATTCTAAAAGCATGCAGGAGAACTAAATTGGAAGTGATATTATACAGGAATTGTTTGAAAACATTGGGGCCACTAAACTGAAGTGACCGCAATATAAATTATTTCAAAATTGTAGGAATAAGACTCAACCAAAAAAACAAGTACTGTGACATCAAATTACAGAAATGATTTTTCATTGGGTTTTGTTGTTTCTTTTAATAGCATAACTAGTCAAAGTGAGCCTAATATTAAACATGGGGAAAATTAAATTTTGAGTCAGGATAGACATATGTTGACTGTGTTATAACAGAATTACAGAGAGCATAACTTACTACAGCAGAAAATGTAAGACAAAAGTCAGTATCTGTAAATGGCAAAATCTGCAAGATTAGTTGCGTCAAGCTGCTAAATCCTATCTTTCCATGTAGAAAGAATCATAAATTCTGTCAGAAAACATTTAAAATAGAATAAACGAATAAGAAGGGGATAAAAAAATCCCATATCCAGACACTAAAAAGCAAATAATGTATTGCTAAGTATGAAAGAAACAGGAGGTATGGGCAGAAGTGTGTGGGTCTTCAGGAATCCCAGGGGCTTATGGGACAGACTGTGAATGATAAGGACAGAGTAATAAAACAGTTTATTTCTTCCTGACAGCATTCATCTTAGGTCATAGTATATCTTTAAGAGGAGATCTTTTCTCAGTGTTAATCCTACTGTACAGTTATTTTCAGATGTCTCAGTTTATGGGTGACACCAATCTAAGTGGTACATTTGATACGCTTAAGGGAGAATGCCATCAAGAGATACCTTGACAGGCTTCAGAAGTGGGCCCAGGTGAACCTCACAAAGTTCAGCAAAGCCAGGTGCAAGGTCTTTCACCTGGACTCAGACAATCCAAATTACTGGGAAAAACTGAGGGATGAATGAATTGAGCACAGCCCTGCAGAGAAGGATTTGGGAATAATGCTAGATGAAAAGTTTGACATCAGCCAGCAGAATGCTCTTGCAGCCCAGAAAGTCAACCATTTCCTCAGCTGCATAAAGAGGACAGCGGCCAGCAGGTTGAGGGAGGTGACTCTCCTCCTCCACTCTAGTAAGACCCCACCTGGAATATTGCATCCAACTCTAGGCCTCCCAATGCAAACAAAGACATTGATCTCATAGAGCAAACCAGAGGAGGGCCACAAGAAATATCAGTGCTGGAACACCACTCCTATGAAGAAAGGCTGAGTTGAGGTTGTTTAGCCTGCAGAAGAGAGGGCTTTGGGGAGATCTTATCGTGGTTTTCTTACTAAAAATAAATAAATAAATTGGGGTCAGTGTCCAGAACATAAATTTCTAGGAGAAGAAAAATAGGCTAGGAGTTTGCCAAAGAAAATAAATTGCCTAACAAAACACCAATCAGGGCAAACTAGCGTTAGTCCTTGACTAATTGATTTTTTTAATCAATGGCACCTGAGGATGAAAGGGGACTGGGATGGGGATAGTATGAGTTTTACATAGGTCACCAAAAGCAATGTGTTTACCTCCAAATACAATATAGTTTGTGATAGTGTATTAAGGCAACATACCTATATTCAAATGCAAAAATCAGTGAATGTGAAGCATCATGAAGAAGTCTGACAGGGAAGAAAAACCAAAAGTGACAGTACAATTTGGTGTGGAGTTTAGGTATTCTTACATTTTCAATGAGGCCATTCATATAATATGTTTTATAAAATGGTGCATAAGGAAGCCTCAATCCAGAGCACTTATTCTGATACCCAGGAGAACATTAAACAGGAGATTTCAACTACAGGATAGTAAAAACAAACAAACAAAAAATATGAAATGTTATAAATCATCATATGGTGATCCAGGGATTAGTTTTAGGAAATTTACCAGTAATTAAATAATTGGAATGATCTTCAGTACAGTAAGATGTTTCCAGAAGTATGGAGCCTCTTAGATCTGTGCACTGGAAAGTTGTTGCTATGCTATATATTTCTGTGCATTTCTGTAGGACACTGGAAAGCTGTCCTGGGACACTTCCAATGAACTGCCCAATCCTACATAGTGGCTGGGTCCCCAGGATTGCTTTGAAAAAACAATCTTTTTCCCTGTATATAAATATATATATATATATATATATATGTACTGGGTTCAGGGAGCAAAGAGAAATTACCTTGAGCCTTGTGACAAAGAACAGCCTGGCTGGTTAGCAGAAATCTGTATTTACCAGAAGAAAGAATGTTGTAGACTCTTATATCTGGCTCTTCTTCAGCCTTGGACAGAATACATCAAGCAACAAGACTCACTAAAGGTTGCAGAAGTTAAACCTCACACTTGTAAATCTAGTTAATTATGACATATATGTTTGTTTTTCTAGCACGTTTGGTGAGAGGGGAGAAGGAAGGGCTACACATTAGTAAGAGTCAGATGTAAAGGCTGTAAAGGTCATTTTTGCTCAATTTTCAATTTCTAGTCAGTTAAGATTCTTTGCATCTTTCTGTATTGAATACTACCAGAAACCCTTCCTAAATATATTTAGCTTTTCTTGAGCTAATCCCTTGGCAACTCATTTGTAACTATCCATTAAATTAGCATAGCACCTATTACCCTTAAAATTCTATGTTTTACTATCTTAGACAAACTAAAGCTTTAGGAACTGTTAATTAGGAGTTACGGGATTTAATTAAGCAAGAAGAAAAAGAAAGTTCTTGAACATCATCTTGTGTTGTTAACATGTATTTCTATGAAGGATAGCAGTTTGTTAGAAATAGCAGAATATGTTGGTTTGAGAATCTATATATCAAACAAGAAGAAAAAAATTGAAGTTGACTTGCAAAGGCTTTTTGACGTATGAAGCAGAAAAAACTTTACTCCTGTCCTGTAATTCAGGTAATGTTCCATAAAACATACAATTTCCAAGAGTTTCTGACTGGGCTATTTAGCATACTGCAACTTCAGTCTCTAAATGTTTTCAGTGCACAGGTATTAAAAACATTCCTGAATATTAGGGTTTCTTCTTCCATCCACTAGTGAGTATCCACTAAGGAGGAAGAAGACTGGATAAACCTTTCTGATGAGAAGCTTTTTGTCAGGTGTTTCAACAAGAAACAAATTCAAAATATTATTTCTTGAATAAAGTCCTTGTGAAGAAAGATGTGGCCAGTTTTTACCTGTGTCAATGAATGAAATATTATTGCATTTGGTCTTTTACAATAGATGATAGATAGATAGACAGATAGATAGATAGATAGATAGATAGATAGATAGATAGATAGATAGATATTCCAGGTAACTTTGGTATGTTCTCTCACTTCAGGAGAAAAATATCTGTCTGATGAATCAATATAGATATATTTAGATGTACCAGGCAAATATTTTCTCACTCAAGTAGCTTGATCAGAACAAAACTTTTTGCATGCTCAGAAATCTTATCTGTTAAGATAAAGTTATCTGCTGATTTTCTGAATATACTGTTCGCAATTGTGTCCTCTAAATCAATTTTAGTTTTTAAAGTGAAAAATGTTATCAAAGTCAGAAAAATATCTTCTGATAAGTTAAATGGAAAAATCTACATAAAAATCGCTGAAACATCTGACAAACCACCTAAAACTAAATTCATAGATATTAAAGGTGTGATAGAGTAGCCTTTCATATTGTGGTCATGACTATGGAACAGATGTGTCTTTTTTTCATCTTTATTGCAGCTTCAAGGTTGCAGTTCATTCATAGCAAAAACACAGTGAAAGTGAGATCCAGTCTGTAGATATAGCCATAACATGCAAAGATTAACTTTTCCTGTAAGGTGATCTAAAAGAAAAATTGGTGTTCCTTCACTCTGTCCTGGTAACTGAAAGAGATAGGCTTAACACCATTATGCTTCTTCAGAACAGTAAGTAGATTCTACCTCTGATTAACTTCCTTAGGCATGGATCCAGATTCATGGAAGTTAATGACACTTTATTCTTTCTACTTTGCTTGAGCTAATTGGAGAGAATTAGAATTGAGAGTTCTGGTTGCCTGTTTTCCTAAATAAGGTAAATGTGATAGAAAGGCTGGCAGATAATAGGGTGAGGTTGATAGCCAAGTAGTGCTAGAGGTCAGCTGTAGATTAATAAATACCTAGAAACAAAGGAATTGCAGAAAAGGAATAATTTTGAAGAATTATTCTTTCCTTATGTCACTACTGATGTGGGTGCAGCACTCAAATAGTGCAAGTACAGTATAACCACAATCTCTGCACTACATATTTTTCCCTTAAATTTTAGATCACAAAGTGCAATGGCATCAGTTAAGCATGATTACAAACAGTCTTTTGATGTATTACTGTGTGTTGGTTATATTAAACCATTTCTTGTTTCAATCAGAAGCAGAAGAGACCACTAAGTGCTGGATACAAATATAGTAGAGACAAAGAGATGGTAGAAACAGTGTGATTCTTTTAAGTTTTTATTTAATATATTTATGACCTATATTTCTTTGGGCTTCAAAGAAATGCAAAGGGCAAAAAAAATTATAATTATACAAAAAATCTGAAATAACAATAATATCTGTATCTGTATCTGTATAAAAGAGAACTTATGTAAACTATGGTTTTTATTTTAGCATTTTTTCTTCTGCTTCCTAAGTTACAAAAGGCATAGACGCCTTCTTGCATCTATCCTTTAAGGTGATACAGTGTATTGATTTGACACATCTTGAGACCTAATAATCAAGTACATGTTTTTATGATTGGCTGATGTTGCCTTGTGTCTGGCTGCCTAAAGAATGTTGACTGAGGTCATCTATAGCCTATAGATAATCTACACGACTAATAAAAATGCTAAATAGACTGTCAATCTGTTTTCCAATCATATCAAACACCCTAATCCAATTTGTAATTTACAAGATGAAACTAACCTAAAAAAAAAAAATAAAATATATGTGCTTACTAGAAAGGAGTGATATATTACCAGTATGCATTTTAACATTTGAGTTTTCTATTGAAAGGCTATGATAATGGATATCATAGCCTGGTAAATTTTTAACAGATTTTTATGGACAGAACATTGTACTGGTGATCATTATCTGAAAAAAAAAAAAAGCTCTCTCTGAGCCTCAGATATGTGGAATGCATTACTTTATAACCTTAAAAATCCATTTTGTGCTTTCTCATAAGGTATTTTCAGCTGCAGATTCAGATCTGAGGATGGTATCTGGCTGAAAACATACATTATAAAAATAATAGTAATATTTTGTACTGCATACAGTCAGCTCCAAATATTTTCTTTTGCTGATGTGGTAAGATGTATATTTCAGTTTAGTGGACTTAGAAACATAAAACATAGAAACTGTGACTGTGGAATACTGCATTTCATTTCCATGACAAAACTCTAAATTTAGTGGTAAATCCAAGACCACCCTTCCACAAAACAGTAGTTGTTAGCAAAGGATCTATGGTCCAAAATTTCACACTATTGAAGAGTATTATATTTTCTTTCCAATATGTATATCCAAAGAAAACCAAATTTTAACAAAGATATGACTTTCATCATTAGTCAGATAATTTCCTAACTTCAGCTAGGCTTGGTTTAAACTCTCTTGCATATGGCAGTATACTGTAGGGCCATTGATAAATTGTCAGTCTTGTTCAGTTACGTGAATACAGATTTTACAGCATAAGCCATTCTGCCAAAAGTTATCGTGACTTTCTGCTGTAGGCCCTTTAAACTGGATAAGCTCACGGGCAGACAAGGCCATTTCCAAATTTACAATTCATCAATATATGTTACATTTATTTTCAGTTTGCTTCTTAAGAGATAAAATTCCTGAAATAATGTAAATGTTTTTAGTTTAGAACATGAGCTATTGACCCTGGATGTTTTTAATTATATCATTAATATGATGAAACAAACATTTTCACATGTGAGAATCCTATTATTTAGCCTCTGTTTCCAGTTGTAAGCCTGAATTTTACAAAAAACAGAATAAGGAGTTAAAAATTGTAAGGCAAAAAATTTGCCTTGGTTCATGATGACCTGTTGTCACCCAGTTGCTCAGACTGGGTAACTCATGGTATTTTCTATACAGCCTAATCTCCCCATTTTCTTTTTCATGAAAACCAGACAAAAGGGGAAAGTTTGCAGTGTTGGGTTCCCACATCTCATCCTAAAATAGGATGGAATAAAGATCATCCAATCTGGAAGCTAAGAGGCACTCCCACACCCCAGCCAAGTTCTGCTGCTAAAGCCTAACTAAAAAGAAAAAAGTAATATTTTGCTTACTAGAAGAATGACAAGAATGAAGTTATATGCACTGGTCCAGGAGAGGAATTCACAATACTGATCAAGGTGCTCAACTCCCATATACAGCGAATTGCAAAGAGCTTTGTACTTCATGATAAAATGTAAGTTGTGTGTGAGGAAGGATGCAAAATGCAACAGAAGAAAAAAGTAATTTAACAGAAAAAATTTTGATGTAATTTTTATTTGCTAAGTCTTTCTTCAAACAGCAAACCTCTAAATAAGTGAAGTTGTAAACTTTTTTAAAGTTAATTTTCAGTCTTTTGGTAAGATAGGCACAATTTATCTGCCTAAATCTCTGTATGTCTACTGTCATACAAGCAATCAAGATATCATGCCTGACCTCTACACACCCTTCATAATGGAATAGAACTGCAAAATTTTGCTATATTTTGTAGTCACATATCGGAGCCACGGGTTATTTTCTACAGCTTAATTTCTTAGCTACTCTTTGGTGGATCCTTTAGAAGTAATGTATTGATTTCCAGGGCCTTTCCAAATAGCTGGATGGGAGCACTCTGTTTTCGGGTAAATTTTGGTGTCATTTGCAGGTATCTTGGCACAGTTATTTTTTCTCAAAAAAAAAAAAAAAAGAAGAAAAACTAGGACAGGTTTTTCAAGAATAATGAACTTGATTACACTTTTGGTTACTTTCAAGGTAGAGGAATTTAAAAAGCTCTCCAAATATAAAACAAAAGAAATTTAAATGTGCACCACTGAAGTACTGTGAAGGGATGGAATTACCCTCCATTCTCAGTGATGGATTTTAATGCAAGTAGATTCTGCATTATGCTTCTTCTTTAGAAAATAAAATTACTAAAACCTCATGTAATGCATAAATAGTATTTTTCTTAACTTCTTCTGGATACTGTAGAATCCATGCTTTTTTCAGTCCTTTCAACTTTAGGAATTGTCAATCCTCTGACCATTTTAGCTGTAGTTGAATTATTGCACACATAATCCCCTTAACCAAGGATCATTTCAAAGGACTATTTTCCAGGTGAAATAGTTAAATATGCAATTAAAAAAAAAATCTAAACTGCAACTCTGGAAAAAAATAAAAAATTCTATAAAATTTTACTTGGAAATGTCTTAGTTGTAGCTAAAGTCTGCCTACTCCCTACAGTGCAGAATAAGAAAAAAAAAATCTACCTTCCTTTCTTCCTATTTGGACAGCTAGAAACATCTGATTGTGGTTTCAGCCACACAGAAAGATAAAGGCAATGCCTTCACTCTTTCAGTAGGAGAATAGTGGCAAAAAAAACCCTGGTAGGTCTTGGGAGAACTTATACTCTTTCTTGTTTAGGACAGCCAATCTGGAATTGAGAAATACTTTCTGAAAAAGAAAGAGTGAAATCATTTTACCTAAATGTGAAGAATTTCACCTTACTCTAGTTGTTACCTAATGTGATCAACTCCCAGAGGCTGTGTCTGAGGTGATTTTCAGTAATTTCAGTTAATTTTAGTTGGTTCTCAGTAGGTAAGAAAAAAATTATCCTGGCTTTTTCTCCTCCTGTCCCTCTAATTGGAAGTATTTCAACGCAAGTCTTTAGATCTGAGACTTTCATTTTTTCCTGTGTGCCGGGAACAGTTTTTGGCATCTGACATTTTAATAATTATATTGCCAGTGACCAGGCATTGGATAGAATCAAAGAATTGGCAATGTATTTTGTAATTTTCACAGAAGCATTTGATTTGATTGACTCTAGAATGCTGATTAGAGGAGATAATGCTATGATGCTCTTGAGGATAAGTCACTTAGATCAGATTCATGACTGTTTAACAAGAAGAGCACACAGATTTGTTGTCCAGGGCAAGGAATCTGGCTTGGCTGAAATGGACTGTGATGTCCGCCAAGACTCAGTCTTCAGACCATGTTTATTGAATTTATTTGTCAATGATTTATTCTTGATTGTATTAAATCTATTTTACAACTATATAGATGATGCAACGTTACAATATGGTTCTAATTCATTGGCCATGGTAGAGAAGGATTCATATAACTTATGGAGTAAACTTTAAAAGGAAAGCATTTTCTAATGAACAAGAGAACTGCTAGCTATTAATATTTCCAAACAAACCCTAAACACTTCACAGTCCTTACTTGGAAAAAAAAAAAAAAAAAAGACAGAAAGCCCTACACTGAAATACATACTTAAGTCATGACTTAAGGATTGGATCAACACTGTCTGTCTAGTTACTCTTGAGCAATTTTGTGTTGAAATGCTGTTAATTGGAAGCAGGTATCACTCTTAAAAGGTAAGAAGACCACAGGATATATTGAGCTTAAGCAATAGATGAAGCAAGAAACAAAAATTCTGCAATGTGCTGTCAGAATAATGTTGTTTAAATTTATAAGTAAGACAGACTGTGATATCGATAAAAAACTATGTAGATTTGTTTTATTTTAATGCTATGGATAGATAAAATCCAAATTGGCTTTAGGCAAATTTCCAGATTTGTAGTTCGACAGAATACAAGAACACATCACCACAGCTTTTATGTGAATAAGTCAACTTACTTCCTCTTCAGTGATTCTGGAACTATGCAAATGTATTTTATGTTTGGAGAGGCCCCTGGTTATATGAAAACAATGTTGTTGTTTCTTTTAGATTTTAATTTAATATTCTGAGCCTTGGAGGGAGAAATCATCATAGACTCATTTACCCTACAGTCAGTATGACAGTATGGGAGGATACATTTAATGCCTTGGCAGTAAGCATTTTGAACAGGCATCCAAAGGTGATAAGAACTGAAATAATCTCTGGAAAAATTCAGCTGCATCTTAATTGAATATTTAAAATCTTTCTCAAGGTATAACTGAGAATAAATTATGTAATGATGAGGCAGAAATGATTTGATTTTATACTTCCTTCTGCTTAATATTGCCACATATGCTTGGATAGGAGTAGGGCAAGTTTCTTGCTGTGAAAGTCATTTGAGATGCAATACAAAGCATTGTACATTAATGAGATTTTATTATCTCCTGTTCTGATATTTTTATGAATAAAAATATAAAGGTATTTAGATATATCTTTAAAGCAGGTGCTGGTTTAGACCTTCATTTCATAGTGGCATCTTTTGTTGTATATAAAATTTTTAATCCTTTATATTTTCAAATGGATATTTTAAAAATTAAAGTATTTTTATATGCAGTGAATAGATCATATATGAGGGTATATGATGCAACACATTCCTACTTTAAGGCAGGTATATTTAGATGCCTCTCCTGTCTCTTGCTTTCATGTTTCAGGTTCTGGTTTGGGGTATTTTTACATTTTTTGACCTATGGAGAGCTCCTACTGGATAAATATCTATGCCATGAAAATCTGGTTATGCTTTGCTTCATATTTTAAAAAGCAAACAGAATATCCTAAGTCTTGGATGCATGCATTACTGACATCTAAGCATCTCTAAGTACTCCAAAAGTTGGATACACTAATACTGGGAAAGGATGGAAAATGCATTTATTTTGAAAAATAGTGCTCATTCAATTTATCTGTAGACACAATTATCTCATCAAACTTCAGCCTCAGTAAGAACAAACAAAAGAGGTTTAGCTCCAAATTTCAGTGACACTTCGATACCTGCCATCAAATAATATAATTATAAAGGAAAATACGTTTCCTTGTACATATAAAGCTAAGAGATTAATATTTTTTTCATAACTCCAAGTGTATTGCAGTCAAGGCTTAGCTCAGAGGATCTTTCTCATGGATGTTTATCAGGGTTATTCTGTTTGTTCTGCCTTCCTTCCTGTCTTCACTTTACTTTTAAATATATTTTCTTCTTCTGCCATAGCTGAGCAAAATTGAGAAAATATGACTTTTTCTCACTAGAATACCTTATTCAAGACAAGGAGCTGCCATAACACAAGAACTCTTCTGTTACTGTTACTGTATGCTAACATAGATGAATCCTATCTAGGGAGAATATTGCTGGCATTGCTCTTTGTATGTAACTAGCCTGTATTCGTATGTACACAAAAAGGTCCTTCATCTTAAAAATGAAGAAGAAAACAAAAAAAAAAAAAACAACAAAAAAAAAGAACCCACAAAGAGTCTAGTTTGTTTCAAAGTCAGTAGTCCGAGAAAAGTGAGTTCTTGCAGTGTTGATGCTGAGTAGTGAAGAAGGAAAATCCTGGTGGTCAAGAAATTTCCTGAATTTAAGACTCAGCTCCATGGAGCTGACTAACCACATTGGCCTCAGGCACAGAGACAGAGGTGTCCTTCATTATCTCTTGCCTGACAGTTTATTTGCCTTAGTCAAGCTACACATATGCAGGCTGAACATGACAAGGGTCACTTTGAACTGAGTTACTCCCTTTTAATTGCCAGCTATATTGAAAATTCCTTTGGAGCTCAAAATTAGGGATTCTCTGCTCCTAAATAATTGCTTTTTTTTTTTTCTCTTTAGATTTTATCAAAGGCTTAATGACATTATAAAGTTTTTCATTTGAAACCAATCGCATCAAATACAAATGTTCACATTTGTTTTGATGATATTACCTTCTTCCTATACCTTATCCTCCTATAGCATGGTGAAAAAGGAATCAGCCATGTGTTTGCTACTTTTTAAAACTTTCTTTTTATCTATAGATGATATGGTTTCCTTTAAATTCTTTAAATACTTGTTGACACACTTGTTACCTTTGCCAGTTACTTTGAAGATCTTTTGAAAAATTGGTCTTTGAGTGAAAATGAAGACAAAGGTACGGAGTGTTTAACCATTCCACGATTTGGAAAGTATCACTACTGAAGGTAAGCATGAAAAGAAAATCTCCCTTTTAAAAAGCAGATTTTTTTCTGTATGAATTAACTTGTCAAAACCCTCTTGGACATGTTTAATTTCTATTTATTGTCAGCTAGATTTTTGCATCTGCAGAAGATCAGGTTATTGAAACTGGGGTTTTGAGAGGTTTTTCACCAGAAGTGAAAAGGCTGTGAACAGGTCAGTTACAGATCTATTTCAATACCTCTCAGGCAAACTAATTTTTCTGTTCAGTTTATACCTTAATTTACATTTTGTGCAATGAATCACTGGGATAACCCTAACATTTGCATGCCATGACTTCTGAATCTTTAAAATAGAAGCCTTCATGTTGAATTGACAAATGGTTTGTATTAATATAAAATTAGATTTAGGAAAATCATTTAATCTATAAATGACATCTGGTATTTACAGCTTTAGAGTCTGATGAAGATAGATGCACTAACTTCCATGTTTATAATATTTTGTAAATTTGCAGATGCATATTTAAATTGATTGTATCCCTCTCCAATCCTTCAAATGTCACTGGCCCTCTAAGGACCTAGTTCAAAGCTCACTTTCATTAATGGAAAGACTTAAGAGTCTAAATGTATACACTAAAATTAAACAGATACTAGGAACTTTCCCTAGCTCTGGCATAGTACTCTTTCTACTGTTCAAGCATTAGTGTGTTCCTCAGATTGACCTAGGCCTGTGCTAGCTAGTCACTGGGTGCCATACTCCTGGTAGCTCAGGAGTTAGCATGAGCGAGGGAAAATCTTGAACAGACACTCTGAGTGCAGCCGACATGTTCTGGAGGGTGCAAGGGTTAAGTAGCAAAAGTGTGGGACGGTGTCAATCGGCCTTTGTATCTCTTTCTGAGTACTCACCATGTCCAAACCAGCAAGTTTGGGGGTGCTGGGGTTTGCTGTGTTCTCACAGCCTTGAACTGTATTGACTTCCTTGCATAAGGCTATGCTTGAATAGAATGGGTCAGAATCTCATTTTGATCATAAGAAATTCATCAGAATGTCCCTTCCAGTCCAAATAAGTGTAGAATTCCTAGTCAAGAAAGTACACAATTACACTAACTCATCTAAGAACAGTTATTGGAGAGGGGAGAGTAAGGCCCTGGCTTAAAAGAACCAACAGCTGGGGAACCCATACACTCCAGCCCAGTGGAGTCATCTTCTGTGACTTAAAATGATGGCATTTGAGATGTCAGTGTGAGGCTGAGGACAAGTGGCAACATGCTGTTGTATTCTAAGATACAGGGTCAAATGGGATCAGACCTTTTAAACTTGAACTGGTACTTTTGAAAACCTAAAAGACTGGGATCCATATCCCTTTGGGTTGGAAAAACAATATATTTGAAGAGAAATATATTTTGTAAAAATCCCCAAAAACTCTGGACTTAACTCCCCTTCTTTCTATCATATTTCTTTTTCTGATTCAACTAGCATCTTAAATGTTTTTGATTTTGACTTATTCAGAATCTTGTCCTGAACTTTAAAGAGCTTTTTAAGCAATAGGAAATACAAGGGTCATACAGAAGCTCTCTGTATGTACGTTTGCGTGATTGTGTATAAAAACTCCAGCAAAGAAAACTGTATATTCTGCAATAAAGTTACATTTATTAATTCTTTCTAGTGTATCAGTATTTGTTTCTTCTCTTGAGGTTAAATATGTCTGTTTGGAGAAGTTCTTTACAATGGGTTAATACAATTTACTTTAATGGCAGCATTTAATCTATGCAAGTTTAGACGGAATTTGGGCCTTTAACATTGTTTTACATGAATGCAGAATGCAATTATTTATCATCTTTTCCTTCCTATGCATATTTTGCTGAGGAACATACAAAGCCTTTACAGCCTTAAAAACAGACTGGTCTGCAAAAGACTGTACTTCCATTATACATATTTTCTAAATAAATGTAGTGACAAATATGTAGGCTGCAAGTTCTGACTATAGTTAGGACTGAAAGCAGATACTCCTGAGGCATTTGTTTGTGTGCCTCTTACACCATGTGTAGCTTCACATAGCAATAAGAGTTTTGTTTGGCTATATTATGGCCAAAAATATTGCATGTTTAATGGAACTTTGCCAGAGTGAGAAATAGTGTCAATGCATAAGAGTTAATAGAGCCCCTGAGTCTTCCCTAGTCATCTAGACCCCCTAGAATGGGGAAGGATGCATCCCTCCTTCAGTTGTGCCCATGATTCCAGTGGCCAGCATGCTTCCACATGTATTCCTCAAGAGACCAAGAATTGTCTTCAATGCTCCAAAATTCTCCAAATGGGAGAATGAGTTCCTTGCTAATCTGCAAAGCCAGAAAGAATGTGCACTAGGGAAAGGAGGCATGTGTTTTATCTTGCTTATAATGCAGTTTCTCTGTGCAGTTCTCCAGTGCTTTTGTAAGGTTTATGGATAATTTTGGCCTCTGAAATCATGACGTCTCCAGACACTGCTGCTTCTCAGCTCCTTTGCCAAGACAAAATAACTCAAAAGAATATTAATGCTAAGACTGGGAACATTCATGGAGCTTCTTCAGGTTGGTTAATCCATTTTCTCAGTAGTCTAAATTTTATTTCTTTTATCCCTATCGAGGATACCTAGGGAAAATAAGTTTTCTAACATGAGCAAAATTTAGGTTTTAACACCCATAGTAAAACAAGGACAAGTTTTGCCTGTGCAAGTGAATAATCTCTGTAAGACATATAGAAAATGCTATAGGCATTAAATTTTCCCTTTTCTTCCTTTTAGTTCCAGTATTTGTGTCTGTTCAATGGTTCTATTCAGTTTCTGATTTTGCTTCAAATCTCACTTCTCTCCGTATTTTATTTAAAAATTTATTTTCTGTTTTTCTATCTCGTGTTGTCCTATTGAGAATCTGCGGCCCATCCTGGCTCTGTTGGACTTTCACTCACAGAGCTTTGAAACTGGTTGAAAATGGATTGAAAAAATCATCTGATCCTGGCTAAAATGTGACTGTTAATTTCCTATGCATTAAATGAATACTGTTTACAGCTGTTTATATCCGGACATTGCATGACATGACCTTTTGGTTTTGCTTTCCTGCTACCTCTGACCTTGCCTATGCAAAGCCCGCTTCACAACATCATCTGATGTGAGCAGAAGTCAAGTTCCCTGTGTAGCAGAATGCCAGTTTCATGCAGCATGGATGAGAATGATGTCGTCTCATTTAAATAATACCTCTTAATAAGATGTTCTCTAAGGAAGCAAGGGGAAAAAAAAGTTGTGTCTGGAAATTATTGGCCAAAGACTGTTTTCTGTATTATATATAGATGTTTTAAGGAAATGCAATCTATTTGGAGTACTTTTGTCATGGTAAACAGATCTTAAGTTCTCTATACAATTTTCAAAAAAATTTTGTAGCAACCTAGAGATACAAAATATTTTCATACCACTACTGATAAAAGGAGTTTTAAAAAGGAAAAGAGTTCTCAACAAACTAAAAAGAGACCTGAAATCATTATTGTAAATATCACTAACAATCAATTAATGATATCTGAAATAAATGTGCATAAAGGAAAGCAATATAGAAATGAAATAAAATACAGCTAATACACACAAAATTGTAAAATTGTTTTAAGAAGAGCCTTTCTCATTACAGCTGAATGTGATTTTCCAGATAAAGGCATTGTAATATGACCCTGTGTGCTGTTCTGTGTGTACAATAAAGCAAGCAAAATTAATCCCTTCCCCTGATGACCTCTAGAAATGAAAACCCATTATAGTAATAATATTTGTACTTAGGCCTTGATGTTTTTGTGCTGAATCTGAATGCCATGAAATGATTGTATACAGTAGCTGATGAGGACACATGTACAGATAAATACATAAATAATCCTCTTTATATAGGTGCAAGGTGACTTTTTAGATCTGGTATGGAAACTAGTTGAAGCCTAATAAAACTGGTAATCATTTTCTTTACTGCTTAGGCCTGAATCTTATTATGTTGAAAAGTCTATTAGGAATGTTTCCCTTTTTAACATGGAATGTATGTAACTGGATATTGTGCACAATTTTCCTGTTTGTAAAACTTCAATTAAGAATTGAAATTTCTGCCTAAGTTACTGGTTTTGGTATTTGCCAAAGTATATATGGTATCAAATACTATAATACATCTTTGTTACCAGTCTGCGGTTCGGCTCGCAAACCCCACTTAAAGGGTAAAAGATCTTTTAAAAAACAACATTATTTAGCTTGGAACAGGAATCAATACTCCATATGATATGGTAATGAAACACAGACTTTGCAACATATTGATGGACAGAGAGAAAGTGTGTGTGGTGAGAGGAGTGGGTGTATTTGTGTGCATGTTGGAGGGACCACAATAGTATTAATAGCCTGTAAAGGAGGTTTCTGACATTTGGTAAACACATGAGCACGACACAGAGCACAATAGGAACTACAGTTCAGAAACAATGATACTTACATTACTCTGGAACGCCATTAAGTACATGTAAGCTTTTTTCTGTCAGCATTTGTATTTTCACAGGATGCAGTAGCAAAGCATTAGCTTTGTGGAAAAGGAGATCTAAAATACATCCACATATTGTTTTATTATTTTGCTTTACTTTTAATGTTTATGTATCTTTCTGATGTGGCCCATACATTCAAGGCAGTTCAGTTTTGCACAGTCTGGCTTTCTATTTGTCTAAGTGGTAATAAATTCCCATTGATCAGGGCTTAGTGGAAATTAGAACACCCTCCATATGCCTCAGCCAGGGAGGCTGCTCCCAGCAGACTCTCACTCACTTTAAAAGCCCACTGGAATGTTTCAGGATGGTTGGTGTTGCTGCATATTACTTCACAATGTCAATACCAGAAGGCCTATTGATTTGGATAGCTTTCTTTAAATAAAAGAAATTATTTCGTATTTGAAAATAGTAAAAATGGCCACCAGAGCAAAAATAAAACTACTTTGTCTCTCTTTCTTAGGTTGTCCACCAGCTTGGGAAAGCCTTGAATTATTGTACACTGTAATTATTTTTCAAAACCATATACTATCAGTTGTAATTTCAATATATAAATTGTAAAAAACTTATAACGGTATACTTCATTTAAAGAATAAAACTTAAATTTATTAATTGTGTTTTATTTTAGATTAAGATTGGGGATTTCCTTTAAGCAGTGTGTATATGTGTTTTAAAGAGGGTGATCTGAGAAAGATACAGATATATGCAAGACTTATCAGTCTTTCAGACCTGTATTACTCAGAGTTGGTCAGCAGTGGCAGAGAAGATATGGAGGGGTCCCTTTCTAATTCTGATTTCCAAATGAGTGTAAAAAGACTGCTAAAACATGTGAGAGAGAGGAGACATGAAAGCAAAAAGGACAGATATTAATTGGAAGGCAATATATGCTATGCTAGTATCTATGCATATGAAACCCTTCATAATTATTAAATACCTGAGTCAGTTGCTTAAATCCATATTATAAGGAACTAGAAGTCAAGATTCATCTGTATGACATAAAGATTGCCAGTAAAGAGTGTGTGATTTGGTTTTGGAGGTGGTTTCTTTTTTCTAAAGAGGTTAGGAAGGCTGCAAGCCAGCCATGTATCTAAGTGTGTCATGTGTCAGGAAGAATCTGTCTTCTCTACATCAGAAGTTTATAATCTAATAGTATTTCCAGTATTTTCATCCAGATTGCTTCCCACCCCTTCTTTTGGATTCCATTTTCCTTTGCCTGATCCTTCAGCATCTTTCCTGATATTTCCTTGTCCTTGCATGCATGACTTACTGTCAGTGTTTGATGAAGCCTGTTGAAAGGATAAAGCTCCTTCAGATGACTGAGAATATGTGACTGCTTTTGCCTGAGCATTCCTCTTCACCATCCTTCTGGAGCTCTTCCACACTCTTTTGAAATCTTAGTACTATTTGAAAATAATGCAACTTTCTCATTTAGCTCAAAATGTGTTATTTTTTTTTTCAAGAAGAGCATCAGTCATGCACAGCCAGTTAAATGAACACTTGTATTCAAATAACTTACTGATTATGCAAAACAACTCTGCCTGTTACGATACACATTCAGTGCAGAAAATTGCTCTGTTATTTGGACTGCTTTTCCCGTCACAATGAAACATACATCTGCTTACAGCTAAAAGTCCAAGGGCCTGATTTAGTAAAAATTAGTGATCCATCAGATTGATGGGCAATCTGCACTCTTGGTGCCTTGAAATTTCTTGCATCAGTCACCAGATCATGATTTACTAATAGGGTCTCAGGGCTTGCAAAATAGCACAACTCTAACCACATATTAATATTTAATCTGGCATTTTAAGTGCACCTAACAAAAGATCCCAGAGCTGCTGACAGGACCCTAAATTGTGAATTTCTTTAAAAGGAACTGAGCATTTCCATAGTGGTTTCATGTGGAAATCTGAAACAAGAAGAAACACATGAGTTAAGCCCTGCTCATGAACTTACAAGCTTCTGAATGTATTTTCTTGAAAAACTGTTTATAGTCTGGGATTGTTTTGTAATCTAGCTTCATTAACATATGACAGAACTTCCTTTGGCCATTTCACTGTCCATGGCTTGTGACTGCAGAGAAATTTCAAAAGTCATTTCTATACCATGTGCAATTAAACAGTCTGTTCTTTAAATGCTTAATCCACTTGGCAACTCTAGAAATGTACTAAATGAGGGTAAAAATGTGTAAGTCACAAAGACTTCTTTATAGCCATGAAATTTAGTAATTGAGTCTGCACAAACTTAGTAAATTAGGCTCTTTGCGTTTTGTATAGCTTTTTTAAGTAACCAAAATAGGCAAGAAGCTGAATTACATATTGACAATGTTTCTACCATTTCATAGCTTAAATAGAGTAATAGAGTGATTTAATAAGCAACTTCTGCTGCTGCTGTCGGATGAATATTCTAATTTTACAAAACATATATAGTGCTTGTCTAGAAAAGGGTTTATTTGTTTCTTCCATTTTCATATGCCATAATTTATGAAAGATGTTCCCAACACCACCTGTAATAACAGAATGTTTATTAGTGTGCAAATGAGGGTTATAGATGATGCTGCTTATCTATGGAACAAAACACAAAAGACAACTTATTAGCAAAAGACAAATTGCTCAGCAAATTTCAATGAGCTGCTATGTTTGTCATGAAAAAAACCTTTTATTTGCACAGATCAATGTTTTTATAATCCATTTAAAATAATATACTTGCCACTAGGTGGCTATTTCTGATCAGATCATTTTACCATTTTAATTACATTTTTAATATCCTGGCTGCATAAACAAAGATAAATTACAAGCCTTGCACAATCTGGCTGCTAGCTCAGGCACAATCTGTAATAATATCAGCTTTTGTTTGTGCCTCCTCTAATTAGATTCTGAAATCTAGGCTTTATCAATCAATAATTTTAATTTCAGAATTGCCTTTTGATCTTACATTTCATGTTTGTTTGCAGAAAATGATCAGTAGGACAAAGCTGATAATTTATGCAGCAACAATCTCTCAGCAGAGTTACAAGCGCATTCCTAGCCATCAACACAACCCGGCAGACTAAGCTTGACACAGGTCTAATTAGCATGCAGATATGTGTCGCCTCATTGGCAATTCAAATTGCTTTTTTATAATGTACCTCAAATTGTGCTACTCAAACATTGTATTTGATTTCCAAAGCCCCCTGGGCATCCCATAATGTCTCCCTTCATCCTGGGTACGAAGCATTTATTGAACAATCTGCTTCGACTCTGCCTATCTTTTCGAAAGCACCCAAACATCATAACCATGGGACCAGGTTTTCCTCCTCATCCGACAGCAACTTGTTCTTCGGCAGAGCGGTGGGTGCCACGTCCGTAGGTTCAGCAATGATATGTTACCTTGTGAGCTCCTGCTCCCACGGTGGCTGCTCTATAGAGGGCTTCATTCCTGTGCCACTCATCTAAAAAGGGGGAGGATGTCTACAGAGCACACATTAATATGCGGCACGTAACCACGTCTCTGAATGCCAGCCTTCCATTCTTCATTAAACAAAATGGCTGGATTGCAGTGATTGTTTTCCCCTCCACGCGCGCGCGCGCACAGGCACACACACCACGCACACAGGCACATACCCGCACACCCCCCACACGCACCCTGGCTCTCTCCCTTTTTCTCCCTCATGCACACACACTCACTTTCATACACACACATACACACACACACACACACACATACACACACATAGTTTGTCGTTGTGGTGCAGTGAGTTACGTGTGAAAAGTTATCTGCAGCATGCGTGACACGCGAGGAGATTCCTGCCAACGTCAGGGCCCTTTTTTGCCATGCAGCAACAAGTGGCAGAATCAATGGTGTACAGTTATTCAGCAATGTAATTCATTTCACTGGCTTTGGCTCCCAGCCAGATCCGCCATCTGTCTCTTGCTCTCCCTCTCTCTCTCTCGCCTGAATTTGTCCTACATTTCGTAACGTTACGTGCTTGCCATCCTTATTCTATGTCAGAGGTACAGCACAAGCCTCACCCCTGTTCCGACGTGGAGTTCTGTGAGTTCGGTGGCACTTTGGATATTCCACTCCAGTGCCATAGGAAGAAAAGGGTAAGCAAAGAACAGAGGGATAGCTGCAAAGAGAATGGTGCTCTTCTATCTGAAAGCTAGTGCCTCTGCTTTTTATTTAAAGCACTGATATGGATCTGTCTCACATGGGAACTTTTCCTGCTTCGTTAGAGTATCTTCGTTTTCTTTATTGGATGCTGGCACTGTACGCCACTGCACAGCTCCGTGGAATGCCTGCTGTTGGATACTTGCAGATCCCTGCCACCAAGCAACCTCCTGCATTGGAAATCGGGTGACTACTCCAGGATCTTATGCGTGCTTGCTGTTTGAAGCTGCAGAAAAGTGAATAATCAATTAAGTATTGATTTCTTGTAAGATTTGGTAAATTTCAAAGGCAAGACAAAGAGGATGGCTTAAGGAAAGCACTGCAGGGACTTGGCGTAAATTAGACAACTAACAGCAGTGCAGAATAAAATAACACCTCAACTGAATATTTCCTTGGAAGAATTAGCACTAGCTATTGGAAGACGATGGTGGATTTAATCAAGACGGCAGGCACGCTTGAGTTTTAACCGTGAACCTGAAAGAGGAGCTAATTATAACCACCTTTTTATATGGAGCTAATTTGACTGAATGGATGCAAATGTGCTTTATTTATGGATGAAGAAGCAAGCCTTACAGCATTGACTTTGGGATCATCGCATATGCTAAGCTTTACAGCTTCTCTAAAAGTCAAGCCTACAGTACATTTTTATTTACTGAGAAGGTATTTATATGTAAGCATATGCTAGCTGTACAAAAGATTCATCAGAACAATGTACTGTGTGGCACCGAGGATCTAATTATAATTTTGCAGCATTTCATGTTTTCTCTAATTTGGTGCTTTTCAACCCTTGCTTGTGATGGGCTATAAATGGTACAATAAATGTATGATTTAAACTATTGTGATTTTCATTGTATAGTTTATTAATCGTACTGTAGTTTTCTTAACGTGTTTCTGAATTATTCAGCAGTAATTTATAATGAAAGAAGCAGAAATGGTGGGGTGGTTTTAAATTCATTTATAATCTTCTTACAGATCTAAATGTATAGGTTCTACCAGCCGATGAGCTCTATAATTATGAAAGAATGTTAAAATTTTCAGATAAATGGGGCACTGACTTTACAATGGGCACAATATTGTATAATCAGTAAAAGGAGGATTGTTATGTTTTGACTCTGTGGAGAATGGTCTTGGTTAGTTAACTCCTTCTATGCTGATAATGGTAAGCAAATGTACCTTATGAGAAAAAATAGGGGGAGAATGTAATGCACTGGTTTGATGCTTTGCTAGTCTGAAACCTTAGCATATTTTTTTCCATTTATTTCCATTTCTGTTACTTTTCCCTATTTGCTTCTCTGGGTTTTGTCGAGGCTTTTTTTCCTCCTGTCTTGCAATCTACATTCCCTGAGCAACCACAGGAACCAAGTTACATTAAGCTTCAACACAAAGACGATGTAAGAATAATGAATCCTCATTTGCATCGACATTTGTATTCAGATTTGCCAGGCTATAAACTTGGCAGATCAAGCGGAATATTAAGTAGAGGCTTCCATGGTAAATTGTGACTCTTGCAACTGCTGAGTCGTTTTTCCTATTTTTTGCATGCATGTGTGTATACGGGCGTGTGTACGTGGGTGTATGTGTGTGTATGTGTATGTGTACATGTGTGTGCATGTGCATATCTGTAGTGGCAGGTAAAATCTCATGACTCCTTGGTTTCTGAGAAGCACATTGGCCCTCTTTCTCTTTCAGTACATGATGTCAGTTTATGCAAAATTAAGCCGGAATGCACAAGCAGTAAGCATTTTAGCTGAAGATTCAGTGTGACATATGAATTAAGTATTAACTGCCTTTTCTAGAGACTGTGGGAAGGAATTCCTTAAACAAATAGGTAAACAGTAGTGCAAAACACACAGATCTTTTGCATCAGCTGGAGGTTTGATTTCACAGCATGTAGAGTCCAAAGCAAAAACTCTGAGGTAGCATTGAACCTACCTGCTACATAACGCTGTTTTATTTGTGGTGGTGCTGCATGTATGCATGTATGTTTCCATCAAAAAGGTTTGGCCTTGGTGCATCTACCATCAACTGCTCTCCACTTTGGTCTGGTTGGGATGTCTCCAGCTTTACAGTAGTAGGTGCAAGAGCTAAGTTGGCCCTTGTCTTCCAGAGTTGGACATTGAACCTTTTCCTTCACTGGCATTTCCTGAAGAAAAGGTGTTCCTAACATGATCCATTTCCTCAAGAATTCCTTTCTTCTCTTTCTGGATGAACCTCTTTCAGAATTAGTAACTGCAAAAATTGAGTGTTTACTTTACCACTCTCCTGTTTAACTCTGTGTTATTGGAAGCAATTTATGCATGAACTCTCAAAACTTTGTTATCTGTAGCATGTGCTATATTATACCAGAAGCAGTGAAGAAATGCTTAGTCAACAAGTGCTAAAAATGCTCCAAGACTCACTTTTGCTATCCATAGATTTTCAAGCATTTGTCTCAGGACTTCAACAAAGTCCTCTGGAGGAACCTGAAAAGTGTCATTGAATTAGGCAATGCAGGAAATGATCAGGAATGCAGGAAAAACTTCCAGTCTGTTTGTATGCATCCCCTTCCTACCACATCCAAAAAAAAACAGACATAGCAAGAATGTCAGTAAAGTCCACAGTGTGTTTTTTCACAATTTATAGTTGGCTTGTATGTTAAAGAGGTACTACTATAGAGAAAAATCCTGGAATTTCTTTCAGTCCTTTCTAAACAAGTTAAAGGACTACTGAATTTAAAAACTTAATCTATTGATGGTCATTTGGCTAATCCATTGAAAAGCAAGTGCAATGCAATGGCTCAACCTGTTGTAAACAATATTATACTGTGTAAGTATTGACTACAATTTCAGCAAAGAAAGCTTTATCAGCTTTGTTTTCTATAAAAATACACAAAACCCTAATACTGTTTGGATTTACTTTAATTTTGTTTTTACACTATAATGGGATAATTGATCATGCAGGAAATGGTCGGTTGTAATGCAGTGTTCACTAAGGGAGGAAGATGTAGAACAGAAACCTGTGGCAAGCAAAGGCAACCATGCATCATTATTTGCTTGCTATTTTTGAAAAGTTTTATAACTATAATCTTTTATTATGGGTGAAAACATGGAACATGGCATTTCCTTCCTTTGAAAGAGTATTCTGAGCTACATTTCCAAAATGCTGCATAAAATAAAAGAGAAAGGTAGAACTTTCAAGGTATGTTTCCATACTTTGCTTCCTTATGCAATCATCTTGATGAATTTATACTGAACTTTGGTTTTTGGGTTAATATATGTACCTCCCACTAATTGCTTTGAAAATTTACCCTAAAACAGCTAAAAAAGTGTCCTTTTCTGAGAAAGGAAAAACAAAACAATATCTCAGTAGCTTTCCTAAAAAAAAATCCCAAATTCAAAAGAGATTTAAATTCCAAATTTATTAGGAATAACAGAATAAAAGATTGCAATGTTTTTGTTAGACAGGCACTTGCAACAGTCATTCACTAAGCAAATCCTCTGAAAGATTAATTCCTTTGGGGGTTCCGTTGTGCCCATAAAAAATTCCCCAATTTCTTGCTCCCTATGATTGTAGAACCCAAAGAAAGGAGAGATGAATGAAAAATACTTTAACCTCCAAAAGTTTATCATATTCACTGGCAAAAAGATGAAAACACCTGAAAAAAAAAAAAAAAAAAAAGGAAGGTGTGAAGCTGATATTTCCTGGGAGAAAGTCCAGTCTGTTGAATGGCCTTTTATATGTACAGTGCTGTTGAGTAAAATACTGGTGTGCTGTACGTAACAAAAATGTAGTGTGTGATGTGTATTCACCAGCACCAAACAGAGTGAAGGCAGGCAGCCAGTCCAGGCAGAGCATAGACATGCTTCAGAGGGAAAGCTCAAGGCCTGTTACAGTATTTCAGTCTAGCTCATTGTGTTGCTTAAGAATTTAAGATTCCAGCAATACAGAATTCACTACATATAAGTAAGGGTCAGATCTCCTGGCCCACAGCATTTAAAGGGAAGCTATAATTTTTTACTATTATTCTTCTGATCAAAGATGCTTTTGTGTAACCTACTGTTGTGATGAGTATCACTCAAGTGCTGTATTTCTTACTGGCAGCTTGGCTGTCTGTTTCTCTCATTGGTGTGGACTTTATCTTGGGACTGAACTGTAGGTTTTCTGCATCTGCAGGAATGTAGTTTCTTAAACAGTTTTTTCCAGCTTACTTTGTGCATGAAACAGCAGTTTGAACTTGGAGAATTTCTCTTATATAGACAGTAAACCATTTCCACTTCAAGGTTGGTTTTTTTTTTTTTTTGGTTTCCTAGACAGAAAGAAGATAGAAATTACTTTTAAAAGAAGCTAATAGGTACATATGCAAACCAAAGAGTAGAAGAGATAACAGATTGAGACTCAGAAGTGGCTTTTGCTTTGTTTTTATAATTGATAAGAGTTAAATCCTTCTTTCCAAGGTGAAACTTACCTGTTCTCCTACTTTACAGTTCCTTCAGTGGTATGGCTGTTGAGACACTGTATGTGTAATCTCTGTGCACATTGCAGTACTTTATAACTAGTAATTGAATGTTTTGGGCAAGATTTTCTAGTTTTGCTAATGACTTTGGTGGGAAAGTGTAATCCACTGAAATGTGGTATATGCCCTACTTTGGCAGTCCAATAGAAAGTTCATGTTTTCCTTAATAAAATAAATATGCTTTCAGTATCAACAGCTTTCACATGGCAAAGCTTTTAATTTAATTGCCAGAACTGAGTTAGCTATTTTCAGTTTCAAGCTGTCCTTCAATTACTAGAGACAAAATTGTAAAGACTATAAATATTGCTAGATAATGAATAAACTGGATATGCACAAAATTCCCTCAGACCTGAGACCTTTTCTTGTGGTTTGTTACTTATTGAATCTTATATCAAATCACACTGCAGTCCTGTAATTCATGTTTATATAGGATCTAGCATAATAAGACTCCAGTTCTGATCAGTATCAAAACATAAATAATCCTAGAAATGCATTGTTTTAGGCAATAGACAAGCTTTCCAGGGTGGTTGTTTATTTGCATAATCAACACTGTCTCATTTAGTTTAGTGGTTACTGCTTTTGGCAGAATTCTGTGGTCATTAATTGTGCTTTGAATTTCACTGGGAATTTTGCTTAATGAGAACAGATTTTGATGCAAGGTCAGCTCTCTGAAAACCATACCAACCCACGCTTCATTATTGTCACAGTGAGTCATAGAACAAGCAACATGGAAATCACTTTATTCTGCACTGAACTTGGCCAGCTCTAGGGTTGAATTCAACACTTTGGTAACAAAACTCAGCAACTGAGCATAGGGGAAGGCTGAGGAAAGGAGAACCTAATTTTTGAGTTTTGGTTATTACAGTGCAGAGGTTAGATGCGGGAGAAAGTTTCTGTGCAATGGAGGAACAATACTGGATGCTGATAAAACAAGTGCAAGGAGATGGGAAAATAAACCATATTTTTACTGTTAACCTGATGTCCACAGTTTAAAGAAAGAACAAGAAGCAGAACACAAATTCCAGACATTGCAACTTGCAATGTATAACTACCAGGTTCTCCTGGATTCCTAATTTATACTGGAACATGCAATGAATCATGGTACACTGAAGTGGTCCTAGGCTGCAGAAGATAAATCTAATGACACATCAGCTATTACTAATTTAGGGCTGCCTGCTTCTGCTCTCAGTAATGTAAGTGGGAGTTTTTTCTGTGAACTACACTGGGAACTGTATTTGGGCTTATTCACTATACACTGAAGTTATTTGTGCTGTACTATGCCACAGTCATAAACACTGAAAAAGGCATTTTTAAGATCTGAAATATTCTGGAGCCATATTCAATTTAAAGTTTTCCCATCCTAAACTAGGCATTTTCTGATTAATAGTTAGCTTAGAAGCTGATCTGTGCAGTTTAGAGAAGTATTTGATTTTTCTTTTAAAAAAACTGAAGTTTTTGCATATGAATTCTCTACATAATAAATATAATTTCCTTTAAAGCACTTACAAAATATAAATAAAATGCTGCAAAATAGAGGTTAAAAAGGGTCCAGCTATGAAATGTGTCTTCTTCATGTTACATTTTTCAAATTCAAATTAGATTTTCCTTGTATCTGTGTCCCCGCAAGCCAGTAAATTCCCCCCTGCAGTCAGAAGGATCCTGGTGAATGTTCAAGCCACAGTAAAAACATGGGGATGAGCTGGTATCCCACTGATGCCTTTCACACTCTTCTTGACAATTAACAAGCCCAGTTAACCAAAAGATAAGAGAGGCAGGATATGTTGAAGCTGTTGGTCAGAAATCTAAGTCTGGGGGGAAAATGAGAAAAGTGAAGAAGAGCATTCCCACACATGCTGCTGCATCACAGAAGATGTAGTGGGGAGTGCTAGCAAAAGAAACTTTCCCCATAGGTCCATTTAGATAAAACAGGTAGAAGGAGAGAGCAGTCCTTTAGGAAAGTACTAAGAAAGTGCAAGACAATTCAGAGCTTTATGGTACAGGAAAACATTATTTACATTGTTAAGCAGAGCAACTATTTTAGGAAAAAAAAAAGCACAAAGTACTTCCTGGAATCAACAATTGAGGTTTTTTTACTCTGTTTTCACAGCTTCACAATTTTTCTCACTACTACTTTGTTTTGCACTTTCAGCAATATTCTGTATGATTTTTAAGCTCCTGCCATCAAAATTGTTTTCCATTTCTCATACATACTACTTTGAGAGCGCTTCTTGTTATACATAATGACTAGTACTGTCTGGACGACCTGCTGAAAGTGTTTCAGAGTTTCTCAGCAGGATGAAAGTTAAAAACAGAAAGAAGTTGTAATCTTCTTGATTATTTTCAGGGAGATCACAAATTGAGGGAGAAGGTTATCTTGTTCTCAATAAAAATGAAGGACTGTGGAAAAAAAATATGCTTAGCGTCCTGTGGGGGGTTTTAACAAGTCACCCGCTAGTTTTATCTCAGTTATGGATTCCAATCTTCTGTTCAGTCATTTTGTTCCAAATGAGACTAAGTTCTGGTGTTTCTTATTACTTGCATTTTCTTTCCAATTTATGTTTTAATCTATTTCTACAGCAGGACACTTCCAGATGTTTAGTCTTGTGAAGTGTTAAGCATCTTAAGCATATGCAGATCCTCTGACCTGAGCACCACACAGGCTTTGCTTAGAATACCTTAGTACTTTTTGAAGACTCAGTTAGCATGTTTCATATAATTAAAAACAGAGTACAATGATGGAGATTCCGAGTTGCGCTTTTATTGGCATTTTGCATTAAAGCAAAAATAAACCCCTAAATGAGCTAAATCCAAGATTTTGAGGCTGGCCAGATGTCTGGGTTTTATTTTTTTTCAGATTGGTAGTGCCTGTTTCAAAGAGTCATGACTGACAGCACTTTAGAAAATCAGGCCTCTGTCCCAGCTGTGGAAAATGGCAGTCTCCAAACTTTAACTTGGCTTTTGAAAATATCAGCTTCAGTCAATGCTGCATTTTAATCTTGATATCTTATTTCTTTAAAAAACAAACTATCACTCAGGCTGCATTTTATCTAATACCAACCAACCCCCCACCCCCCCAAACCTTAAACTAGTTGTAGTGTTCATTTTGCAATAACTCTCTATTGATGTGAAATTACAGTGAAGATTCTTATTACTCAATCTGTTAATACTGTAGGAAATGCAAAGCAGAGAAATGTAGCACTGAGAGTTCTTATTTCTACCCCTAAAAGGGCAATACTAGAGAGAGCTGGCTTCAGCAGTGTTATAGCCAATACAAAAAAAAAGGAGGAGTTTCTTCCATTCAAAAGAAGAAAAAATATTATCTTTTTATCATCAAATCATTTAGAAAAGAAACCACAGGTGGGAATCCTGAAAGCTTACATGAGTCAGAAAGGTCAAAAACCAATTTCTGACTTGTTGAAGACACCCTCCTGGTTCTTTGAAGTGTGGGGTTTTTTTTTTCTAGTGGTATTCTTGGACAGCAAGGCAGCTTATTAGACAGTCAGACTGCTTCATGTGACTATTCTAAAGACTGTGTTGGCTTCTTATTTGCACCGCTATTAGTTTAAGGCTTGATCTGAGAAGGTTATTTGGTTTGTATTTGGTGATATCTCTCAGCCCTAAGATTTGCAACTTATAAGCACTCCTAACTCTGTAGATCTTCAAAACATGGTGGAAAACCCTATATATATATATATATATATATATATATATATGTTTTAATGAAGGTTCTGGCTTACAGAAAAAAAATACCCAATAACATTTTTGAGTGGGGATCTGTTTTTGAATGTATAACTGCATAATGTGACATGGCCTTAATACTATACTTGGTAAAACTGTTAATAATTACTGAGTCAAAAACTTTTAGTAACTGCTAAGTCAAATAAATATTTCTAAAAAATGCATTAAGTCAAAACATTAATTTCTATATTGCCTCTCCAAGAATTCTATGTAGCATATCTTACATTGTAAGTAAAGCAAATGGAAAGAGAAGATAAAGTACCGATAAGGGGGGAAATTATTTGATACCCTGCTACTTGATAGCAGTCACATTTCCCATGTCAAATGGGATAGATGTTTACTTACAAAAATTACGTTTTGGAAGGGATAGGGAGGAAGGGCAGATTAAAAAAGTCTTTATTGACTGTTACAGTCCTGATACTTCACCTGAATGCCTTACCAAAAATGAAGAAAATAAAATTAAAAAAAAAATTAAAAATAGTGAAAAATACCACAGATGTAAAATCTCCTGGAAATTTTTATACACATTAATGATTTTAGCAACATCTTTCTGTAACTTCTGTAGGAAACTGTAGCATCCAAAAGTAAAAAGGATTTGGGGAACATTCAGTGCTACACAAGACTGAGTCCTGAAAGACAGCTTGCATTTTCAATTTAGAAACAACCTTTTATGTGGACCATACTTAATCAAGCTATTTGTCCTACTTGATTATCCGTTTCTGAGATCCCCTTTTATCTTGAAGCAGAACTACACCATTTGTAAAGGGGTGAAATATCTAACCACAGCTTCTGGTTTCAATTTTCTTTATATGAAACNCTAGAGAGAGCTGGCTTCAGCAGTGTTATAGCCAATACAAAAAAAAAGGAGGAGTTTCTTCCATTCAAAAGAAGAAAAAATATTATCTTTTTATCATCAAATCATTTAGAAAAGAAACCACAGGTGGGAATCCTGAAAGCTTACATGAGTCAGAAAGGTCAAAAACCAATTTCTGACTTGTTGAAGACACCCTCCTGGTTCTTTGAAGTGTGGGGTTTTTTTTTTCTAGTGGTATTCTTGGACAGCAAGGCAGCTTATTAGACAGTCAGACTGCTTCATGTGACTATTCTAAAGACTGTGTTGGCTTCTTATTTGCACCGCTATTAGTTTAAGGCTTGATCTGAGAAGGTTATTTGGTTTGTATTTGGTGATATCTCTCAGCCCTAAGATTTGCAACTTATAAGCACTCCTAACTCTGTAGATCTTCAAAACATGGTGGAAAACCCTATATATATATATATATATATATATATATGTTTTAATGAAGGTTCTGGCTTACAGAAAAAAAATACCCAATAACATTTTTGAGTGGGGATCTGTTTTTGAATGTATAACTGCATAATGTGACATGGCCTTAATACTATACTTGGTAAAACTGTTAATAATTACTGAGTCAAAAACTTTTAGTAACTGCTAAGTCAAATAAATATTTCTAAAAAATGCATTAAGTCAAAACATTAATTTCTATATTGCCTCTCCAAGAATTCTATGTAGCATATCTTACATTGTAAGTAAAGCAAATGGAAAGAGAAGATAAAGTACCGATAAGGGGGGAAATTATTTGATACCCTGCTACTTGATAGCAGTCACATTTCCCATGTCAAATGGGATAGATGTTTACTTACAAAAATTACGTTTTGGAAGGGATAGGGAGGAAGGGCAGATTAAAAAAGTCTTTATTGACTGTTACAGTCCTGATACTTCACCTGAATGCCTTACCAAAAATGAAGAAAATAAAATTAAAAAAAAAATTAAAAATAGTGAAAAATACCACAGATGTAAAATCTCCTGGAAATTTTTATACACATTAATGATTTTAGCAACATCTTTCTGTAACTTCTGTAGGAAACTGTAGCATCCAAAAGTAAAAAGGATTTGGGGAACATTCAGTGCTACACAAGACTGAGTCCTGAAAGACAGCTTGCATTTTCAATTTAGAAACAACCTTTTATGTGGACCATACTGAATCAAGCTATTTTTCCTACTTGATTATCCGTTTCTGAGATCCCCTTTTATCTTGAAGCAGAACTACACCATTTGTAAAGGGGTGAAATATCTAACTACAGCTTCTGGTTTCAATTTTCTTTATATGAAACATTCAGAGATCTGTCCTTATTTATAATTCTTATTTCACTAAAAGTTTACCTTCAAGTTTTAGCACTCTTACTCCAGACACACCAGGAACAAGTTTAGTATGAACTAGTACGTTGTTATTCTCTTGGAAAAGGATGTATCACCTGTTGACCAGAAGTTGCTATGGTATCAACTGCTGTGAAATTTGGATGAAAAAATACACACAATCCACTTCCCCCAAGGGGAAAAAAAAAAAAAAAAAGGAAAGAAAACTGAAACCTACTGGATTTCATCTGAAGGTTTGCAAATCATTGTGTGAAATACTAACCTTTCATCGCACTCAGCAGATCCAAGTATGTGACAGTATGAATCTTCTAATCAAGCTGCTTAAAACCCTCAGGCCATGGCTTGACAATACAGTAAATCTTGCTTCAGAGCTCTTGCCCTAGAAATGGAAGTGCCACAGCCATGTGATACAAAGCACACATTTGTTATAAGATCATTACTATATTTGTATCACCAACTTTTTATTGGATCAGGTGCCATTTTTCCTCCTACAGCTGACTTGAAACCTCTATAAGAGATGAAAGATTATATAAATGCTATACTGTATCCTTTGACCAGTTCAGAAGTAATGCAATGGCATATTGACATCTGAACAAAAGCAAGTTGCTACCTGATAGTGCAAAAGTCCAATAAAAGTGGAGATGAACTTGCAGCCATAAGAAAAAATCATTTCCTCTGTGAGGGTATTCCAAAATATCTGAAATTACTAGAAACACTGAAAAGTCATATGCTGAAGACTCATCCTAACATTTGTCCTTTGGTCTACATGTAGATATAGGCACCCAGTGGAGCTTCTGAAAGTTTAGAGTCTACAAGTTCTACCACATAGGCACAGTACTAGTAATAAAACTAAAACTACACAGTGTGAGATTCTATTTGCCATATGGTGTGTAAAAGTGTGG
Source organism: Rhipidura dahli (assembly GCA_013399225.1). Lineage (NCBI taxonomy): Eukaryota > Metazoa > Chordata > Aves > Passeriformes > Rhipiduridae > Rhipidura > Rhipidura dahli. Next base: position 628,454 of record VXAC01008201.1, on the reverse strand, counting down.
GAGTTAATTTTTGGGGGTTATTTTTTTTCAGTTGCTACCGGATGTTGACCAGAAATTTGGAAGGGCTGATATCCTCCCACAGTAAGTTCTCACTGGTTTTCACTGCCAGAGTTTTCATGATAATCATCAAAATTTATACCAACAATTATCCCTGACTGTGCTTAATAGTAAAACAAGATGGAAAGAACATTTTCAAGAACAAATTGTTCATTTGTATGCAAACTACTTGTCCTGAATTTGTCAAAAACCTCTTGCTTTTGACTTACGCCCACGCCAGAGGGGTTCCAAAATATTATGTTTCAGCACACTTAATTCTTATTGTTCCTGGCATGCTTGCAGAAGAAAGGGATTCTGAGATTTCAAAGCTTCTTGTGTGCAGCATAACAGTTGTTAACAGCCTTAATGAACTGTATCAGTTAGCACCCTGTGTCATAAGAACATGCTTGGTACTGCTATATTTTAAATAGAATTTTACTCACTTTTGTGAAATAATAAAGGATTAACAGATGACATAACAGTTACTATTGGTCCAAATAATAAGGCTATTTCTTATGTCATTGCATTTCTTAAGTGCAAATACATTATGATGTCAAATAAGTTTATACTTGAAATTCCAGAGTTTAAAGCAACTGCTGACCTAAATAACTGTTCAAAGACTTTTGAATGCAAAGGTAATAATCAAAACCAGAAGAGAGTCAAAGGCAAATTAAATGCATAAAGCTACAATTTTGAAAACAAGTTAGGTAAAATTTGTTAAAAGGAGAAGCTGAAGAAGCAATAAAATATGATAGGAATATATAGAAAAAATCAGTACTTTGAAACAGTTTTGTGAGATTCTCAGGAAAAAGCTGTTATGCCTGCTTTGGTTTTGCTGATGATGATGGTAGGAAGAAAAGGAGTGCAAGTGATTAAGGCATTATTGTAATACTTTAAGTAACTTGGATAATTTCCTGACAACTTTAAGCCTTAGGAAAAACATAGCTGTAAATAGCTGTTTTCCAGACACCATCTGTGACATCATGTTTCTTAATAACAGAGTCTTGAAAGAGCCATAGTTTTTCAAAAACTTTTCTGTGAGCAAAGCTGGATATATTTACTTGGAAAAGAGAACTAAAAGTTCAGGGCTGGGGTATTTTTTGCATTGGTTTTATATTTCAATACATCTGGGTGTCACCCAGTGTGACACTCAAGTCTTATCTTACCAGTGTTTGAATGTCTTTGACTTTATGCAAGTGAGCTGGAAGTCCACCTCTCTGACTGTTGTAAAGAATCCCAGCCAGCAGCTATGGTTATATTCTCCTGGAAAATATGAATGTGCATTGAGTAGAAGCTTTTCTTCTATGTGATGTGTGTAAGGATGAAGAATCCCAATCTTTCCATTTTGAAGAGAGCAATATGTTTATGAGATTGACTCTTCTCTCCAACACCCACATAAGTGCTGGAAATAAAGTGGTCGAAGTCACCCTGTAGCTGGAGATGCCAAGCCTTTGTCTAGCCTGTTTCTGATGAAAAGCCAAAACACAGGCTGGTATTTTTCATCTTTTTTGTGATCACTTTATGTGCACTTCCTGACTCCAGAGGCAAGTGTCATGTAATGGCATTTCCAGTAATGGCAATCAGATAATTCTGCATGAGTGCAGTTTTAACTATCAATTGGAGGTACTTTAATACACCTAATAAATAGATATGACCATTGTCCTTATTCTAGTTTTCTTTGATGATGCTGTCTGTAAGTCTGCATTTTTATGCACCAGCCTAATAAAATTTTAGTCATATTTTTCTCAGTTTGACTTCTTAAAGAAAGTGGGGGTGCATATCTGCCTGTCTCTGTGTACACATATATCAAAACAGATTTTCAAAGTGGTAATGTGAAAGATTACAATAAAGAGTTCAGAGATTGGCTGTAGACCTAATCATATGTCTCATATTGAAAGATAATTACTTGGTTGAATTTGTCTCAAAGACATTTTGGCAGCTTTTCATTTGTATTTTTTGCCAGTAACAGGCATCAAAATAAGTGCAAAGATCTTTTTTCCCCTAAACTGCCAAATTAAAACATTTGCTGTCAGTTTCTTCCAGTTCACCGCTTTTTCATAGAATCATAAAGTAACCAACTNCCCCACCCCGCTCTGTATGGGAACATATAGTTACACAAAATGTTACTGGCAGACATTTGTCTAATGTTCTTTAAAAATAGCCACTACAGGAGCTTCCCCAACCTCACTGAGCAATCTGTTCAAATACTATTCTTTTAATAAGAAAGCTTTTCCAATTATTTAAATTAAATACTTTTGTATGTAAATACACTGATTACTTCTTTCCTTACCTCCATAAACTAGGAAGAATTGTTGATTACTCTTATTACAATGATTGACTGATTTATTTGACTTTTTTCAACATTACTGTTCTATCTCAGCTGTTTAACTCGATTGTCTCAGTAGCTGTATATATAACAATAGTCTCATTGGTATAGAGTTTGACTCTGTCATATTTAATGAATATAGATCTCTGCCAGTGCATCTGACACCACATTACATGATACCACAGTATATACATATATATATAAAGAGAAAGAGACATTAAAGTTCTAAGTGAACAGTCTGTAATAAGTGTAACTATTCAGAAAATATATTTCAAAACTTCAGAAATTATGAAGGACATACAATATATTTTCATCACTGATATTTTTTACTTGCCACTTGCCATGTGTACATATATATTTATATATATGGTATATATTTATCTATAAAATACTGCAGTACGAGCAAGAATAGTGAAAAATTATGAATAAAGTAAGAATACAAAAGTTCATTTCATATCCAGAAAGAGCTTCTGTGGCTTTGGGATAGTCACATTCTGCCTAGTGACCATGGCATAGAAGCGTGAATCAGCTTCAGGCTAATTATATCATAGTCAAACACGGTCTTTATGCTTAAGGCACAAAAGCATACAAAAACACCCATGCACACACAAAAAGTCATACACCACTTGTGCCTCTGAGCTTCTAAAACAGAAACAGAAAAATACCATTAAAAATATGTGCTTCAGTTTGGTTCAGATTTTTTAACCAATGATCTTTGAGCAGGTTCACATTTTTTCCCAAACAGTACACCCAACCATCATCAAAACGAGTAGTAATGAAAAGAACTGCAATATCAAAAAAAAAAAAA
>VXAC01008201.1:603261-625238 GCA_013399225.1 Rhipidura dahli | reverse complement strand
AAAAAAAAAAAAAAGGCTTTGAAAGACCTTAAAGTTCTGAAATATTTGATCCAACACATGTTGTCCACAGGCCTTCTTAAAGAGATTTCCAAAAGGGGAAATATATCCTTCTAGTTCCAAATACAAATCTGGAAAAAAGGTCAGAAGGGGAGCAAGCACCCTCATAAAAACTGGAACATTTGGGTCATTTTCCCACAATATGATGTATTTTCAAAGTCTACCACTCATTTTCTGGCTTCTAGTTTTTATATTCTTTGGTATTTCATAGTATTTTATCTTTCATGTCACATGTAAAAAGATAGTATTCCATGTCTTGACAAATGAAAGAGTTGTAAGATTTCATCGTTGGTACTGCTCCATACTCATCATTTGTACAGGATTAACACTCTCAGAAGCACAGAGATACTGAGTTACAGCTTCATCCTCCATAAAAGAGAGCACATTTTTATTCGGGGGAAAAAGTAGTATCAAAGTACTTTCTAGTTCTTTGCATGCACTTGTTTAAAGAAACTTTTTCTCTCTTTCCTTTTCCCTATATGCCTCCTCGGCTCACCAACCTAAGAGAAAGTGTCGCTTTGATTAACTTGTGTCTGTAATGTAAGTCTTATGTTCTCTAAAAGATCTATTTGGACTCAAACTTGAAAAATTTTTTAGAACATTGTCCAATGATCCAATCCATACAAAATAATAATAATAATGGCACAAGCAATTTTTTTGGTGTGTGTTTAATGCCATGGCCTGAATTTACAAATCCAGTCTTACTGGAGATGTATCTGTAGAGAATGAAAAGAACTTTGATAGTTAAAAATGACTGCCTTGTTAAAAACCTTACTGTCTCCTCATTTGATCTTCACCTTTAAAAGCATTTTAAAATGTGACAAAGGTGAGAAAGGATCTCAGAGAAGGGCAAGCTATAGGCAGCATTTGGATACCTGGGGATCTGCCATATTTCTATACCAACACATTGGCTTAATGAAAAAATGAATAAATTCCAATTTATTGATTTTTTTTCACTATTTATAAATTGAAGGGAGAGTCTGAGTTCATATCATTATAAGAGGATCATAAATTAAACCCATCCATATGTTTTTATTAAAGATGCACACACATCTTCAATTTAGTTCACTTTTTTTTCTGGACTGTAACTACAAAACACTCTTTATCATGAAAATGCCTGAACTATATTTTTTGCCCATTTCAATAGGTACATCCACGTTTCCTACTGCTTGTACTTTCCTTAATATAAGGTAGTTAACAAAGGAATAAGAGAAAAATAGAAATTATTAGTTTTCAAGAAGGCAGTTTGCTGAGGGCATAGCTGAGATGTGACTTTAAGTGTAGTGTGTCAATTGATGATGACAAAGGGCCATTGTTTTAGAACAAAGCCTTTCATCCTGGAGGGAGCTCTGTTGGGTACAATATGGTCTGGATGAGTGAACTGAAGTCGATAACTGAGACCTGCTGCTGCCCATTCAAAACGTGGCTAGAGGGTAGAGTGACACCAATGTCTACCTCCCTCCTTCTTCTGAGCATGGAATACTCAGAAGTGAGAGCAGCGGTGAAGGTCTCAGGGCTGAGATGGCACTGAAACCTGCGCACTTTGGATCACATCCTGACAGACACTAAAACTTATGGGCAAAAATAGAGGTGGTTTCATTGGCATGACTGAAACAAGAAAAATTACTTTGGAAGCTGTACTTGCAAACTAGAAGGAAACATATCCATGTAAATGTACTGGCTAATAGCATTTATAAAGGATCTGAAGCAGATACGTACAAACAATTATAATGTCAGATTCTACCTGCTAGAGAGCTTCCATGCTAATTTTGTCAAGCTTTATACCCAATTACTGCTGTGGTTTGGCATTAACCAAATGCCAGGCACTGAGGAAAGCTGCTCACTCACTCTCCTTTGTTACAGCAGGGAAGAGGAGAGGAAAATTTAAACCAAGGGTTCACGAGTTGAGATAAGGACCAGGAGAAAACACTCCAAGGGCACAACAAGCTCAACTTAGAACTACTGAGTGAGTTTATTACCAGCAAAATCAGAGATAGGTCATGAGAATTAAAATAAGCCCTTAAAACACCTTTTCTTCCCCCAACCCCTCTCTCCTGCCCACCAACAGTGCAGGGAGACCGGGATAAGGGGTTCTGATCAGTTTGTCACCTGAGATTTTCTTCCTCTGCTCAGTAAGAGGAGTCCTTCCCCTGTGAGACCATGGGGTCCCTTCCACGGGAGACAGCTCTCTGGGCATTTCTCCAACATGGGTCCACTCTCACAAGCAGCAATCCTCCAAAAACTGCTGCAACATGAGTCCCTCCCATGGGCACACAGCCCTCCCAAAACTGCTGCAGCGTGGGTCACTCTTTCCACAGGGTGCAGCCCTCCAAGGCCAGGCTGCTCCAGACTGGACACAAGGGCCCACTCTCTCCATCAGGTCTCCCACTGGATCAGCCTCCTCCAGGCACCCACCCGCTCTGGTATGGACACCTCCCCCACAGGCTGTGGATGGATCTCTGCCATCCCACATGGACCCAGGGGCTGCAGGAGGACAACCTGCTTCACCATGGTCTGCACGACAGCCTGCAAAGGAACCTCAGCTCCATTGCTGGGAACACCTCCTCCTCCCACTCCTCCAGTGACCCTGGTGTCTCCATGTTGTTTCCCTCACAGGTTCTCACCTCCTCCTAGTCTCTATCCAGAATTCAAACTACCCCGCCACCTCTGTTTTGATTTCTTAAATATGTTGCCACAGAGGCATTACCATCACTTCTAATTGGCCCAGCAGCATGTCCATCTTCAGAGCCACCAAGGATTGGCTCTGCCAGACATGGAGGAAGCCTCTAGCAGAAGCTTCTGTGGCTTCTCACAAAAGCCACCTCTGTGCCCCAACCCCCGCTACCAAAAACCAGGCTGTGAAAAACCAACACAATTACTAAGACTGAACAAATCTTAATGCATAATCTTAAATGCAACTGAGCAAAATGTGGCTATGACTAGCAGGCTTTACTCACAGCTTAAACAGCAAGAGTTTAAATGAGCTAAAAATAAAATTAAGGGGGGAAAAAAAAGGAAAGAGCCAAGAATCGTCTATCTCATATTGTAAAATTGAAATACAGAGTTTAAGTGACATAAAATGTTTTGTTTGGGTGCTATCTATAGTATTCTAAAATATTTATAGTACCTATAGACAAAAAAATGGGTGCATTTAGAATTGCACATCAGTCTTCACTTAGAAGTGCTTTATTTTGTGTAAGTCACACCCTAACATAATTGTAACATAGCATTTGAAGTTAATTATACTGTATCTAGGAAACACCCTGGATTTTATTGCAAGGCTTAATATGCCAAAGGTTTGGGTGCTTCCACTGCCAGCAGCTAGTAACACAGTAAGAAAGTCCAGCTTCCTGTAAAACAGGATAAAACAAGAATTTTTATAGACGTAGTGAAAATATACATATATTCATGATTCAGTGGAATGAGTCACAAAAACCATGTTTTCACTTGAGAGGAAGCAACTTTAACCCATCTTACTGAGTTTTAGATGGGTCAGTCATATTTTTTTTGTTGTAACTGGTTTTATGACACTCTCTTCCTGCTTCTCTTTTACAAACCCTGTGAATAAAGATCGCACGTTCTCAGGGTTCCTTTAGATCTGGAAAACTCACATCTGAGACAGAGAAGTATTTAGACAACCTCTTTCAGCTCAAAGAAAAATAATTTTTTTTCAGGAGGAGAAACAAAATAGTATAAAAAAAAATTGAATTAGAGAACAAACATAAAACTAGAAGTTGCAGGTTTCTTAGTCAGAGAAGGTCTGATGCCAGCGTTCTCTAACTGCTTAAGATACTTTCCAGTACTGCCACTTTCAATGAAGAGGGAATGAGGTGGCTAAAATTCTAATATGCTCTGAAAATTTAGGATTGATGTTTCTGGTTCCCAAAAAATTCTGGTGTACTCATGAGGCTTAGTGTGATCCTAATGTAATAAAAGCTCTGTAAGGATCTGATTCTTGTCTTATAGACGAATATGCTCTCACTCATACCTTTGGCAGTGTACTAGAATGATACAAAAATAACTGAATCCATTAATATAATCAACAATCATAAGAATCTCAAGAGCAGAAATATATTCCTTAGGAAAATTTCTATCTTATATGAAATAACCCAATTCAGCTAAGAAAAAAAAAAACAAAACCAAAAGGAAATGCAAACACCACGATTAAATTCTTTACACTTAGTAGTCTTGCATTGATTTCCCTCACCTTTTTGCATGTACATACAAAGTCTGTGCAATAATCCTTGCTGGAATATGCTTAGCATAGATTTGGTGAATATCAACAATGGGAATTTTATTACTTTGGTACATAAGTAATTGTTGCAGTGAAAATTCCTGATTTTTCAAAAATAAATGGTGCATAAAAACACATAAAAGCTCAGTTAATATGTCTGAACTTGCTCAAGAACATGGCCTGGCTCAACCAATGGAACTAGTTTTTTATTCAGCAGAGACCTCTTAAATTCATTGCCTCACTACACAGTAAATCTGCTCTTTTAGCAGGTTTTCCTTTTAGCAGGTAGTCAATTAAGGGGGGGGGGGGACAGGGGTCCTCATGATATGTATCTTTGCAGTGAAGTGTATGTTCTCACAATATTTCAGTTATCTTTAAATTTCATCACATATTGTTTAAAGAATGGTGTCCTAATTAAGTTTATGATTTCCTAGGGTAACATGATTCTATTTTTAAGCATATATATGGTGAGCCAAGAATATTTTTATTAGCAACTCTCTTTCTTTTCACACTCTCAATGCTATATATTTTAACCAGGGAAGAAGTATAACCTCTCACTGTAATTCTCACCCTTTACTCTTCCATTAACTGGTATATGCACTTGAATATGGATAAATAAAGGAACACCATAAAGTTATTATCTAGAAATTTAGGGTAAGTGGCAAATAGAATATTTTAAAAGTACAAGCCTTGCATTCCTGATTTTCAGTGTTAGGGGAGTTCCGTAGTCTAAACAGCAAAAAGGACATAGGTGCATTTTGGGTGACAGAACACAACTAGATCTGGAATATTTATTGGAGTAATTTTTAACTTCTGAGCTTTAGAGTGATGACACTTATTGCTGTAAAGAAATACAAAAAAAGGACACCACATTACTTCATCAAGTGTATGCCATAGAAGCCTAATTTTTAATTAAATTCCCTACAATTTAGTGTTCACAGTAACCAAATAACTGAAATATTAGATGATTCCGAAATGTAAACCTTATTTCTAATGTAGGCATTAAAATGCTGTTATAAACAACCATTCTATTCTTAATTGAATTTGTAAAAATCTCCATTATTTAAAAAATAATACATGTGCTAATGGGATTTGATAAGATTACTGTAACTGAACACTGCTATAAGCTCCAAATCCTAGGAACACTGTATATATTGCAGATGAATTAGCTGTTCTTAAATTAAGGAATATTACAGTCAGTAATGGTATGACATTCTTTTTTATGACTGTGGCTTGGGTTATAATGTGACAGAAAAAAAATGTAATGTTTCCAAAATGACAGTTTTTAGATTTGTGTTGCCTGAGGTAGTTCAGCTGAACAATAAACTATAATTTGATTGATGGAAAATTGAAGTGGTTCATCTAACTTGCCAGTCTGTCTTACCCTAGGCTTTGGTTTTGCATGTATGATGATGTATCACAGTTTTAGAGATAATTTTGTTTGTATTATACATGAGATTTTTTTTTACACATAAAAATGAAGACTTTGTTACCCAGTAAAGATCAAAATATTCTATGGATTAGGAAGGAATCAGATTTGTTTGAGAATGGATTTGTACATCAAAATGTGCTCTCTTTGTGAAACCAAATGATAAATAACATGTAGGATCAGAGTGCCTTTATTTTCACGAGCAAATCAGCCATATCACCGGTTATGAAATTATTAACTTAAAGGAAAGGTGACATATGCACCCAAGAGAAACAATCAGAGAGTGGTGGCTTTCCCTTCATCCAGAATTAATCCTGTGAAATAACAAACCAGTCAGCAGAAATCTTTTCTAAAGAGCAGTAACATTTTTATAGATAAATTAATATATACTTTTGGAAGAAAAAACAGAATAATGAGAAAAAAGTAGAGATACTATTAAATGCATATTGGTAACCTTTACATAGGGTTTGGTGCTTTTTTTTAATTACTGATGCAGTGTGCATCCAGCAGCAGCTTCAGAAAAATTACTCTATAATTTGTTTTAACATCTGTGAGGACAATTTTAAATTGCTTAAACCAGTCAGTCACCAGCCATTTTTTTTTTTCTAAGTATTTTGCATCCCGAGGGATATTTGTCCTTTGCTCTTCTGTCACCAACTGGTAGCACCAGCCATCTTTAAAAAGCCAAAAATAAGGCACAGCATCTAGTTTCAGCTGCTAAAGGAAGCAAGATATGAGGAAAGGATCATATAGCAGAGAGTATAATTATAATATCTTTTGTGATTTCCTTTTTCCCCTTCATTTTCATTCAAAAGGAAAGGCCAGCTGTTGAGCCATTTTGAACAAGGGTCTTCCTTATTCTTTTTCTTCCTCCCTAAGCACATAAAATAGCTACTATTGGCTTTCCAAGTGAAACTGTAACACTCGAACTTGAAGAAACAGGCGTATTATATCTCTCTCTGCTATTTATTACCCTGCAAAACACTAAACAAGGCTATGATCAAACAAAACTCTGGTAATCCAGTCTTCTGGGACATTTAATTGGCATACTACACTCTTTATTTTTTCTACACAATGTCCTGAATTACAGATTTTCAAGAGTTGGGCCTTAAGCGGCAGATAGAGCTTCTTATCATTACATAGAAATGCAGGGAAATTGTATTTGAAACTATCCTTGAAGTAACAGAAGATCTGTCTGTAATGAGATTTCCAAAATTACTGTAGGGAATTCTCTATAGTGGAAGTGCTTTCTTCTTGGGTCATTACATTGCCATAAGTCTTAATTTTCCAGGCATTTTATTCCTTCTCCCTCTGTGTCATGCTTTTTATCAGGGTTCAAATCTGGAAATGCCATTGTCTTTTCAAAACTGCTGCTTAAAACTGAACCATAAATTCCAGGAGATGAACAGAGATGATGCATCAACAGTAGGACTGGCCTTTCTCTATTATAAAAACAAAGCAAAACAACCAACCAACCAAAAACATGAAGAAAGGTCGACAGACAGCTTTTCTGTACCTTGCAAAGTAAATCAAAGACTTCAGGAGAAATAAAACTGCTTTATTTAAGGAATATGGAGAGAAATCTAACCATGGATAGAAAATAAGGATCAACTAAAAACATACAACTGGAGAAGACATTTTGACTCTTCTATTCAAATTACAGACAACACATCATATAATGCTTTTATAGAGTTATTACTTCTATCTGAAAGGTATTTAGGAATTATTTTACTGCAAGTATGTTTAGAAGGACACCAGAATCTTACTGCTTGGTAGAGCAGTGAATTAGGAATGTTCGGCCAGTTTCCAGAAAAATGTAGTAACTGAAAACTTATTTCCAGTTCCTCAGCTGGGAATAATCAATGTAATATTTCATCTGAACTAGTTTTTCTTTCATCCTAGTATTAGTAATGGTTTATTGATAGGCATATTTATTTTGGGAAATCATCCGAGGAAAACAGCTCAAGACAGGTTGGTAGGAGTATTAGTTGGTGACCATGAGATCAGCACTGTTTTGGACACAAGAAAAGGCAAATTCACAAAGTGAGGGGTCAGAGCTAGCATTAGGGAACTATTCATAATAGTGCACTTTTGTAATGGCTACAGTTCCTGTTGCCATCATTCAAGGAATCAATGAAACTAAAAGTATACTAAATGAAACAAAAGCAGAAGAAAAACAGTTGGGATGATCTGCTTTTCCTGAGAACATCAGAAAGGGAGAACAGAGAGTTAAACCAAAAGTCAATATTGTTCCAAGTAATAGTAGTGTGAAATTGGTCCTGAATGTCTTCAAGTTGGGGAGAAAAAAAAAAGTAAAAAGGAAGTTGTGAACTCCTTGGTCACAGTAAGTCTTAACTAGTCTTCTAGTTGAAGCAGTGGGATGAAAGCCAGCCTGCTTTCAAGACACTTCAGGCACTTTACATCTCCTAGCAAAATCCATCTTAGCTTGACTTTGAAACATTGCCTTCTTTGTTGTCATACTTTTCCCCATTATATGTATGTCTCTGCTTATACATGATCTGAGAGGGTTATGCCCACATGAATCCCCTATTTGGAAGATCTCTTTATCCATGTCACATCTTACTGTTAAGTTTAACACTTTTGACTTGGAAAATCTTCAGACCTCAATTTCTTAAGCTCAGGTTGACCAAATTCAAGATTTTTTTAACAAAACTTACTTTACTATTCAATTCCCATATCAAAATAGATCCTTCTGAAATCCCAAACCTTAATGACTGTCCTACTTTTGTATATTTTCCCTTTAATTTAAATTGAATCTCCTTTTTAATTAACTCCGTGTTAATTACTTAAAGTTACTTTCACCAAAAGTACTTCTGGGGGATAGTTGATTAAAAAACATGTCAGCTAAACACATCTAGGAATACAGAGTTCCTTTGGCTATTAGTTGCATTTATTCTTCAACATATACCTTGAGAATTAAATTTCTTAATGTTATAACTGTTGAGAATAGTGTTTCTCTCCATTAATTTTACAGATAACTTTATTCATGGATGCAGTCCTATCTCATTACCTGATAGGAGTACAGAGGAGAGTTCTATCATTAATTATCCCAAGTGAATTTCTCCAGCCTTCTAAAAAGTGACCTTGGCACTTTTAATACATGTCTATTGCTTCTTCTTTTTCTTTATATTTTATCACATGCTGTGTTTTTTCTGACATTTTTCCCTTTTTGTCAGTATTTCTGGATAAGCCCAGATGTGTACTTCATATCTCTTTTCTTCTCCAGGGAACTGATCAATCCTTTTGTCCCCAAATGTCTGTTTCCTGTTCTGTGTCACTAGTTCAGGATTCTCTAATTTGCAGTACAGGTTTCTGGCAATTAAGGCTTCTTCAAAAACCATTTAAAAAAAACCAAAATCCCCTGCTAAATTAGCTAAAAAAGATTAAATTGAGCCTATGGTAGTAATTTAATTGTCATGGTACCTTAGTGTCTCACTAACACACAGAAAATTTTAGATTGGAAGGCTGTAGTATCCAAGATTTTCAGATGCACGTAACCAAATCAGACTGACTAAATGTTGATCCAAGGTCAAACTGGAATTTCTTACAGAAGGATAAAAATATTTGTTGAAGTTTTTGTGTATCTCCAGTCCCCTGCCTAAATCAAAATACCTTCCCACCCTCCATCTGCCCACAAGACAGTATAGAAATAGTATGGGACTGACTATTCAAAGAGCAGTAGAGAAAGACTCTCAATATGCAATGGCCTGTCAAACTTTGTGACAGTTCCACTTCACTTTATCGTGGTAGTTATTGTCACAGCCATCTGTATGCTGATTTGTTTAAAACATAGTTTGTAGAATATGCAACCAAGCATCTGATCCTTAATGTACACATCTAAATTCCTTGAGCTCTTTGAACATTAGAGAAAAGCAACCATTTGTGACTTTTTAATTGGTGTCAGTTGGCTGTATCATTGTTACTACATGACATATGTTACAAGGACTTTTCCTGCTGAAGGTAGGTGCATAGAATGTCACTTTACATTTTTTGCAAGTAGCCAGTATCTCATCAGTTTTGCATAGCACATCATTAGCAACATCACACAGTGTGACAGTATATTGTGCCCAAATATAAAATGTTGATTCCTTGCAGAAAATATATTATTTTTAGTTTGGAAAGCAGTTTCTATATCATATTGCAGGTTTGTGAACCAAAATAATCCTGCGGTTTGTCACAAAATTGCAAGCTGACAGATTCTACACGGGAATCTTTTACATTTATTCACATCACCAACACATTGCAAACAACACTCTCTCATTTGTTTTGACCTAAGGTCCTCTTAATCCTGTATGAGTGCTAGCAGGCTATTTCAAAGAAGCTAATATAGAAACAGCTTTTTGATTTAAAGATTTATTTTTTTCAAGTACTAAATCTCCATACCTTCTTTCTAGTTGGTTGAAGACAAAAAAATTATGTTGGTCCCTATTTATATTTTAAATTTTTATAAATTTTTAAAAGAGATACAGCTACAATTCATATTATTTGTACTTTGCTATGCCCTCAGACAATGAGAATATATGGTCTCCCACTCCTATTAATTTGAAGAATAAGAATATATTCTTTGATTTTAAGACCAGGTGAGTCTGTTTGTCCTCAGGGAAGACATGATGTGAAATCTTGGATTCACTGAAAGCACTAGCAGTAACTTTTGCAGAGCTGGGATCTCTCCCATTTTTCTGTACATAGAATTCTAGCTTAAATATGCAGAAGATTCCTGACAATATCTTGGGCTTTAAATTCAATGATCATTTTCTACACCACAGCTCATTTTCTGGTGCTGGAAAATTTTGAACCGAGACATATGCTTGCAACCATTGTTAAAGTCTTTCTGAGGTACAATAAATATTCAGACTGAAAACTCTACTAACTCAACAGACTGAATAGACTGAAAATCTTTTTATACATAAAATGACAATTGCTATCATTTGTATACAACATAAGAGAGTATGCAGACATATAGATTTAAAATTCCTAGCCATAAAAGCCTTATATACCAAAATCATTTTGTATAAAACTTAATTATAAGATTATCTATAAATTTACAGGATTATAATTACAGATTCTACATTTTAAAGTAAACTGTATCAAGGCAACATAACTCACTCTCTGCACTTGAAAACACAGGTGAGACCTATATTAAACAAAAACTTGGGAATAGGAAAATACTGGGGGATATATGAACTGATTTTCTGAAAGAATGAAAAAAAAAATTTTTTTTTTAGCACCGCAAGTTGATAACCAGAAAGGATTTGTAGGAGCAGGACCCTCATGACATCTCACAGCTGTAACTAAGACTCTATAAAGTGGTGTTCTCTGGATATAAATGATTAAACTGACCTTATACTGACCAGAATATCAAAGATCTGATAACCTTTCTGTATGATCTGTTAGTTAAACCAAATTGCATTAAAGCAAACTCAGAGCATGAATGTAACAATTTGTGACCAAGGACCAGTTTCCTGTTTGGAGAGATCCAAAATGCTAAGAGCTTTTCTAAAGAGTAACATCCTTCATTGCTTCAGAGTGTAAAAATGCTAGTATGAAATACAAACAAAGATGTCTCAAAGGGACAAGAGACAACTTTTAAAATCACCTCACAAATGACATTGCAAGACCCTCTGTCCCACTGGAAAGTTGAAAAACAAGGGACAGTATTTAAATNCTCCCCACCGTGGAAAAGTCCTGGAATACTTGATCTCCTTCTTGATCTCCTTTTGATCTTTTTGTGTTTCCTTAGACTTGCTTTCTTGTCAAATTTCTCATTCTCCAGTCTGCTACTGTTAAGGTGATTATCCCAGGACAGTTCCCTGTGGATGTTATACCTGCTTAAATAGCCACCCCGGACTGGGGAAGTAGAGAGCTTGCCAAGCTACCCTGGGGTCTGGAGGGGTTTGGGCCCCTGTCTGCCTGAACAAGACATGTAATGAGGAGTCTGACACATGCTGAAAATCTCTAAAAGTTGAATTTGAGATCACACTTTTCAGCAAAAGTATATCTCTCAAAATGACAGCTTTGCTTCCATGCAATATCTCTAGTAGGGCCATTCTCCCTCCCATCACATCTTTATCCACAGCCTCTCATGCTCTGCCCACTTGTAGTTGCAGGTGAGCTCTTCCTTAGCCTGTCAGAAACCATTATAAGGCCAGACAACGAAGTAAGATAGATCACAACCTATATACCACGTTGGGTTGTTGGCTTGTGCAGCACCTGTGAAGAACATTTATGATTAAATGGGCACTTCTAGCCCATGGACACTGATGGAACAGAAAATCAAAATGAGTCACTGGGCATTTATGTTTTACCTGGGTTACTAGAATCATTTGCAGAGGTTACAAGTGTGGTATGTGAATCAAAGACTCATTTATGTTGGAAAAGACCTCTAAGATTATTGTTAACCTAAAACTGCCAAGTCTACCACTAAACCATGTCCCTAAGTGCCACATCTGCAAGTATATTAATATGTTCAGAGATGGTGACCTAACCGCTTCACTGGGCAGCCTGTTCCAATGTTTGACAATTCTTCCAGTGAAAAAAATTTTTCCTAATATTCAATCTAAACATCCCCTGGCAAAACTTAATGTTGTTTCCTCTCATCCTACCACTTTTTGCTTGGTAGATGAGACTGGCAAACATCTCACTACAGTCCAGAATGCACATCACTACACTAGGAGTCTGTGAGGAATGAGAATGCTAAATTGAGACAATGAGTAAGATCCAACCTGAGGAGTGTTTCCTGCCTATGCCTCTTCCATCATTACCACTGCATCCTGAGAACAACTGAACTGTCAGCCTCACCTCTGTGCCTGGGAAGGTCATGGGAAAGATCTTCCCAGAAGCTGTGCTAAGGCACAGGGAGGACAGGGAGATGATTTGGGCTCTACCTAGGGCAAGTCCTGCCTGACGAAATTNAATGACATTGCAAGCCCCCCTGTCCCACTGGAAAGTTGAAAAACAGGGGCCATTTTTTAATTTTTTCCTTTTTTTTTTTTTTTTTTTTCAAATCACATTCTAAAAGTGCAGTCAGACAACCTGGGAAAGTTCAGTATAGTGTATGGGGAAGCCAAAGCTGCAAAACAATAGGCTTGGAATGTTTCAAATTGTACTGAAATTGAATGCACAGGATGTCTTCTTCAACATACACTCATGAGGAAGGTTTCATACACACAAAAAATAATATTTAAAACTATATTTCTGATGCTTAGAGGTAGCTGTACAAAAGAATAGAAAGGAGTCATCCCGCCCTACAAATGGAAGAACCAANATGATTTGGGCTCTACCTAGGGCAAGTCCTGCCTGACGAAATTAGTGGCCTTCTATGATGGGGTGACTATATCAGTGGACAAGTGATACAGATTCCATTTATCTGGACTTCTAAAAAGTCTTTGACACAGTCCCCTCAGATCATTACCCCTGATATAAACACAGGCTGGGGGAGGAACAGAGTGAGAACAGCTCTGCCAAGAAGGACTTTGGAATGCTGGTGGGTGAGAGGCTGGACACGACCTTGCAATGTGCACTCACAGCCCAGAAAGCCAAATGTATCCTGGCTGTATGCAAAGCAGCATGGCCAGCAGGGTGAGGGAGAGGATTCTGTCCCCCTACTCTGCTCTGGTGAGACTCTACCTACAGCGCTGCACGCATCTCTGGGACATGCTGCATAGGAAGGACATGGCCCTGTTGGAGCAGGTCCAAAGGAGGGGCACCAAGTCAATTAGAGAGAATGAGCACCTCTCTTATGAGGAAATATTAAGAGAATTGGGATTGTTCAGCCTGGAAACAAGAAGGCTTCAAAGTGACCTAATTGTTGCCTTACAATATCTGAAGGCAGCCTACAAAGAAAGATGGAGAGGGCTTTTTATAAGGGCACATAGTGGCATGGCAAGGGGTAATGGTTTCAAACTCAGACTACGTTTAGATCAGATGTTAAAGTTCGTTACTGTGAGGGTGGTGAAGCACTGGAACAGGATACCCATAGGAGTTCTAAATGGCCCGTCTCTGGAACTGTTAAAGGCCAGATTGGATGGGGCTCTGAGCAACCAGGTTAAGTGAAGGGTGTTCCTGCCCATGGCAAGGGGGGTAGAACTAGATGATTTTTAAGGCCACTTCCAACCCAAACCATTCTATAATCTTGGTGGTCTTTTCCAGCCTAAATGATTCTATGATTCCATATTCTTCAACTCCTTCCTTGAAGTGGCATTGTCTGCAGGAAGGGAGAGCCCCAGTGGCTGTACACTGTTCTTCTGAGAAGGTATGGTAACATCAGGGGTGTGTCGTCACCAGCTGTTGTCCAAGTAGTGGGCATATTTTATTTCACCAGAACTGCACACTGCCACCACAAAGGGTTCAAAGGTAGTTTTCTTCTCTGCTTCTGACCTGTTTAGCTTTACAACACAGTGTGATCCTCAATTTCTTCCTATTTCCATCTCTTAATTCTAGTTGAGTTCACACTGTCATTCCCAAACACTGTGGTAGCTGCAGACTGACTAAACAGACTGACATATGTAAAGATAAGTCAATAAGAATGAAAAGAATTCACAAGAAGAGTTTTTTATTCTGATGTGCTAGGACTGATAATCTTACTTATGTATTTTTTTCTTTTGGTGGTCCTATGAGGAAAATTGGAAAAGTCTAGAGAGCTGATAAGTAACAATCTTGTAATGGTTATGTAACATTTAAAAAGTCTGAGAGAGCTGCTTGATTGTTTTCTTTTGCAAAATTATTTTTATCTTTGATGGATCATTTTCACATTTTCTGACCTTGATATGAAAAACTATGATTCACTTTTCTGAGTCCCTATTCCAAGTAACCTTGCTGCAGCAAAGCAGACAGCTCTAAATGCCATCACAGAACACCTATGAGAATTCAAAACCAGTTAAGGCATTAGGTCCAGCCCACAAGATGTAGTTACACAGTGCTTCCCTTTCACATGACTGTAACACCTCTGTAATTGTACCTCTGAAGAGTCAAGCCTCACCCAAGGCTTTACTGCTGAGCTCTGTCCCAGCTTGTCTGGAGCACACTGGTGACAGAACTTTGCTGTTGTCTGACAGAACCACTTGTCCTCTGAGGTCTCCTCATGGATACAGATTGAAGTGGGAAATCCCTCTACCATAGTATTTCTTTGCCTTCCCTCTTGAATCCATTATGAATTTCACCTCCATTTCACACTGGGCCTACATTTAATAAAGAAAATTCCTGTCCTTGCTAGAACTTACTAGTCTTACAACTGTAGAGTCTGTCCTTCTGCTATCTGTCTGGAACTCTATGATACAGATAATATTGTTGACCTGTCTAATGCTTTTAAATAGTCCCTCCTAGTCTGTTTACAGTTTTCTTGCCAATCTGGGATCAGAACTTTGACCTTTTGCCCCACTTCATATGTCTAAGCCTTAACTTGTCAATCATACCAGCTTTCCTGCTTTTGCTGGGTTTCAGCAAGGTTATTATGGTGTGCTAAGGCCATAAACCCACTTACACTCCTGTGGAAGTCCAGCACATATGGTACTACTGACTCCACTTATGATTCCAGCTGGATTTTCTGTTTGTCCCTCACAAGACCAAGGAGATGTCTCAACCTCCTGCAAACAGAAGCATGTAAGGCATAAACCCCATGGTCTTTTTTAAGACCCCTTGACATGCAAGCAGAGATTTCTATAGTTATTTGTCTTCTTATCCTTACTTTTGGCTTTGTAAGTCTCAACATGACTTTGTCTGCCCAAGCAGGCCCTCACAAACCACTTCCAATTCTCTTGTCTTCACACTGCTGGTAATGATATAGGAAGAGCTTGAAACTTCAGTCCCAAAATCTCTTTCAGAGTACTTTGAGGGTATTTTAAAAACACTTGTGTTTGTACATTTTTTGATTAATTTTATTCTCTAACCCATCTCAAAGGACCATCCCAACAGATGACTTTGTAATTCAGGTGGAATTCAAGAATGTACAAAATATTCTATTTTGAAATACAGAAGAAACGATTGAACAAAACAGCATCTAAAATTATCTATGATTAAACACAGATTAAATGGGAAGCAGAGGAGTATACACATCGGTAAAGAGACCAAATAAATCTTTACTTGCTCACTTCTTTTTTCTCTAACATTGGAAAGTACCAGATGGGGCATTTTGATACACTGATGTATATAATTATTAAATGTTACTCATGTCAAGTTTTTTTGCAGCCCCTTTCTTAGTATTTCTTGAAGCAGGAATCTCTCAATTTTATTTTTAATATTAATATTTTTTCTTTTTATTTCTTTAATTTGACTTCAGATGAAGAATAAGCCTAGTTCATAGTCTTCAAAGACTATTTTTAGGTTCATAGTTAATTGAAAGTTAGTAAGGTAATGGACAAATGTTAAGGCAGAGGAATTGTCTCAAAAAGGCCACATTACCTTGGATATTGGAGTTATTTCTTTTTTGTCAATTTTGGTCATCTTCCACACAGTATTTAAAAAATATAGTACACTTTCTACTAATATCTTGGAGAAAATTCTGTCACATATCATATGTATTTTTCACACCTGTACAAATATAACACCCTACTCATTTTGCCTTGTATGAACTTCTGAGGGTCCCAGTTCTAAACAACTACTATATTTAACTTTTTTAATGTGTTTTTTCCTTCCTGTAATATATATTTTGTTTATTTTAAGAGTCTTTTAAGTCAGTGTTTTGTACAGGTGTGTAGGAAGAGTCATGGCTACACTTTTAATCTTCTAATTATGTAACTTAATTTCACATCTGAAAGTTTTACCATGCAATAATTGAAAGACATTTTTAATCTGAAGAGAAAAGGGAGATCATATTCAGTGTGAAATCAGATTGACATGGTAACATTTGGATTAATGAATTTTTTGTTAATTTTAGAAGACTTACTTCCAAAGTAATTTACCGTTTCTGTGTTTGTTGATATTGCTTTTTAATGTGACAACTGTGACATGCATTTCCACAACAGATGGATTAATGTCATTTTTTTAAAAAATTACTTCACCTAGACAGGTGTTTCCTGTATATGTCTGACATGAAATTAAACATTGCTCCAGATGTTCTGTTTGTAGCAAAGCCATTTAATTTTATTAGAACATTTAATCACAGATCAACAGTATAATAGAAATGCAGTCTGAGTGAATTAGATATTTAACAGAACTTCCTAATGTGGAAGAATCTGTATAGAGGAGTGAGGTACATGATTTTGGAGGTTCATCCCATAAATGCACTGATGTGGCATGCTGTGTTTTCTGAGTTCAGACCTGAAGTCATAATATTTGCTTACCTAAAAGAAATTTGATACAAAATAGGTATTTTTGACTGCAGGATATTGATAGCTTTTCCTTTTTCTGATATACCATCTCCCAATCCTAAGGCTCAGTTTCAAAACAGTGTATTATGAATTATAGGAGGCTCCATGTCTTTGGTTATGGGGAGTCCTGCACTGTTTTACTGCTCGGTACCCTTTTGTTTACCTAGAGTTGCATACACGCACAGGTAATTGCCCTGCTTGTAATGCATGAACCAAGATCTTCTATGCCAGACTTAAATATCATTACATGCCTAGCTATTCTTCCATTAAGATTAGCTATAGATTTCCCATTAATTATTACATCAGATTTATTCATCATTAATAAATTAGATCTCTGTGTTCTGTCAGGGACTTCTTGGGACTCATGAAATAGGTGAAGAAAAAGCTTTAATGTAGCCCTGGTGATTCCAGGGTAAATGCAGAAATATTAATAATTTTTTACTTTGAAATACTAGTTTATGTATATGGACTAATAACAACTTAAACCCCTGTGATGATTGATGTTTTTTGTTGGCCCATCACCTCATTGTATAGAAGTTTGTTTTAATGAGTTTCTCTAATGAATATTTTATACTGATACTTGGATGAATGGCATATGGTAAATGCAAGGTAAATTACAGCTCTTTAAATAAATATTTTTCATAAATTATTTATTTTGTGATGCCTGTATTGGTTAGATGTCATGTCAGATGAAGGCTGGAAATTATTTACTCTAATACTTATTTGAGAGTTGAAAAAGTAAAAGACTTTTAATTATTAACAAGCTTCCAATATACTCATGTAATTTATGGGAAACTACCATAAATTGTGTAAGAGTACAATTTTGTGGGGACAGTTTTATTTGTATCATGCAAAATAGAATAATCTCTTGTGTCTTTACAAGAAATTTTATTTATTCATACAAAAAATATCATGCTATTCCTGCTAAAACGCATTTTGATGAATTCTGGCTTCTGAAAGGTTATGAGTTCTTGTCAACTATCATTATTTCCATTATTAGTCCCTGGTTATTTTTAATGGAAATTAAAGTTAAAAATCATCAAGGACATACATAGTTGATTGAGAATCTTTGTTTTGTATTCGAGTCCACAAATGTTACAAATGACGCTGCAGAACATACCTATTTCTGTGTATAGCAATGACCCAGTTCTAAATCCCTACTGGAATATTCCCACTTTTGTTATTCTCAGTGAAATTAAAGAAAGCTGAAAGAATTTTAGCATCTCTCAGAACTGAACCACTTTTTCTTTCAGATATCCCAATGCCTACCATATAAAAATAAACTACAAGGGCACAAGACAGCTGCTGGAACACAAACACAAAACTGAACAGTAACTAGATATTGTAATCTTTAAATGTGCCATGATAAAGATGAGTATAAGTTATTTGTGATCTCCTGAAGATAGCTGGACTTTAACTTTAGACATAACCTACTATGCATACTCCTACTTACTAGGAGCTAATTTCATGACTAATATATTCCATATGCTTTTTGGAATAAACAGAGCAAAAACTGTAACTAAATCACATTTGTTTTCAAGAGATTTTTATACGTCTATAATCTAAACTCCTAATTCATGGCATAATTCTGATTTGGAACTTTTTCTCTTATGTGTACATCAGTGGTCTGCTTTGCACACTGTTCAGAATGGTGGCTAAATGCATGATCTAGTCTTTAGGAAATAAAATATTTTCAAAGTATTAAAACTCACTGTCTTTTTCAGAAGTCTTCGGTGAACATTCTATGAAAAAGGTACGTAGGTACATATTGATTATACAAACTACGTGAAAATGTTACGGATTCAATGATTTTAAAAGTCTTTTCCAGCCTGTGCAAGTCTATGATTCTGTGTTATGTGATAGGTCTCTCATCGAGATGAATGGCATGATTTAAGTCTTATTCTAATGACCAGTTCAAAACTGAACTGGTTTATTTTGCCTTGCAGTTTTCTTCCAGGAAGAAAGGTATACTTCTGTTGCAACTGATATTTTGATTTGACTCACGTAAATTCCCCAATAACTATATTTAATATTGTGAAACCCTTCTGTTACATTTGGACTCCTCACATCAGGGTCATGTTGAATTATAAATCTTCCAGAAAATAAGAAAAAAAAATCATTTCAGGTGCATTTTAAAAGTATTTGTCTTAATTTTCTTCTAGTGTTTTGCCTATGGTCCTGCATGTTTTAACAGGACTGATAAAACAGAAGGGTGACATTTTTCTTGTCTACTTCTGACTAAGGTCCATTCCAGAAAATAACAAATATTCAGAGCACAATAATCAGAATTCCTAGCTAAGCAGAAATAAGAGGTGTGGGATTAAGTGTATGTTATTCAATATTGTCTTGTTTTGTATGTACACCAACTGTGCAAAATGATGGTTGCAGACCGTAGGCCATTCTTTCAGCCCTGCACTAAAATGGTTATCTGAAACAGCAGTTCTCCTTTTTCAACAAATCAACACTAATCAGTGACCAAGACAAACAAAAAACTCTTCTAGTGCTTTTGGAATTTCCTTTCCTCAACCATTAAAAACCAAAACAATAATCCATACTATATTCCCTCAAAATGAACATTTGCTCATGTTTTAAATAAAATAAAGTTTAAAGACCGTCTCTAAAAGACACAGATGGATCCTGCAATGATATTGCTGTGAATATTTGCCTTAGAAACTATTCAAAGAAATTGTATACTCCATTCATTAAGGCTGTCAACAAATTCAGGCAGCGATTTCTATGGAAGTCACATATAAGCTGTGTTATCTGGTTTTTTTTGTTTCGTTTTGTTTTGTTTCATTTTGGTTTTTTTCAAAACCATACCTCCTTTTTCTGAAAATGCTGACCTGTGTCTATGCCCAACCTCTTTCAAAAATTACACCTCATATTGGAAAATTCCACTTTAAATTTTGACTGTAGTTTTCTGTTATTACTGGCCGATTCTTACAACCTGATTTCCTACTCTGTCTTTAGAAACTTCAGTTGTGTTAGTAGCCTTATCTTTTTGTAAATGTTATTCTATTCAAGGTTTTGATTTGTCTTCTCCTGGATTCTACTAAGTAAAGAATCCGCTTCCAATAAGTACAAAAATCTCACACATGAATGTGCATGTATAAACTAGTGACGAGTATGTGTTACAGGTTCCCCTCTGTGCTGGATCCACAGGAAATATATGTCTGTTATAGCCACAGCTACAGGGGATTGGTTTGTTTTCTCAGACTGTAGTAGCTCATGCTGTTAGCTCTGGAGGGGCCTGGTATAAACCACAGTGAGTTATCCACGATGGTATCTCTTACACAAATGCACAGATGCCCACACAAACATGTTCGTGGCACAGACTGGAAGTCGCAGTAGACTTTGGGTGAAAAAAAGGGAAAATTATTCTATGTGTTATTCTCCTGGGTGGAATGGGTCTTCAGAAAGCTGCTCCATCCCCACACTCTTCAGGGAGTGTATGTTTCCTCCCTATCTGCATCACCATGATGTCTGACCAGGAACACTTCAACATCCCAATATTTCTTACCAATGAGCTCTATAGATAGTTTGCCATTGAGAGACCGCTTTGCAGTTAAGCTGGTAGCTCAGCTGGAAACTATGTTTTCTCCAGAGCCAAGTGTGCTGCTGCTCAAACATCTTTCCATGCTGGTAAGCACTTGTAGTTTGCCACCAGGGGCTCCTTAGACTGTCAGACCCAGACAGTCAGCTGTGTGGGGAAACATGTCTCACCAGAGTCAGAAGACATTACAGAGAGAGTGCAGACATTGTTAAAAGGTATGATGGGACAACAGAAAGTGTGGATGGTTGAAATGTGAAAGTGTTCAGAGTCAGGGAAAAGATTTGGATGAAAGGGACAGAGAGCTTAAGTGGGAATTTGAAGCTGGTGTGCATCTACCCCATTGTTATCTATGATTAATTACCCTCTTATGCTCTGGGGCCTGGCAGGGGTCACAGAACATGGCTAAAGGTCTTGCAGCACACCACATCCTCTGCCGAATTATTACTCACATGGCTACAGGAAATAGTTGTTAATTCTGATGAACTTGGAACAAAGATTTTTAGCAACATGGTGAAACCTGTGTGTTACTGATGACTTAGTGTGTGTGCTTCTCCCCACAGGGGCAAAGCAGTGCCCTTTGTAGAGGCTGCTCTACACACACTCTCCATGGAGTTAGTAGGCAGCAGAACCCCTAAGGCACATTGCCGAGGAGATGCCCCTGAGTGACTGATGCATGCACTTGCCACGCGGTTTAGGTTATTAGGTGAGCATGCACACATGCACAGCTTGTTTTGCAATGAATCTGCTGGCTGTATCAAAAGCTGGTATTCAGAGTTGAAACTGAACAGATTAAGGCTTAAATCAGTGAGAGAACACTCTGATGTATTTTCACCTTTTGTAAGCATAGTGCTCTGTGCCATGAAATGCTGTAACACTTTCACCTGTTTTCTATAATCAGGATCTGCTCTATTTTGTTCATTCATACCATCTGCAAAGATAGGGTTAGCTCATATTTAAAAGGCATTATATGCTTGTAGGATATGCTGTTTGTGTCTAGAAGCTGCAGAAAAAATAATTTTTATATTCACAGATAGTATTGGTGTCTGTGTATGACAACCTGTAAAAAAATTGAACTCTGTATTTCAAAGACAACCATAGCAGACTTTGGGGGAAAAAATTCAAGTCTGTTTAGCAATAGAAAAAAGATTGATCAACAGAAATAGAAATCATGTCTAAACATCACTTACATGAGATTATGCAGTTTCTATACTAGTCAAAAAAAGAGCTTTCGTATTTATGGAGTTAGCACTGGGACAAAAGACAAGGTTTAAATCAACATGTGGAACATGTAGGGGGAAAGTTATTATGTTGTTTTTCTTTGGTATTTTCATAAAACCTGTGCAAGCACCACTACTTTTAAAGCCACAGCGTTTATTTTTT